>JAVLUX010000044.1:600000-770000 GCA_032164185.1 Moxostoma hubbsi
GTCCATTGTCAGGAATTGATGTTTGTTGATTTAAGTTTATGGCAAGTCAAGTTTATGTCAAGCCAAGTTATTGTCAAGTCAAGGTCATGTTCATGACACTTTCATCATCATCTTTGTTATTGCCAGTGCCAGCAACATTGTTACAGAACGTTACAGAATACCTGACCGCAATATGAACCCAGCAATCCAGCTTCTTCAACTTCACAGTGGAATCTTCCCCTGGAGGATTATGTGGAGGACATTTGCGCTCTGGCATGCCAGGTGGACTTTAATGAGGTTGTCCTCAAAGACATTTTTGCTGATGCCAGGCGGTCAGAGTACCCACAGGCTGTCTTAATATATCGACCTCGACCTGCAGATTATTGGTTCCAAATTCACTGTGAGGGAGCCAGATGCTGAGCCAGAGATCCACGACATGGACTCCGCCTTGGTTCTCCGAGTCCTAGGGTACACCTTGGCTCTATGTTCCTTCGGCTCCACCGTGGTGCTTCGGCCAATCGGCTTCTCCGGTGTCCCTCCTGCTCCGCCTTGGTCAGAGCCTGCGGTTTCACCGGGGACCTCCTTCCCTATGGCTCTGCCTTGGTCCTCAGTCCTACCGGCTCTGCCTCTGACCTACGATCCCCCAGCTCCACCTCGGTGCTCTGAGACTTGGGCGCTACTAATTGTCCGGTATTGATGTTTGTTGTTGTAACGTCAAGGTCATGGTCATGTTCATGTTTTAGTTAGGGTTTATGGATTTACACGTTAGAATAAATTTGTACTTGGGTTCTTTACACTTTCGTCATCATCTTTGTTATTGCCAATGCCAGCAACATCGTTACAGAATGTTACAACAATATTCTGAATGAATATTAGTTTAAACAAAATAAAACAAAACACCATATATATGCAATGGAATGAAATACATTAAATGTGCACATTTTTACAATGTCATTGTGGGCTAAGCCCCACTAAGATTGAATTCCTAGAATCATCACCTGGCATTAACAAGGATTTTGGACATGAACATTGAACATGAACATGATATGTATACATATACATATCATGGTAGGCCTAAATTAAAAAGGTAATCATTTAGAACCATGGTGTACAGTACATCAAAGGTATTGCCATCTGACACCATCAGGGTAAAATGGCACTGCCACAACAGGCTACATTTTTGAAAGGTAATTTTGAGAAATTTCAACCAGTCATATGAATTAGTCAAAGAGTAGAGTAGAAATGCTTTGTAGCTCACAAAAACTCAAAAAGTTATTTAACTTCCCCCACCTGTGTCCCAGTAATGAAAAGACTAGACATTTCCCTGGTTTTAACATTTCAGACAAATCAGTTTTAATGAATTTTGTACAATTTATGCATCTTTCTAAACAACAATAATTCAGATTCAGGCCATTAATGTATAATGTCTTAACTACTAGCATTAACATAAACCTTTATTGGCCTCTAAATACAATCATTACGCTCAATTTCAAAATCCCCCCCCCCCCCCCCCCCCCCACCTCTGAAACAAAACTTTCAACACTGCAGTACCACAAACCAGACGGAGACATTTTTCAGCAGAGAAGCTCAGCAAGACAAGAGGTATGCACTATTTTCCTCTAATTTTTTTTTCGTCCCTCTCTTTCTCTGCTTTTTCTCCCTCTCTTGGAGGAAAGTTTACTTTAACCCCATAAGAGAGAGCCTGAGAGGCTCAGCTCCCGATTTGGGTGCCCACAACTCACCAGGGCCTGCAAGCCTGATGAAGTTCAATCTGACAGCTGCATAAATCACAGCCCACTGGAGCTAATAGGTGGCAGTTTTAAAATCCAGCCTCCCACCTCAGACCACCCACGCAGCCTTTACAGGAATAGGAGCATCCAGTCATATCGAACACGACTGAAACTGTACAGCCATCTGAGGCACTTAGCCCCCCACTCGCCTCCCCTCTAGCTGCTCCTCAGCATGGGGGCTCTCTAAGCAATACAGGAGAGGCCCTTCTCTGGCATCCGGACTACAATGATTCATATTTGGCACTTGCATAAAGGTTTTCGGAACTACTTCATTTTTGGGCCCATTGTGGCCTTAGCTGTTTTTCTTAGCTTGCTTTTTTTTTTTCTCACTCTTTTTCTGGAATAAACTATAAATAATCTAAGCCAATATCCAAACAGCAGTCGCTAACTTTCCTCTGAATAAAAACTTGTGAGGTTTGTGGGCCAATTGTCTGAAACTTCAAAAACACGTGCAAAAATAGTATGTTAGGCTGCAAATGTTTTAGCTACAGCACGCTGCTACTTGGTTTTGCATCTCTAGTCAGTAAATTTGTGTGTAATTTGCCCGTTTTTACTTGGATGAACCAACACAGTACAGCAAAAAGAAAAAATATATTGTGCTGCATAGCAGGGGTGGACTGGCCATAGCGAGAACATTCCCGGTGGGCCAGCCATGAAACGGGGCCGAACAATTTTTGGGCTGGTTTTATTTCAAATCCAGTGCCGATTTCTCTTCCCAGTCCACCCTTGCTGCATATTTACAGGACTGTACAGCTACTAGCAGTGTAAAACCGGGCCTCACCTTCCCTGCGGACCCCCCGTTTGGTGGCTTGGCCTGGACTCAGATCAACATTTTTGTTTTCCCCATAGCATATGATGAATCCCACGTCCTGTCATGCTGGATCTGAAATCAGACCTGACAGACTCACCTCTTTCATGGTCATCCTAATCCTCTACCTTTTCATTGAGTGCACTCCTCTCAAAGATCAATTTAGATTAAACTGCGTATATATGAGCGCTTAAAGACAACACTATGACTGACATAGTTTGTGGTTGTTTGGTGTCACAGTGTATAGTTATAATGTATACACATAGCTACTGTTGACTATGCACATTAGGTATAATTAAAACAACTTCACGTGCATAAACCACATTACAACATGGTTATTTTCTCTCCTGTAGGATTGTGTGAAACATTTAAACAACTTTGAGTTGTTTTGGCTTACAGTGACCTCAGTGTAAATTGTTTTTCTAGTTGGATGTTAGGGGATTTTAAAATTATCTTGGAACATTGAAGTGCACATTTATCATATAACACCTGGGTTTCTCTACGCACACACACAAAGACACACACTACCACCGCCACACACGTTTATTTATCTTAAAGGCAATTTGCTCTGTGCTTGCACTTTTACAAGATGCATCATCATCTTAAAATGATTTGTAGATCGTCTTTTTACAGCGTGTGGGATCTGGAAGCTGTACAACTGATTAAAACAGCCTTAAATTATCAAGCCCTTAGAGATGGCGGAAGTTGCCTCTAGTAATGTGTGATGTCGAGACAAAGAAACTATGACATGTTGTCATTGCTGCAGAACAGACATTGCCCAAAGCTAGCAAACTTCAACACATGCCACGTTATAATATAATAATAAAAATTATTATATTGTTATTTTAAACTATTACCCTGATCCTGAGACCAACAACGTTCTCCTCTGTAATGGGTGAATGTTTTTTTCCTGAAATTTAACCGATTAGAATGAAATTAAAAAATGGTTAATAAAGTTTTTTTTTTAAGTTTTTTATACAGTACTCTGTGCCAAGGGTGGGTGATGTTACAGTTTTTCCAGATCTCTCAAGAAAAAGAAAAGGGACCTGGTCTGGAAAAACATCCTCAAAATAAGGGATAATCAGCAATTAATTATTTTTTTTTTCCCAATGTGGGGAATTATCAGCATAGAAATCATAAAAGCAAAGTATACAGTAGCCTATATAAAACAACATCTTTTCAATGAATGTATTCTTTATATTAAACATATCCCCAAAAATATGTAAAATAATTTTTAAAATACATCTGGCCATCTAAAACCAATTAATAGCCAAAATCTCTCTTCCTGCATGCATGTACACCTTTTGCAGGTCGAATGACTTTATTTGTATAATATATATATATATATATATATATATATATATATATATATATATATATATATATATATATTAATAATTGTGTAATTATTTTAATTATTTGTTTTAATTTGTTTCGGTCAGAATCCAGCAGTGTGAGATCTGTATCATTGTATCTTATCTAACAATAATTTGTTAAAGACTTGAAAACAACTAAGAAATTAACTTTTTACCTCGATAGTTTTCATTGTATCTAGATTATTCATGCATGTATACATACAAATTATTTACCACTTTATTAGGAAGAGCTGTACACCTACTTATTCATGAGATTTATCTAATCTGCCAATCGTGTGACAGCAGTGCAGTGCATAAAATCATGCATATACAGGTCAGGAGTGTCAGTTAATGTTCACATCAACCATCAGAATGGGGAAAAGGTTTTATCTCAGTGATTGGAGAGTGGCATGCTTGTTGGTGCCAAGGCTGGTTTGAGTATTTCTGTAACTGCGGATTTCTTGCGATTTTCACACACAACTGATTCTGATTTTACTCAGAATGGTGCCAAAAATAAAAAAACATCCAATGAGCGGCAGTTCTGCAGATGGAAATGCCTTGTTGAAGAGAGAGGTCAACGAAGAATGGCCAGACTGGTTCATGCTTATCATATCCTGTTAAAAAGAAAGAAGCCTAATTTTTTGGGCAACAGGAAGTGGTGTAATTCTTAACATTTATTGTAATAAACCACTTAACCATTTAGACTTTGGTTTCTAAAATATATATATATATAGAAACAAAATTAACCGGTTATTACATCATTACCAATATTTAAAAATAAAGTTTTCACTCTGAAACAGTAGAAAGGGATTTAACAGTTTTCGTTTACGTTATGCAAAAAAAAAAATATTCATTTTCGTTTGCATCCCTTGGAACATTTTCAGTCCATGATTTATATTTTGATATTAATATTAATAATAGGCTATTATGATTAAGTGATTTTTATTTGTGTTTTCTGTTTCTTTGTGCAACAAACACTACTATGATATAAAACAACAACAACAACAATATTGGTACCTGGAGGTTATTTTTATTACTATTTAATATCACATCCAGAATTATACATATTTATTTTTTGTGATTGTGAGTTGATGTGTGGAATGTAGCCTATATGCATGTCAAAGCGTGTTGAATTCACCGGTGAGCTGCATTTCAATGAGCATCTGGGTGCATACAGCACTGCAGTCCCTTCAACTTCCATTACAGTGATGCGACTCCACCCCTTCACTCCATCAATGCAACTCTTGTGCTCATGTCTGTAAAAAATAAATAAACATACTCACGCAAATCAGTGGTAATGACCAGGGCCTTAGGTCATCACTGTTCCAACCTCAGGATTTGGCCCATTACTTACACTGTGCGTGTGTTTTACAGTCTGTGAAGTGTTTGAGGTCATCCTAGCTCATTAATGATATTTATGATGAGAGCTGTCTACAGGCACTGATGAAGGGTGGTTTGACACACCCACTTTACTCAATTTCACTAGACAGAGTGAAAAAAGAGAAAACACAAACACTGTTAATCCAAATTCACCCCAGGGGAAAATGAGACCCTCTTCCTACTGTACATTTTAGATAGGATCGTATGGTCTTAAAGGTAATGAATCAATCAGTACTTGTGCCCTTATTGAGTCAACAAGTCCCATGACATTGGATGTTTACGGATGCTTATGTTCATAGCTTTACAGTGATTTTCTGTAATAATATTCAATGTGTTCAGACACTTGGATAACAGATTAGTATGTTCATACACTGAAACAAAATAAAGTTCGTTTAAAATTGGAGTAATTCTAAATATTAAAGACAGCCGTTTTATTACATTAATGGACATCCCACCTAAAATGTTTTTTTTTTAATTATAATTATTATTAATTCAATGTAATTTAAAAAGGATTTAAACATTTACCACAATAACATTCTACTACAGAGGACAATACAAGAGAATGAGGGTTTGATGCTGATGAAAATACCCAATATTTTTTGTAAGAGTCTATGAGAACAGCAAATGACTTTGACAAGAGAAACACAGACCAGGACAGGGGATTACTGTTATGGAACCATTCAGGCTTGGGGCCATATTTTAATAGTAAAACATTGAGAAAAAAATCATACCAAATCCAAACATTTTACTTTCTCCTTCCACAGGCCCCTTTTGCAGAGACCTAAACATAACAATAAAAATAAAAAAAAATAATAATAGTTGAAAAAATTACCCATGATCTCTAGAAAATGCAACAAAAATCTCATAATGTTTTGTTTCAACAAATGGCTTCAACAGCGATTTAAGGAACATTATTTGATGTTCTGTACTTTCAGAGTTTGGATATTAACTTAATTACTACCTGCTGGTGAAATCTCCAAACTGAAAATACAGGAAATTAATTTGGACTTTGCACTGAGTTAAGAGGTGGTATTGAAACTTATAGCCAAGACATACACTGGTGGCCAAAAGTTAAGAATAATGTACAGATTTAGCTGTTTCAGAAGGAAATTGGTACTTCACTTCACCAAAGTGGTATTCAACTGATCACAAAGTATAATCAGGACATGACTGATTTAAAAAACAGCACCATCACTATCTGAAAAATTGTTATTTTTGATAAAATCTAGACAGGCCCAATTTCCAGCAGCCATCACTCCAACACCTTATCCTTGTGTAATCATGCTAAATTGATCATTTGGACCTAGAAAATCACTTGCCATTATATCAAACACAGTTGAAAGCTATTTGGTCCATTAACTGAAGCTTAACATTGTATTTGTGTTTGTTTTTGAGTTGCCACAGTATGCAATAGTCTGGCATGTCTTAAGATCAATATTAGTTCAAAAATGGCAAAAAAGAAACTGCTTGCTCTAGAACCTCATCAGTCAATCATTGTTTTGAGGAATGACAGCTATACAATGCTTGAAATTGCCCAAAAAATGAAGATTTCATACACAAGTGTACACTACAGTCTCAAAGACAAAGGACAACTGGCTCTAACAAGGACAGAAAGAGATGTGGAAGGCCAGATGTTCAACTAAACAAGAGGATAAGTACATCAGAGTCTCTAGTTTGAGAAATAGACACTTCACATGTCCTCAGCTGATAGCTTCATTGAATTCTACCATCTCAACACCAGTTTAATGTACAACAGTAAAGAGAAGACTCAGGGGTGCTGATCTTATGGGAAGAATTGCAAAGAAAAAGCCACTTTTGAAACAGAAAAACAAAATGAAATGATTAGAATGGGCAAAGGAACACAGACATTGAACAACAGATAATTGGAAAAGAGTGTTATGGATCTTAAACCCATTGAGCTTTTGTGGGATCAGCTGGACTGTAAGGTGCGTGAGAAGTGCCCAACAAGACTCCCACATCTATGGTAAGTGCTACAGGAAGTATGGGGAGAAATGTCAAATGAGTATCTTGACAAACTGACAGCTAGAATGCCAAAGATCCGCAAAGCTGTCATTGCTGCACGTGGAGGATTTTTTGATGAGAACTCTTTGAAGTAGTTTAAGAAGTTATGCCACTTTGGTGAATTAAAGTACCAATTTCTTTCCATAAGAGAAAAATCTGTACATTATTTATTTCAAACTTTTGGCCGTCAGTGTATTTTTCTGGAAAATAGCAAGTTCCGCTTTGCGCCACTACATTAACATACAATACACCCACAGTTCGCATGCCTAACCCACATGCAAAGCACAGGTAGCCATGGGTGTATGGCTATCTGTCACTATCGGTGTGTGTAGGTGTGCAAACTTGCACGAAAATTGGATGAGACAAAAATTGAGCCCCTAGTTCTTAAAAATCTGAATGATAAGAAGCACATAAGCACATTCGAAGATGACAACATAGCAGTATGTGACATTGCTTGAGTAAAGTGGTCATGAATTGTAAAAGAGATAAATAATAATAATAATAATAATAATAATAATAATAATATTAAATCAAGCAAATAGTTGCAAGGGAGCACTGTTTCACTTCCCAATATTTCAGCTTTTGATTTCAAGTTGTGTAACAAATTGTTTTGTGTCTTGAGGTGATGCTACTCAGATATGAAGCATTCAGCTCTCACGACTCACCAAACCACATGTCATTCAGAAGTATCACAGATCTAATCAGCTTGTTCAAAATTGGTTTTGGTCCAAAACAACTGTCAATTATGCAGATTAGCAGTCATTATACGAAAAATGTCCCACCGCAGAATGCCGCAAATGACCAACCAGAAGATTCAAGTAGATTCCAGAGAGCCATGTAATAATAGGAAATTGTGAAATCCACACTTACTACCTCACCTTGTGTTGTAAATTACTCTGTTCCTATTTCAACATCTAATGAGATCAATACATTATTGGTCAAGTCACTGTCTTCTAACTGTACACAGTGCTGAAATGTCTTTTGCTTCTTTACAGTGGAGATCCACGATCAGTCAGTAATTTAAGCTGAACAGTGTGCTGGACTTGAGGAGCAGTGCTTGCGCCAGGCCTCTGTGGTGTTATTATATTGTGGTTGTGGAGCAGGATTTGAAAGAAAGTAAAATAAAGCTCTCCTGCAAGTGACCAGTGTAAGCAAGTAAGGCTGACCAGGGTGACCACAGATGAAACCTTAAGCGTAGTAATAGTTTTAAATATTTAGGGGAGGTTTTTTTTTTCCTACTTGGGTCAAGAGATTTTGCAGCTTTTATCCACCTGCTGTCTCTTTTTAATGAGGCACAGTGTCCGTATTCAGTGTGACCAAAATGCATTTGAGAGCCTTTTGAAGAGATTCCAGTCTTCGCTTCTTGAAAACTTCAAGCTGATTACAGACCCTGTTGTCAGTGAGTGTTGGATCCAAGCATATGTCTGTTTTAAATCCTGGATTAATTAGACTTCTGTGATATGGGCGAGAGGCCAGATTAATTTTGTAATCTGTCTTCTAATAAACAAGAACCATTCGGGAATGCGGCATTCTTCGAATTTTGCTTCATTAGGACCATGCAGTTCTTTTGAGAACATTATAATGGGATTTCTATGCACTTAGAAACACCCCAAGTGCTGTAATTTTTTGTACTCGGTGCATTATCCCATTCTAAGCACTTGGAAAAATTCACCAAACTTTTTTTCAATGCTAATGTCTATTTTTCATGATCTCCCGTTGAATACTTGTGACCCTGTGACCGAATGTTAAATTTAATGCCCAATTTAACACGGGCTTTCTTGTCAGATACCCCTTTGTAGCCCTGCTCCTTCTAATCCGCCAGCAGGAAGCTGGGTGTTGTTTATGTATGAGCTACACCAGCGGAGCTCCATTGTGTCACTGTGACAGCACGTCCTTGGGTCTGGCCCCAGAGCTGTCAGGTCTTGCTGTCACACTTCTCAGTGGGCACGCCATGGCCAGCACAGAGGAACAGTCAGGGGTCCTAAAGCCAGCGCACCATAAACTCAGCCCCTAGTTGCCAGGCTCGACTGGGAAGCAACATGCCATGTCAGGGTCCAGGTTTCATGGGTGAAGTGGAGCTTTGTCTGTATGTCAGTGTGTCAGCAGACAAATACATTCCACTGGTCACAAAAACAGTAGCTACTGTAGTTACAGGGTCAAAATCAACACAAAACCCTGGTTAAAATATCAACGAGATAATTGATTGTCATATTACATTAATTATCACTGAATGTTGTAAATAGTTCAAAGAATATTCCCTATTATGACAATATGGTCATGGCAGTGATGGCACTATATTAAAATAGTGAATAGAAAATAGCACTGTCTGTTGTTGGTAAGAAGATAAAAAAATATATATATCATAACTCTAGACTTAATATAAACATTGACATATTTGGGCACTTTTGACATTCTATAAAATGTGTGAATATCATTGCATCGGATAGCAAAATATCAAATCAAGTGGCATTTATTTGTAAGAAAGTTACACTTTTTAAGCAAAACATTCCATGTAAAGAAGTTTGTTGGGTTTAAAATTATAAAACAAGAGATATAGTGTTGATATACCAAAATAAAGGTATTGTAACACTTTGTGGTTGTCAAACATTAGTGGAACATCCATAGTTAATGTCCTGGGATTCTGTGACAGAATGGTGTTCCTTGGTGAGTATATTTATTATTTTAGAGGAATGACCAAAAGATGTATACCCTATATGAATGGATACAGCAGGCAAGGCAAGGCAAGGCAAGTTTATTTATAAAGCACTCATGCCAATGCAGGTGGCATAAGAGCTAAACGCTGTCTCGCCTTATTTTGAGTGAACCCTCTGTATCTCTAACTGACTTGATCCTAATGATATGAGTGGTCTGTTAGGTTTATTTTTTAACAAGCATAACTGAAATTTATTTAGGTCTGGAAGCCAGTGTCATGACCTGAGGACTGGAATAATATGCTCTTATTTTTTGGTTCGGGTGAGAATACTGGCAGCGGCATTCTGAATGAGCTGCAGGTGTCTAATGGTCTTTATGGGAAGACATGGGACATTCGAGATTAAAAATTTGTTCTGATGATTGAAAATAACATTTTAGATGATATTGCCTATGAAAAGAAGACTTGAAATTGATCTGTATTTGTTCAGTATTGACTTATTTAGATTGCTCTTTTTTAACAAGGGGCTTGACAGCTGCAGTTTTTAGGGACTTCAGAAACATGCCTGAAAGGAGTGAAGCATTTACTATTTCTAACAGATATTTTTTCCAGACAGTTAAACACATTTTTATAAAATTTAGTGGGGAGTGTGTCAAGACAGCAGGTTGACGTTTTAAGATGCTGTGCTATTTCTTCAAGGGTTTTGCCATCAATTGCCTCAAAATCAGACATAGTGACTAATTTCTGGAGATTTTGTTATGGGTGCTGTCTGACCTCAGTACAGCATGATGACGAGTTGATAGCCATTCAACTTTCATTGATGTTCTTCATGAAAAAAATGAATTGTTTGTTAGTCTCTCTACAGTAGCAAATAGAGTGCAGGTGTTGTTTATATTGCTGTTAATGATGTTTGAGAGGAAGGTCTGCCTAGCTGTGCCTAGTTCCAAATTGAAAGTATGAAGGCTGTCTTTATAGATATTATAATGTACTTCAAGTTGTTTTTTCCACCACATTCGTTCTGCTGTCCTACATTTTCTTTTCATGTTTTTCACTGCTGGTGTGTTTTTCTAAGGTGCTTTACGCATACCAGTGTTTGTGTTGTACACAAAATTTACATGGACAATGCCATCAATAGCATTTTTAACTTTTGAGTTAAAGTAATCAAAGAGAACATCAACACAGTCTGTGGATATGCCTATTTTAGACAGACAGATCAAACTTCAGAGGCAGGAGAAATATATTTTTCAAAGAAAATACAGAAATGGTCAGATAGAGTGGCATCCTTAATAATAGTGGACGAAATGATCAGACCGTGACCGCACCCACCCCCCAGGAAATATCCAGGGAGGGAAGGGAAACCAGGGAGGGAGTTTAAGTAAAGAGCCGTGGTCCGAAGGCCTGGGAGGAGGCCTCAGGGCAGAGGCAAAGTCTGGTGGCCTGGGAGGTGGCCTCAGTGCAGAGGGGACAGTGAACTGGGCAGCAGCCGCTGGACAGGGTTCAGGAGTGAGTGGTTCAGGGGGCGGAGCCGTAGACGGCTCAGGCATGGGTGCTGGTCTAGGCTAGGGAATGGCCTCTGTGTCTGTGGATGCTGGCCGCGACAGGGGAACAGCCTCTGCAGCTGTGAGCATGGGCAGTTGCAATAGGGGAGTGGCTTCTGTGGCCGTGGGCACTGACAGAGGCTATGGAAATGCCTCCCTGTCCGTGAGCACATGTAGTGACAGGAAAAAAGCTTCCGGTGCTATGAGCACTGGCAGTGACAGGGGAACAGCCTCCGTGGCTGTGAAGACCGACAAGGACTGGGGAACAACCTACTTGGCTGTGAGGACAGGCATTGACAGGGGAGCAGCCTGCATGGCGGTGAGCACAGGCAGTGACAGGGAACAGCCTCGGTGGTCGTGAGCACAGAAAGTGACAGGGGAAAGACCTCCATGGTCTGGGCACTGCCAGTGACATGAAAACAACCTACATGGTTGTGAGCACAGGCAGGGAAGGGCAAACAACCTCTGTGGCCATGTATACTGATAGGGACTGGTCAACAGCCTGCAAGGCCAGGAGCGCTTGCAGAGACTGGGAATGGCCTTCATGGCCAAGGCCGCTAGCACTGGGATGGCCGAGGCTAAAGGTGCTATTTTTAGGGCAGTCGAGACTTCAGGAACTGGCTCATTGACTGTGGCAGGCGTGGACACTGGCTTGTTGACTGTAGCAGGTGTGGGCGCAGGCTGCAGCAGCAGAGAGAGATGCCAGAGAAGCGCTCGCGCTGTGGCCGCGCCCGAGGCAATCCATGAAGAGTGTGTTCGTAGAATGAGTGTGTGCATTGTGGAAGTCAGGAATAGATTTGTGGAATCTGTTGAATCTTGGTGAGGTGCAGAATGATGCCCAGCTGGGTAGGGCGGTCTAGCTCCCACACATGGGAGAAGACAAAGTATCCTTCTTGGAAACCCAGCTGATATGCAGTGAAATGGAAGGCAACCACACACCCAACACGCAGGAAACCAAAAGATACAAGGGACAGGACCAACTAGGCAGAGAGAATGAGGTTAGTTACTTCACACCAAAAACAATGCTCAAAAACACAGACAACACTGAGCAACATTTTACATGGACATGACACACAAGGGATTAATATAGGCATGAACAAACAAGGGGCAAGTGCTGCTCGCAGCTGAAAGTTGGCATGATCTGCATTCCCATGTAAACAATCAGGGTTCCAAAATGTCGGCACACTTGAAACAAAACAAACGTGGAATGATGACGGTGACATCACTGGAGAGCACACAGTGGTAACTCACACACAGCGGTAACCAACAAACGGACCCTTGCCCTCACACAAAGAATGCTCACAAAACACAAGAGAGGGGACGATGATACTATGGTCTTCGTCAGACAAAACCCAACCTGACAAGGTGACAGGACCGGGACATCACCGGAGAGCACACGGCAGTAATTCGAGCACAGCGGTCACTAACAACCGGACCTGTGCGCTCACACAAAGAACATACATGAAACACAAGACAGAAAGGGGATGATAATGCCATGGTCCCTTCAAACAGAAACCCAACCTGACAAGGTAACATGATCATGACAGAAATCCCAAGCAGTAACAAAACAGTCAAATTCAGAGGAAGTTGATAACAGTTCTGCAAAATCATCAACAAGCCAGGAGAGTATTTTGGAGGCCTATAAATAATTATAAATAGAATGCCTGGAGCAACTTTTAGTACAATACTTAGATATTCAAAGGTCAAGTAATTACAAAGTGACACTTGCTTGTATTAAAAGACAACTTTAAATATTGCAGCAAATCCTCCACCTCTCCAAACAGCTCTATAGACACTGATAAAAGTAAAGTTTGGAGGGGCTGATTCATTGAGGATTGTTACATTGCAGCTGTTATCTTACAATTTGTCTCATTTAGAAACATAAAGTCCAGGTTGTTTGTGGTGATGAGGATATTGAGAAAAAATTACTTGTTCTTTAGTGAGCGGATGCTTAAAAGTGCTAACATGACAGTGTCGGTTTTTGGCCCAACAGCAATGTCAGATTGACGCCTAATAGGCAACAGATTAGATCTATTTTCCACATATATTGAGAAGGCCTTAGTCTTCCAATCACTTAACCTAACAGAGAATGAAAAAGCTACTGGCAGAGTGGGTTCCTGCTTGTTCTGTTAACATTTTTGAGTGTTGCTGCCGCTGTATCGGGGACCCAACACATATCACTGAGAGCTGTTATCAGTTGTTTGTTGTTCACAGAGAGCAGAAGAAAGAGGATGTGTAACCTTTTGTTGTGGCAGTGGCCAGAGAGCTCTCTCAAAGGGAGGGTGAGCTGGGCCTGCAGGCTTTGGTGGTAGAGGGCCCGGCATTTTTTGGTTGGTATCTGGGGGCTCGTAGCAATGGAGTGAGAGAGCTTTCTTCCAGCACACACTAGTTCCTCCATTTTTTCAGAGAAGTTCAGAATTGGGGATGTTGATGAGAGGGAGAATGTGTGTGGTGACAGAGACTGTAGCTCTGGTGTTTCTGGAGGCTGAAGTATGTTATCTTGGCTCCTTTGGCTTTTTTCCAGGAAATCATCCTTGGGTCCTGTATCTTGGAGCAGTTTTAAGTTATCACAGTCTGACTGTATTTTGCTTTATGTGCGGGGCTCAGCCTAGATTTTGTCCCTGAACAGTGGAATTTTGTGTCTTCACTGTGTTATTGAGGGATTTGTCGATCAATTTCCATTCAGGTGCTGAAGTTCGATTCTGTGGTGATCCTGACACTGCAGTGGTTTTTGAGTGCAATCCAGGTTGAGTGGATTTGTGCATGTTGCAGATGGATGAAGGAGGGACAAGTAGATATTGTCCTTTAGCACTTTTGCACCAAGTTTGTTTGGGTGGAGGCCATCTGATTACAACAGTTCTCTTTGACTCCATAAAAGTTTGAAGTTATCAGTGTAGTTCAGTCCTTTCATGTTGCAGGTTTTGTGAGGCCAAGTGTTTAGAAAAAAATTTTGTTTCTTGGGCTGGGAGTGGTCTACTGATGAACGACTGAACTTTCAATCTCCCAAGTGTTTCAAAGAGTTTATTGAAATCCCTCTTAAGGAGTTCTGACTGCTCTTTCCGAATATAATTTCTTCCCCACAGTATAATAATCCGATTCCCATTTTATGGTTCATCAGAATGTTCAAAAGTTCAGTAGCACACAGAAAACCATTAGTGTTTCTTTCATTCAAGATAAATGACTTTCATTTCTCCAACCCTTTCATCTCTCACCTAATCCTTTGTTTGTGCAGCTCCTAGTCTTGTCATCGTAGTTTATATAAGTAATTTGCCAGTCTTAACTTCTCTCTGCACTGTTACAGTACTATTGCTGAGAGATTTGTAAAGCCCACTATTTGCAACTATAATCTTACTTGCTTTGTGGTAATGATTATGTTAATCTTCACTTATTCATACCGGAACTGAAGGTTAAGAAAACCCTCTCTATATTAGTTTCCAATTATCAGCTAGCTACTCAAATACTTAAAAGAACAAGGACATGCTGCATTTCAGCTGTGGCAGAGCAGCATCGACAAATGTTTATTTTTGTCAATTTTGGAACAAAAGGAAAAGATCTATGAGAAGATTCTTTATTTAAAATGTTTTTTCCACAGAACAAAACACTACAGAATACCTTCACTAGTCAGCGGGTCAAAGAGCAGAAATTGTAACAGAGTTTTAGAGGCCATTATGACAACAGATGGTAAATCAACCATCACCAAACTTACCAGTCTTAAACAAAATAATGGACAAATTATATTGTCACATTTGCAATCACGATGGACATTAACGAAAGGGTGAGGCGAAACTCACAGCTCAAAAGATAAAACTCCCCCCATGATTATGACTTCTGTCTACTCTGTCCTGAGGTTAAAATATGGACAGAGAAAAAGTCTTAATTTTCTCACAGCTGTGAAGGGTAGTGACTCATACCATAGCTTGTCACAAGCAGTTGAATTTTGACAGTTTAATATATAGGCTGTCAAGTCCTCAGGCAGACCCGAGCAGTCAAAGAGGTTTGAATAAAGGCGGGGAGCATAGGTGGGTGTAGGGAAAGAAAGAGTACCTTTGTTTTGCTGGATGAAGCCATGCAATTACAACATATTTCTAGGGGTGGAACTCTGTTAGCGTCACCAAACAGTGATGTTAAGGAACTTCTGAGTTGGTCCTACATGTCATCTGCACAATGGATGCATTAAAAATAATATTACAGCATGTTTAATTGGTTTGTGTTGGCAGATTGAGTTCATAACTGTCAACTCTAAAAAACACAAACACATGTTATATGAAGGTCATTGGTCTCGTTTTTGCAGTACATTTAATTTACTGAGGTAATATTAAAAAATTATGTAATTATTACCATCTGGACAGTGGTACAGGTACTATTGTGTAAATATAGTTATTTTAAGAAATAAAATACTAAATTACAAAGTGCAGATGCAAAATGAATATAATTTTGGAGAAATCCATTTGCTTTTAATATAATAAAGCATAAAATACATGTAAAAAAAATATTATTATTATTATTAATTTATTGCTGAATTATATCATTTTTACTATTTTATTATTTTAAATGAATATTAAAAATATATTTTTTGAATTTTATTGTGAGATTTTTACATGGTATTATTATTTACAACTTTTATTATTTATATCATGTTAAGAAGGAGAGCAACCGTGTAGATACGTTTTCTTTTGGGATAATAATGTACATTTCAGTTTAAGTTTACCCAATTTAATTCAGTTCAGTTCAACAAAGTCCTTTCCTCTGGACAAAATCTATAATATTGCTCATACTGCTGTATCTTCATGCATGAATTGCTTTTAAGATTTTTATCTTCTCTCAAATCTTTGTACATGGTATGTGCAAGACACTTAGAATAGTTCTCTTGTATACTGACATGGAAATTTACCTCCAATTAAACACGCTAACCATCTCTAATTAGCACCCCTTCACCACTTGACAGTGGCGTCTTGCCAACTAAGAGCTGGTGAGGTATCAACAGAACACTTCACCTGCCCTCTTCAAATGGAACCACTGGTGTGTACTGACATTTCTTTTAAAGACATGATTATAAGCACAGCGAAGGCCGGGGGATGGTGGGGGGTATGAAGCTTCGAGCACTCTAAGGGGCGTTCCTCCAAACTGAAGCCCCGAGCACTGGAGGTGGGACTGGGTAATTACAGGGAGCTCTGCCAGAACGGCACTGAAAACAGCACTTCCACCTGAACCATGTCATATCAGCCCTGATTTATTCAATGGTGAAAGGATTCCTTGTAAGTCCTAAATAAATTTTAACTGCATTTTAATTTACTTTAAAACAATCTGCAGCTGTACGTGTCCAGTCACTTAGGGACACAACAAAGCCATCCTCTAATTCCAGGCTACTAATTAAGAACTACTGCAGTTCTAAATACAAGTTCTTTCGAATAACCTGCATTTTAGACACAATATGACCAGTAATCTTGTCTAATTTTGCAAAAATATAAATGAATATGTAGAAAAATAAAACTAAACAAAGACAAATCAGGATCAACCATTGTGTTTTTGATAAACTCAAACAACCGAAGTTATACAAACAATGAAGCATCCCAGTGCTGTTATACTAAGCATCAGCACTCTTGGAATGATGTTTGTCCAATCAGATTAGCGGACCGGAACAAACTGTTGTATTTTTAACTCTGAATAACCAAAACGTGCAAGTGTGGCTTTGACAAAACCTAAAAAATGACTGATAAACTTGCTTACTAAATATACATTTCCTCAGATATACCCTTCAGCTAAACTGCATTCTCAAGGTTCTTGTTTCACTTGTTAGGTCATGTTGTGGCATTTATGGGTTTGGTGTCTTTGTTTTGTTCCTATGGGTTTGAAATGGCTTAGAGCATCCCAGCCATTTCTAGTTTAAATGGGATCCTTAAGGAATTGAAGAGGAAAGGGAATATCAGAATATCAGAGTCCATATATAAATCTGCCATGATCAGTAAAAACCTGTGATCTTACCAAGCGGTAATCGAAATATCAGTATACATTCAGATGTAATTTGTTGTTAAATAAGTGTAAGTTGTGTTTAGATTATATGACAATATTCTAAATCTGATAATTCTAATTCTTTGAAGAAATTAATGAAATGAAAGGTTAATGTTTATACATCATATAATGCTGTATTCTTTTAGCAGAGCTCAAGAATTACTTTAAAAAAAAAAAAAGGCAATGTACTTCAATAAGCAATGATATAAGATAGGAGAGCTCTGTTACAATAATAGCTATACAATGTTCAAGGAAATGCAACATGAACTCATATATCAGAGTGTCCTATATGGATTTCTTCAAATTCCCAAAAGAGTCTGAGGGTGAGAAAGAGCATTTGGTTTCTGAGAAAGCATGTTTTTGGCTGGCCTGAAGGAGGATGCATTTCAAAGAGCTGCGGTACATGTCCAGGCCTGCTGAAAGGGCAGTAAGAAGAGAGCGAGTGAAAGAGAGAGAGAGAGAGAGAGAGAGAGAGAGAGAGAGAGAGAGAGAGAGAGAGAGAGTGAGAGAGAGAGAGAGAGAGAAAGAAAACCCAATTACTGACCTCAGGAGGGAGTCAGAATTCCTCAGATTAGAGTCACTGGCAGTTTGCTTCACAAATGCATTTCTTGTAATTTAGTATGGAACCTGGCTCCGTTAATCCCCCTCTCGTATGCCTCTTGGAAAGATCAATCTATCCAACTGTACAAAAGTTTTTAATGAGGCTTGTTTTCTTCAGCTCTAAATTGGTAGATTTTCTGAAAAAAAGAAAAACATTAGCATTCAATGTAGTTCATGATGTCTGAATTTACACCCACACTAAGAGCTATTTACCTCCTTTACATGTTGAAAGGATTGTTTTTTGAGTTGAAGTTGAGGCTTGGCCTTTTTGTGATGCATGTTAATGGCCAACTTTTACCCTTGTAATTATGTTGACCTCTAGCAAAATTGGTGCCAACTTGTTTTCATTTAGTACATCAACTTCACCTTAAACATGAAAGCGTTTACTGGCATCTGTTTCCAGTTTAAATTAAAGGGCTTTATTTTTTTCCCTCTTGTATACTGTATATACATTGTATACATTCAGGCCATATTAACATGGTTCCCTGTGTTGCTGTGCCATCATAAATATTAATGTCTGACTTAAGCATAAAAAATATTGTTAAAAACATTGCTGAGTGAAAAACATTACACTTTAAAGGTGCACTTTTTTTTTGTATTTGTTTTTTGATATTTGAAAAAACAAACTTTTCAATAACCAAAAAACTTGTTAAACAGAAAGTAAATAGTAAAAATATAATAATAAAAAAAATCTGTTTAAAGCACATATAGTACACATAATATAATATAATGTGTTTATTTGAAAATTATATGATTTTGCTACATTTAAACCACCATTTTCCTCCAAAAAAATTGAGACTTTCAAAAATTGTATCCATAACTGCTTACTTTGGAAAACTATAATATTAGGAAACTGAAAATTGAGTTATTAGCATAGATATGGCTGCTCTTTTCTACAAATGGTGCTGGCCATATGTTCATGCGCTCCACCATGTTGACAAATGACCAGACACATATTAATTTTACAAACTGGAATACCTGGAAAAGTGCTTCAATTTAAAATGAAACATTTCTTCAGGTGTAATTTGTTTCCATCAAGGTTGAGATAGTTAGGAGGCTACAGCTCAGAATATAAAATAACAAAGGAGAATGCGTTACAGAGCATATCTCTCCATGCTTGAACATGAACAGAAGCATCATTTAACATTATAAAACTACTCAATTTACAAGCCTAGCCCTGTAAATTGAGGAAAAAATATATAATCAAATTTAAAGTGATGAATGGTCTGTGGAAAAACAAAGGCTGTTAATCAGTTATCTGAGCTACCACATCCTTTCCAAACACAGAATGAGCACCACCAGAACCCCATTGAATATCAGTGAGTGTTGTGACCCATGCCACCATGACATATGGCCCAGCATTAACCTTTGCTCATATAAAGGTTAGATAGTGTCCTGGGGTCTATATGTGTCTCACTGCCATTCCGAGATGAAGCCATCGATCCGTGCCTTTTCAAAGCTTCCTCTTTCAACAAGACCCTCAGGCCACAGTCTTTGACAGATGGGACATTCTTCAAGGCAGTCTTCCCTCAAATGGTGATAGTCACATATGGCGTTTATTCACTGCAGGAACTATTTCAGGTCTTGCTATTTTTCTACCACATGAACTAGTTCCATGTGGAACTAAATCCTAAACCAAACCAGGAACCTTTTTAATTACCTGCTCCTGAGGTGATACTTTTTTGCAAAGTGGAACTGTTTGGGTGGAGTCAGAATAGCAGATGCTTCCCATCATCAGCTGATTCCGGACATTTTATAAGTCCAGTTAGTAAACTTTGTTATTAGTAACCCGCACTGTGTTGCTGCTATTGTAGGGTTTTCAAGTCGAAATAGATAGATGGAAAGATGCTGCTGTGCAGGATATGATGAGTATTTATGGAGAAGAAAAAATAGAAGCACACATATGATTGTGCAAATGTATGAAAAAGAAACAAACAAAATGCAGTTGACTACAGATGAAGGTAGCGTTAAGGCCATCTCTTCCATGCTCTTGCTCTCCTGTTGTTTTCCATCTTTTACAAATCTTGTTCACATGATGTTTTTCACGACAAAACAGGACGATAAAAATAAACACAAAATCTTTCACAAAGTCATCCATTATTATTGTTTTGAAGTGAGTCGGCTCGGCTGTTGTTGCATCAAGTTCAGGCATAGTTCCGCCACAACAGTGACACATGCGTCAAAGCTTATTCAAATAAAGTCCCCACTTCCGTGTCCCTGGTGGAAAAATATTGCTTGGAATTTAATCGGAATGGTTGGTAATAGTTCCACAATTGAGCCATTTGAGACAACCTGCTACACCCTCTAATTTGGCATCCTGATGACTTCTTTCCCTGAGCTTGGAAAGCATGATGGAGAAGACAATGGGGTGCTGGTATTTACTGAGTTTTACAATGAAATTCATGGAAATGTCTGTATAAAGTGAGAAAACTATGATTGAACTGAAGCCTGTACTTGTCTAGATGCCAAGATAAACCTGTGTGACATCTTTATGATGGATAATTACTGGACAGCATGCAACAGTCAATAATACACATGTAGAAACATAGATAGGTTTGTACATTTTCATTTATCATGATGAGCCTGAACCAAACCAAAAGGAAAAACAACTCATAATTTTAGACTTACTCGTGCACTTTGAGTTTCTGCCAACTTTGTACACTTTCCATTACAGATATCTCAGGGGTACAGCAGCAGAATTTGCCTTAGTTGTCAGCACAGAACAAACCACAACGAAACAGTACAAACTAATATATATCATATACATTTATGCCATAAATAAAAATAAATAAACCAACAAATTGTTATTATGTTTTTTCCAAAGTTTAAACTGTACCCAAACCCAAACCTAAACCTAACCATAAAATCCAACCCCTTACCCAAACCCTAAACCTTAACAAACATTTTTATATAAAAATAACTTTAGTGTACTATGGAAGAAAGAAAACATTGGGGTTCTGGAACGAGACGATGGAAGCGTCTTACAGGTTACTGACATACTTCAGTCATTTGTATTGCATAAATAAATATGAAATGAGTTTCCCTTCTTAAAATAAAGTGTTGGCTAGGAGGCTTGCTAAAATGTGATGCCTGTATTGTATCAATTTGAAATACTGTTTGTTGATCAGTTGATCTCTGAATAGAAGTTTTACCTTTGTGTATGAGCACATTGTAGGACATCTTATGATTGTGGATAGAATTCTTATTTAAGAGGATTTTTAACTAGGTGCTTGAAAACAACATAAAAATCACTTCAAGAGAAAACATACATTTTTGTGATTGGACTTTTGACTGATTGGAATTCACAGACACATAAATGCAAATATACATTCATATTAATGCTGTCAGAATGAACACGCAAATTTTTCTTATTCGCGATTAACACATTTACCACATTAGATTCTAATATTTTGTTCAGTGTTGAGTGAGTTGCAGAACCCTTGCGATGTGTCCGGTGTCATTACACTGATTTGTACACAGCGATTCTGTGCCAATGATGAAGTGATGGAGAAAGAACATCTTACAAAACAAACCCAGATGGGACTTGTGACAAAAATAAAGTACTTTGCGTCCTTTGGAGGTTTGAATTTTACCACAGAAACATGTTAAATAGCAACTATAACATTTACATTTATGCATTTGGCAGACGCTTTTATCCAAAGCGACTTACAGTGCACTTATTACAGGGACAATCCCCCCAGAGCAACCTGGAGTTAAGTGCCTTGCTCAAGGACACAATGGTGGTGGCCGTGGGGTTCGAACCAGCAACCTTCTGATTAGCAGCCCTGTGCTCTAGCCACTACACCACCACTACCACCACTCTACAAACCTACCACTCTACAAACCTACAAGCCAAACACAATATACAGTATATCGCACTGATGAGGGACCGCTGGATTCCTCCCATGGACGGTCTGTCGATCATATAATTAAAAATTATACCCTTTACTGCTGATCTCTCAAAGCATCAGTTGGAATGTCATACTGCTCTTACTATTTCTGTTATACATCGAAAAGAAAGAAGCAGTAAGAGTAGTATGGATAGTATGCCATTTCAGACACAGCCACTTTCTGTAAAGCTTTTTATTTGTAATTCAAAGCAGATTTGGCGATTAATATTGTGGAGGATGAGGGTTTACATATATGGACTAGTTTTTTCTGTTAGTCAACCTCCCACTTAGACTATGGGAAACATTTTATGTTACTAGTTAAGTGCTATTTTAGTGAATTTCTATCTTTATACTGTGGAAGACTTTGTTTTGAAAATGTTAATAAAGCATTATTGTTACATATTGTTTCATTTTCTTTCCTAAGAAGGGAATAAATGCATTTTGACAGGAAAATAAGTATATATAGTAAAATGTCAGCACTTTCAAAATCTGTGATTAAATGCAATTAACTATGAAAATGTATACCATTAATCATGATTACAAATTTTAATCGACTAACAGCACTAATAAATACTGTATAAATGTTATGAAGATGAGGTGATTTCTGAAAAACAATGAGATATGGCAAGAGGAATATGCTCCGGATAGCATGCCTGAACAATAACAATACCTCAAGCAGTGATTGCATTATAACAATGTTTACCTTAGGCCAGCCCAATGTAGCTACAGAGGGACAGCTGGCACAGCAGAAAAGAAACACCACTCAGAGTCGTGACTAACTCCCTTACTATGTTGCTGCTCAGCCATATTCCAGATTCCATTTCATCACGCTGCCTTCCCAGAACTGTAACTGCTTAAATTACTCCTTGCAAGCCTCTGCAATATAGTATACGTACAAAATGATAGATCATCCCTTAAATCCGTGCTTCTTTGCTGTCATTCTATAACATTCTTCCTTTCCAAAGCTTAAAAACATACAATGTTCTACAGATCCCCATAGCATATGTCTAAAAGCATGGTGTCACCTTAAGGTTGTTACTTGTTATACTGTACACAGGGTGAAAATATGGCTTGGCTGAAAGCAAGTGTTTGGGAATGGAAAACCTTAGTGCATACGGTATTAGGCATCTTAGCGTGGCTCAGACTCAATCCTTAAGAACAATAGAGAGCTTTGATTGTGAAATCCACTCGCTTGTAATGATGCCACAACCATAGCCTTAACACTTCCCTTTTTTGCTGTGTGTGGATTAGTGAGTGTGTTTTTGTGAGAGTTTCTGTGTCAGTACACCTCATGAAGGGAGTCAATGATTGCTTTTAAATGCACTTTAAAAGACTAAAGCAATAATTCATCTTTTTAAAATGTCATGTAAGTGCTTTAGACCAACTTTAGAAATTATACTAGTTTGGTTATTACACTTACACTAGTGACAAAACCCAGGAAGGAGGAGGGATGCGCTGTATGGAGTCCTCGCTGTTGCTGTCTGACAGGGGATGGAGGAGTTGTTCCGTCCACCAGGGGAGGAGCGGCTGTCATCCGCAAGAGTGCAGAGGAATGGCTGAGGACCAGGTAACAGCGTGTCCAGGGACCAATGAGCAAATTTTTTTCTCTCTCTCTCTCTCTTCACGCTCTCTCTGTCTCTCCCCCTTGCTCTTTTCCTCTCTCCTCTCCCTCCCCTCATCTCTCCCAGACAGGGAGGGGAGTACGTCATGCCAGAGGTTTCCTCATCCTGAATCGGGCGGTGGAGGAGTGTGATGAGGAGGAGGGCATGGCCGGGCTATGAGGGTGCATGGCCTGCACTGAGTCACCTAATCAGCTGGGAGGGGGATAAAGACGAGCCGGGGGCGGCAGTTCGAGAGAGAGAGAGACACACGTGGCCGCTGTGTGTGTGCATCTATGTGTTTTATTTTATTTTCAGTTCTTTTATGTCATTAAAGTTGTTGACAATAACTATTCTATACATAACTGATTGCATTTCTACCTTGTCAAGACAGGCAATTTGCAGTGTATTTGACCATCACACAGGCGTGTGTCTGCATTACCATGAGTGCTCTCACAGCACACACAGACACACACATTAGCATGCACACAAAAATAAGCCATTTGTCAGTAAGACATGTAGGATGGCAGGGGATGGGTCATTCATAGTCAGGACGAAAGCGATACGATACCTGATTGGTCAGAGAAACTACGGTATAACCCAAACCGAACCCTTCCCATAAACCTAAAACTATCCAATCAGGTAGAGCTATCCTCATATATATGAATGAATCTCCCCCTGCCATCCCACATTTCAGAAGTCTGTGCGCGGGGAAGCAGAAATAACGAAATAAAAAGTGATTTTTAAGATTCTAATTTTTGTGTAAATCTGTGCAAAATTGTTAACCTCAGTCACTATATTTTTCCATTGAATGAAAGGAAATGGTGACTGAATTTTGTGGATATCTCCTTTTGTGGAGGAATTTAAGTCATGCAAGATTGGAAAAACTTAAGTGTCCAATTTTGGGTGAACTATCCCTTTAAAACTATTACCTTTCACTGTATGGTCCATTACAAAGTATTTACTGTAGGGTGGTAGACCAGGAAGTGGGTAAGGTAAACAAACTCCTATTTTGAAATGCTGCGGTTATGGGTGACCACTCTGGCCAGTCTCTTTGCATTTGCTCTTCTCTGCCAAATGAGTAGACCAGAAAAGTGTTTACATCACGACCTAATGGACTTGCACACATTTTTACTTCTAGTATTCTTAATGTAACATTCTCCACTTGACACTTGAGCTGTAATGGAAACGTTGGCATTTCTCACACTCTACATCGCATGGCTACTATCATTCATTATCCAAAACAGCTGGGAGGCCTGTAACCAAGGCGAAACGGTACTTTATTACTCTGAACTGTCAAAGAGACATAGTTATTGTGTAGATCTCAATCTGGAAGATGAGAAATGAGCAAACTGACTTTAAAAACACATTCAATGTCACAATGTTGTTGTTTTTTTTCTGTTCACCCATTCATATGTTAAAGGAATAGTTCACACAAAAATTTAAATACTGTTATTGTTTTCTCACCCTCATGTTGTTCCAAACCTGTATGACCAAAGAAGCAGATGACAACCTTAGTCTCCATTTATTTTCATTGCATCTTTTATTTTTCCATACAATGAAAGCGAATGGTGATGGAGGCTAAATTCTTTTTTTCTAACATCTCCATATGTGTTTCACAGAAGAAAGAAAGCCATACATGTTTGGAACAACATGAGGGTGAGTGCACGATGACAGAAATTTAAGTCTGCTTTTCAGTGCAGCTCAATGTTGTTTTCTTTAAAAAGTTATTATAAAAATGAGTGCAGCAAGCAAAAGCATGTATGAATTAGTGACTGATTAGTGACTGAAAATGAATCACTCATACCTGTAGCAAAACATCTGATACACATTGAGGCAAAATAGTATTGGGGCTAGAATTAAAGCAACAGGAACTTGCTTATTTGAAGAAAAGGATTAGCCTCAGGACAGAAGGACACCTATAAATGAATCAACAAGTCAACCAGCATATGGACCCACGTCATATTTTTTTTTTCCTCTTTCTTTCTTCTGTTTTTTTTTCTACTACATTTATGCTTGTGTTTAACCCTTAGGGGCTGGGTGGGAAAACCGTATAAACAAGATGCAAAAAGGAGCTGACACTTGGGCAAACCTGAAAAAGTGCTGGGCCTGCCGGTTGTCAAGATAAATAAGGCACACATACACCAAACCCTGGCCATGTCAAGCAGAGTAGATTAGTTTTAAGGAATCAGGTCATAATTTAACACATGTCATCTTACCACTTTCCACAGCCTAGTCAACTTCAAAGGGAGAAAATGGTATTTATTGATGGGCCCATAACTCAAGATCTGTTAAAAATGGTCAGGTTTCATTAGACAACACAGAGAAAATGGAAACCAGATGAGAGTTAGACAAAACTAGACTTAGTTGAGCCTTAGTACCAGACAGGGTAAAGGTAAAGCAAGAGTAGAGTATAGTCAAGGATGACCTACACATTTGACCAAAAATTATTCGAGAAATATTACATGTTTTTTTTTGGTTCAATCAAGATTATGCGATTAAAGAAGAAAATGTCACCTTTTGTAGCAGGGTTTGTCTTTTTCACACTGACCCCCTTTTTAATAGCTCTTGTACTTAAAGGAATTGTCCAGATTCAATACAAGTTATGTCCCTCCTTTTCTTTAAAAAGCAAAAATCTGGTTTTAAGTGAGGCAATGGAAGCGAATGGTGCCAATCAGAAAACATTTAAGCTCAATCGACAGCATTTGTGGCACAATGTTGATAACTACAAAAAAAAATAAAATAAAAAAAAAATAAAAATTGACTCGTCCCTCTTTTTCTTGAAAAAAGAGAACAAAAATCTATGCTACAGTGAGGGACTTACAATGGAAGTGAATAGTGCCAATTTTTGGATGGTTAAAAGGTAGAAATATAATAGCATATAATTTTATAAAAGCATTTAAATTTTGACAGTTGTTTTATGGTTTGTTGAGGTAACATTGTCAAGGCAACAAAGTGGAAAAATTGTCAATAACTTTACACAGAAAAGGTTAGTAAACTATTTTACGTTCATGTTAATATGCATATTATTTATGTCTTGTGGCTATACTTTTAAAACAGAGAGTATTTAACTTGTATTTAACCTGGAGGAGAGTTTATTTTTAAGGGACGTCAAAAGTCCATGTTCCTCACCCGTATATATTATACACACACACACACACACACACACACACACACACACACATGTTGGGTTTCCATGATTTATGTGGACTTTCCATAGACATAATGGTTTTTATACTGTACAAACTATATATTCTATCCCCTAACCCTAAACCTATCTCTCACAGAAAATGTTCTGCATTTTTAAAAAACATAATTTAGTATGATTTATAAACTGTTTTCCTCATGTGGACCGACAAAATGTCCCCACAACGTCACAAATTTCGGGTTTTACTATCCTTATGGGGACATTTGGTCCCTACAAAGTGATAAATACATGCTCACACATACACACACACACACACACACTCACACAAACTCAGCAACCATGAGACCAATCCATTCTATCTACTCTACACATGCCAAGAGGATTTTCACAAAACAAACATTGCTGAAAGCTGCTGTTGCCAGAGCTCTGGTTACAGTGTGTGTGTAATAGTACATGTGTATTGTGTCAATTTGTGTGTGTTTATGATTATGTTTCCCCTTACATGTGATCCTCCTTAAGGACCATGGGTTCAGTGAGTTGAGGTAATTGGTCATAGTTTGGTGGGGCCTCAATAATGCGTTTGGGGAGATAACAAGATGTTCTTGATCTATCTATCTATCTATCTATCTATCTATCTATCTATCTATCTATCTATCTATCTATCTATCTGTCTGTCTGTCTGTCTGTCTGTCTGTCTGTCTGTCTGTCTGTCTGTCTATCTATCTATCTATCTATCTATCTATCTATCTATCTATCTATCTATCTATCTATCTATCTATCTATCTATCTGTCTGTCTGTCTGTCTGTCTGTCTGTCTGTCTATGACAGTGAACTAGGACAGGATGATGCAGTGAAATACAATTTGACCTTTACCCAAAGCATTCTATCGACAAAATCTAAATTATCCTCTAAAATTCTGATGTGAATCACTTTTTTTTTCTTTCCTACTTTTGTTAGACTTTTAGCATCAAGCAACTGTGGGCCTCTTAATGTATCAGAGTAATTGGAAATGCCGAATTATAACATCTGGAAATAAGTTGAGGTGACAACACTATTCAGGCTTTGTTCAGGAGGGAGGGATGCCTTGCCAAATGCTCTGGAAGGTGTGGTTGGTAAGAGCGTCTGCATACACATGCTTTCCTTTATGTATTGTCCGACTCTTTGTTGCATTTGCAGGGTGAGACATTGAAGTTACACAAGATGTGTAAAGGCCCACTGAAGTCTGTTAAAAGTCAGAGCTTGATCATATGGACACAGTTATAGAGGGTTTTCTCATATGATCTTCATGTCACAGACATTTACAGATAACGTCTTCACGAATATAGCTGGAGGACAACAATTCCACTAAAAAAATGGCCCTCAAAGACCCTCAAGTGTTTGGCATTTTCAAAAGAAGATTTTTTTATTTTAGACAAAAAGGCTACAAAACACACAAGCCTGTGTTTTGTTTTGCTTTATCTGTGGTAAAACAATTAGAAATTTCCATTCCTCGGCTATTGAAATCATTATTGGCTCACATGGGCCATCACGTGCTTATTGACATGCATGCGCATGAATCACGGTCACTGCACATAGCTATTATAAGTTCTACATCACAACGTAACTCGGTGCAATACATTTTTAACAAGCAGAATAATACAGCGTCATCATACACATAGTCTTAGCTATGAATTTTTGCTTTTATAGTCTTTCAAAGGACAAAAAAAAAAGTCAACTTTGAAACTATTGGCTTTACATCATTATGTCAGCTGTCACTTTTTGGCATTTGAAGTATGACAGTATGATAAATTAAATATTTCAGGTCTATAGCCTATACATTTTGTTCAGATTTTAGATAATTTTTCAGATGGGTCAATACACGTAGCCTAGAGTCACAGTCACGTGCATTTAGCTATTCTAGATATACTGCAGGCTGTATGGTCAAGACAAGTTGACATTTCTATGGAAAAATTACAGGTTAACAAAACTTGGAATGTTTCAATTCAGTATTTCAGGTACATATTTAATTATGATTTAGGAATATTTTTTCATAATGATCAGGTCATACACAGCCTAGCCTACTGTACATGAATGGATTAGGTGAAATTCACTTTCCTTGCCTTCCTGGCCGCAAACTCAGCAATAAAATTCTTGTAATCCAGCTTGGATGCTTACAACATCCTTTTCAATTGATAGAAGGGCGAGCCAACATAGTCTGTCCTGTGACATGGAGGTGCACAAATATTTTTTAATTAGTTTCAACCTGATGCCACCATTACTGGCATAGTCAATAGGATTCTGAGTGCAATTTCACAGTTGGGAAAGGTTCCTTCAATCCTTTTGAGAAAACGAAGAGTTTGAAATGCTGTAGCTATTCCCTTTGGAATTATCTCTGGAAGTATCCTCAACTGGAGCAGTGGTGACTTAGCGGTTGAGACTCAGGGTTACTGACCAGAAGGTTGGGGGTTCAAGCCCCAGCACCACCAAGATGCCACTGTTGGTCCCTTGAGCAAAGCCCTTAACCCTGTGTGCTGTATCATGGCTGACCCTGCACTCTGACCCCAGCTTAGCTGGGATATGTGAAAACTAATAAATTTCACCATATATATGCAAAAAACTGGGTGTATAACGTGTGACCAAAATTAAGGATTCTATTCATAACTTGTCCTGAGATTCAGATGTGCTCAGGGCATTTTTCAGTCTTGTGCACTTTTTTTGCAGGTCAGTTTCCTCCATTTCACACAGTTTGGTCAAATCAAAAAGAAATCCAAACATGTTGCCAAACTCCTGCATTTGTTTAAAATGCATATGGAGAGCAGTGAGAGCTTCACGATAAATCGATATTTATGATAAAGTAGTCCATTATGTATGCTTGCTCTGAGTCTGGGGTATATTCATTTATATTTCCATCCCTTTTGCGTTTCACTCATCATGTTACTTTGATTACAAGTTCAATGTCCATATCAGAAGCAATCTCTTTTGCAGTAGCTTTTACAGCCACAGTCTGTATTTTTGCATGAAGTCAATTAGTCCATTTAGCTGCGACATGGCCACATCTAGCTGCATGTCCTCCGACTGGAGTGTCTTACTGACAGTGTTCACGACAAACAGAATATCATACGATATGACCATAGACATAATTATTTCAAAGCTTTGCATTTCATTATCCAGCGACTTGGCTTCACTTTTAATTTTAGGGTCCCTACAGTCCTCTGCAAAGCATTCCTAATATCACTTGTTTGATAGCGTATTGCTTTTATACTCCCTGAGATTCCCACATTGTTTCAGACAGAGGTTTAACATTGAGAGATGGGACTTTCACTTTAAGTATTACCCACCATTTAGGAGAGCCTGCAAATATCAGATAAATCCAGTGTACAATACCAAAGAATGACATTGCTTTTGGAAAACATTTTACCATATCTCTCAGGTTAAATTCAGGCAAGGCATGAAGTAAGCCCGCGGATTGAGATGTAGAACATAGGCTTGGACTCTGATTTTGTCCTTTCATGTTTGCCCCCTTATTTTTTCCTTGGCCGGACAGTCATTTAGGTTCAGTCCAAGGGCCTCTAGTTTGGCCAAGAGTGCATTTGATAGTCCCTTTTCAGTTTGGTCATTTATTGGGATGAAATCCCATATCTTGTGTGCAATCAAGAAGCACAGAAAAATATTTTGAATTTGAGCCCCTAAATAATGTGCACAAGTGTCCTTCTTGCATAGTGGGATCAAATTTGGCGAACATCTCTATTAACCCCAAAATGTTGCCACTGTTCTCTTCATAAAGCTTTGCATTTGTTCCTCAAAAATGCGTAATTATGCTCAGACAAATATTGCACGGTTGCTAGAATGTGTGTTAAACATCCTGTTCATCTCTCTTTGATGTGACTCGTCTGTAGATGTCATTTTATCTAATCTTCATTTAGTCTCCATCAATTTTGCGGTACTTGTGGTATGATCATGGGATGTTTTGTGTTGTTTCAGCAGAGGAGCAAAATATCTCCAATCATTATTGCCCTCATTAGCAAGTTTGGGCCGACTTGTACAGTTGTTAAACATTTTACAACAAAAGCAAAATACAGAATCTGTTTTCTTTGAATAGACAAGCCAATCTCTATGAGGTAAGGTAAATTAAGTTAAGTTAAATGTAATTAAGCATAAATAAAATTAGAATCAACAACTGCACAATATCTCATCACTGATTGAATAGAAGGAAAAATCATGTTTGTTTTTCTTTTGCAAGCCATCTTGTTTTAATGTGATTCTGTGGTACTTCTAAGAACAAATAGGGTTTATTTACTGTAATCATGTAGTAGTTACTGTGAGCATGCAGAATATTGAGAGCCATAATTCTCAGGTAAATTTGAAGTGTAAAATATTTTAGATTATCCTGAGGCCTGTAAATTGAGGAAGAGGAGGAAGTTTACATTTTGAATGCAGATGTCACCGTTATTTCTGTGTTTTGTAGCTCCTACGCACATGCCTGAACTCACTGTCCCAGTGTGCTTTAAAAACTGTTCCTGCATGTGACACTTGGCTTGGCAGCTTTAAACCACTGGTTTGGCTCCGCAGAGATGCTTGGACTGGATGGTTTATTTGCTTCTCTGTTTGTTTACTGTGGTTTTCTGGTCATAAAAATAAGAGGAGCTGAGTGGGACAGCCCTTAGCTTCCTCAGTCCTCTCTCTTTTCTCTCTCTCTCTTCATCATACTTCCCTCTGCATGTTTCTCCATTCCCCCTTCTCTCACACATTCTTTTCCTCTGTGCCTATGCACATTCTCCCACTTCTCCATCTCCATGTCTCTGATGGCACATTCTCAAGCATGCAGTCAATATGTTGATTTCACACCCCTCACTGGGCAGATTTTAAATTAATTGTTGAATAATAGCAGCCCTGGCAACCTTCTCTGCTGTGCGGTAAAACACAACAACAGGTTGTCACATGCAATCTATGCTGGTCTGTTCTTCAGCAAACTAAATAGCAGACTCCAGAAAATGATACATGGACATAGGAATGTGTACACCATCATATTCGATTTCACAGTGCATGATAAAAACAACCCACTGGTAATGTGTCTTTATATTTCTCTCTTCTCCCTCACTTTCCCCATTATATGTTCTATAGGTGTAAATCAAATAGTTTGCCTTAGGGAATGTATAGAAATGAATGGCTGTGGATTCAGTCACATTGGTGGAAAAGGAGACATGAATATTCATTTCAAAGGGTTAATTCAATACCCTGCATAATGATACTGTAGCTTTGCAAGGCCCCATATCTTCCTCAAAACTAGTGAATTATTAGATGGTGGGCTGAGATAAACATTGCACATTGGTACATAATGCAATTATGTTATTTCCATATGTATTTAAATAAAATTGATTGGTCTTTTGACATAAAAGGGGACAGGTCTGAGGGTTTAGGAGGAGGGGGTTTTGACATTTTAAATGATCTTAAATTAAATTAATTAAATAAATAATTGCATTCAAACCCATAGCAAAATGTAATAAAGAAACACATTTCAAAGTATTTCATCCAATCACAGGACAGTGCAGGAGACTCAATCATTGCTGATATACATTGTTTTACCTAAGGCTCCCATTCCTGCTTTCTTTTCCCCAAAGATTAATAAAAGTCCATTGTCTGAAAAGCTGTGCAACTGCATCTGCTCTTAGTGATCCCTGGGCCTCCGCCAAGACCATATATGAGTTGAGTCTTTTCCTCTGGAATTTGTAACGGAAATTGAAAATAGAGTAACACATTCAAGTGGGTGAGAGGAAATTGAACTAATAAAATAAATGCTTTGCTTCATAATGCTTGAATCCAAACATTGTATTAGCCTACTTAGCTAAAAACATATAAACAGCAGCTTGCCAACTGTTGTGAAGGCAAACAAAGCTTTTTTTTATTTTATTTTGCAAACAGGAAAGATCTTGACATTTAAGGATTATTAGAAAATATAGGAAAAATATATTTAAATATACTTTTGTTTTCTTTTTAATTTAAAAAACACAGTGTAGTAGAATGTAACTACTTGGAAACTGGACATACTTTGTACACTCTGTACACTGTTTGTACACAATGTAACACTTTCTGGGCCAAAATCTAATAAAGTGATTCAGATTTCACATTTCCTCTGGATATTCCTTTGGGTTTTTACGATGCGGTTTTTGAACTTATGAGAAAAATAATGTCTGTGGTAAACACTACTTGATGATACATAGCTGTTTAATTCTACAACATAAAATTATGCAGTCATACCGCAAACAGGTATTTTGAAGCCGTATTGATTTTCATACTTTTCATACTTTTTTTTTTTTAAACGCACGGCGGCTTCAAAATTCACATTTGAGGCATAAATATTCAGTAAATAAAACTGACAACTCATGAAAACCACGTTTACTTGAGATTTGAAATCATGTTATTCTGTGCTTTCGACGTCAAATCATAAACAGTCATGCACACAAAAACATTTTATTGTTTACATGCCATGCAAAATCGGGGTAATGGGCAAAATCACTGTATCAATTGGTTCATACTTGAACCATTTATGACCTTATGATCATATTTGGAATATGAACCTGCAAAACAGGTAGCAAATCTATAAAGCAGATCATGTCTTTGAAAAGCCCTGTTTTGTGCTGTCCACTGGATGCTTGAGCAATGCAATAACTCTTTGGTCCTAAGAAGTCAACACATACAAGTTACAACAGCCATTCTCTTATCTCTTGATCTCTCTCATGTTATCTCCAATTCATTGGCATGAAAGTGTAAGCAGTGTCAGTGAATGTGTCAGAGAAGTAAAAAAATGGTTTTGGTTTGCCACTAAATGGGCCTTATCCTGGCCATAAGCTGTAGCATTCAGTTCCAAATAAACATTTAGCTCCAAATAGACACTTTCATTTGTAGCATTAGTTAGATAAAGCCTTACAGATATAGATGACTGGAGAAAAGCTGGAAAAATAGTGAGAGGAGAGAGAGAGTGGAAGTTCAAGCTTGACAAAGCAAGAGGCTGAGATTAATGTGTTTACAAAAGGCTGAACCCCTTAAGAACAGATTCTGTGGCTCAATCAAATATGTTAGATATTTTTTCTTGCTATTCTATTAAAGAATAGTGCAAAGTATCTAGCGTGATGTCTATGAGTTATAATAGTATCTCTTAAACTGTATGACACACATAAATGGCTGCAACCTAGTCTCATAGAATAAACGTTACAATAACTATTTTTTTTTCAAACTGAGCTTTCCATGGTGCGTTCTAAGTTTCACCACAGCTTCCTGGAGAAATTAGACACTAGAGGCGAAAGCCCCACATGAGATAGGGCGATTAATTTACTAGTAGACTTAAATGATGTAATCAAGGCTTTATATTTAGTTAACATTGCACTAAAAAAGTTCTACATTCTATAAAGCAAAATGTAATGAAACTACAGATGAAAGATCAAAAAACTTTGTTTGAGCAACTAGAATTCAGTGAACCCATACCTCTATAATCCTGGACATTGTTTGGTCTCTTGATGGCCCCAGGCCCGAAAGATATGAGAAAATACTCTTTGAATTAGCCTGCCTTGTTTTCAAAGTTGTCAAAACAACGTGAAGACACCAGTCACATGCAATCCAGTCTTCTTTGCTGACTTTTTTTCAGACCATGTAATATTATGCAGAAATAAATAGGACCTTTGTATTGAATAAATTGTATTAATCTTTTTTCTATGTTCCAGTCTTGAAAAACATTGTAAGTTGCAACTGCTACTTTAAGGATCTATTTCTAAGTTAGTTTTGTTGGTGTAACCTAATTTAATCAGGTTGATTCAGTAATGTTGAATCATGTTTTTGACTTAAATAAAACACGTTAATTTAGATTTTACCACATGAAGCACATTGTTAATGTTAACATTTATTTTACAAATGTTGCAAAACTGGTTTAAAAGGGATGCTTCAGCCAAAAATTAAAATGCTCTCATAATTTACTCACCCTTATGCCATTCCAGATGTATATTACTTTCTTTCTTCTACAGAACACCTTACTGTTGGTCCTTACAATGCAGATCAATATGCCCGTCCTTTTTTTTTACCAAAAAAACATTCTTTCACATTTTGAAAATGAAAGTGAATGTGGAGATTTATGATAAAAAGAACTTAAATACTGACCTGTTTCTCACCTACATCTACATGCTTCTGAAGATATGTATTTAACCACTGGAGTCTTATGGACTTATGGGTTAAGGAGTAACGGAATATATGTAACAGGATTACGTATTTAAAATGCTAAATATTAGTAACTGTATTCCACTACATTTACAATTTATATAATTGGTAATTAGAATACAGTTACAATCAAAAAGTATTTTGATAATTGAAGAGATTACTTTGCATTTTTATTGTCATTTGTTTCATTTAGTCCTTTCAGATGAAAACATTTATACGTATATATATATATGATGCGATCCAAAGTGTATTTGAACAGCGGTGAAACACATTACTATGATGGGTTACATTCATACAAGCAGACAGAGAAGTACATTTGGAGCAGAAGAAATATAAATAAACCTTGTGTAAATTATCTGATTTACACTAAGCTAAAATGCTTTTTATAGCCATTTTACATGCACATGTTACCAGGCACGATCATATTTTTTATCAAGAAACAAATTTATAATAATAAATTTTTTCTAGTAAGACCTTTGCTATTAGGGCAAAAATCATATTCCTAATCATAATTTTATTTGTTTTCCTGTAAAAATATCTAAAAATTCTCAGATCAATTTGATTTGTCTTGTTTTAGATACAACATTGCATAATATAGTTAAGTTTTTCAGAGAATGTATTTTTAACATGTGTATTTTGTCTTATTGTACTGGCAGTACAGTAAGACAAAAGTAAGACTAGAGTTATTATAGTCAAAATGGAATGCGTTACAAATTACATTTTACAGCATGTATTCCGTAATCTGTAGTGGAATACATTTCAAAAGTAACCTTCCCGACTCTGGTTATGGATGACTTTTGTGCTGCCTCTATGTGATTTTTAGAGCTTCACAGGTCTGGTCACCATTTACTTGTATTGTATGGACCAAAAGAGCTGAAATATTCTTCTAAAAAGCTTTGACTGTTCTGCAGAGGAAAGAAAGTCATACACATCTGGGATGACAAGAGGGTGAATAAACGATGAGAGAATTTTCCTTTTTGTAACTTTCATTTAATAATTAAAAATAAAAAGATGAAAGAATGATTAACAAGCAGTTTCCTTAAAAATATATATAATAAATACAATACTCTTTTTTTCAATGTTTCCAAAAAATTTTTTGTCAGGCAACATCTAAATAAACAGGTTAAATTAAAGTTAAAATTATTATTTAATATGACTGAATCAACCTAAATACATTAAGTTACACTAATGAAGATAATAACTGTACATATCCACTTTAAAGTGTATCTTGCAAATGTTGCAGACCTTGCTTTTAATAATAATAATAATAATAATAAAGAAATTAAAGAATAAAAAAGGCGTTACCTATATATTATGCATCAAGTTTATTTGCAGCTATGATACATTCAACCCAACTAGAAAAAAAATTGCAGCATGCTGATTGAGTTTTAGTGTTCAAACTGTTTTGAGTTGAAAATCACACAAGCAGTTATGGTGACACATCCAAAAGCTGCTGCCGGAAAGGTTTGTGGTCTGTAGAGGACCGGAATGTCCATAAACACAGGGCTGTACTTGAGCGGGGCCACTGTCGGCTGACTGGGTGTGTAAATCTTCCCTGAAACAGCACAACATTGTGGGCTTAAGGTTCAACTCAGCCTTCTTTGCAAACATGTTTTCTCTGGAGCCCCTGTGGTGCACAATGACTTGGCCGTACATCTAGAATGCCCCAAAGGCAAACGGTTGGAACACTGCTAGCCAATCGGGCACTGGCTGAGACATGTTTCCTGTTTGTTGAGCATCCTGTTTGGAGCTGATTGCTAGGCCTGAGGTCCCCCAGAGTTGCCAGTATCTCACTTGTCAGATCTTCTCTGAAGATACAACCACAACAATGTGATTGTTCTGTAGAGTAACAACCAGCTGTTTCCACTCTTTCACCCCTCCCTCCATCAACCTCTTTTTTTCTTTTGAATCAGATGTTTCCTGATGGTCAACTGTGGTTACAATATTAGTATAAGAATCATCAACTCAAACAGTGAGTGGTAAGTCTAAAATCAACAGACGGTTCATGTGGTTCTGGACCTGAATTTCACTGAAGTTCTTCTCATCCGTTTGTGGTGGCCAACATACACTTACTGTAATTATAAAAATTACTGTAAATCCACCACCTGCTGTAAAATTGCTTGATGTATGATTTGATTTACAGATTTTGGTAGTCGGTTAGATGATTACAGACTATTATATAGCTTTTACCAATGTGTCATATAAATTAAACCATGTCAAATGAAACATTCTATTATTACTACATAATCATTTTCACTGTCAAATTACTGATTCTTTTTACACTAAACCTCAGTTTACATACATGTTATGAGGCATTTTATTCAGATTGTTGTCATTTAATTAGTGCTTATTTTCCCCTTATAATTGTTTTTAAATAATCATAAGTCCTCCAAGGTGTAATGTTTATGGACTATACTGCCAATATTGAATGCAGACAATTATTACTGACACAATATTTTTTACAATTATTTTACAATTGATCTACATATTGTAATGTGTGTGTGTGTGTGTGTGTGTGTGTGTGTGTGTCCACACGGTCCAGACCTCCTCAGAGACCCTGGCTGAGGTGTTCAGGCTGGCTGAGAAAAAGCGACATGCCCTCTCTCATCGTCTACAGCATCCCACGACAGAGAATGAGTAGGCTTACCGCAGCCTTTGCTCGGAGGTTCAGAGAGCCGTGAGGCTCTGCAAGGATGGTTGGTGGTCGCGGGTTGCTGAGGAGATGGAGTCTGCCTCTATGGCCCGCGATCACAAATCACTCTTTAATTCTATCAAAAAAGTTACTTGCAGTGCCACACCTATTACCATCATTAGGGGAAAGAACGGAGATCCAATCTCCGACCCCCAGGAACAGGTTTGCAGGTTTTCTGAGCATTTCCGTGAGGTCCTGGGGGAGGGGAAGTCCCTCAGCCTGGAAAACATTGTGAGACAAAGTGGGGATGACCCTGCTGGGGATACGGTGCCTCAAATATTGGAGGAAGAAGTCACTCTCTGTGGGTAGCTGGCTGAGGTGCCATCTTTGGAGGAAGTACTGAAGGCGATCCAGAGCCTGAGACCAGGAAAAGCACTAGGCAGAGATCTCCCAAGCGAAATGCTGAGGGAGTGTGGTTTGTGCACAGACTGCCCTACATTATATCATAACAATAGTCTGGACCACTGAGTGGGTTCCGCAGGATTGGAAGGATGCCTTGGTGGTCCCTCTCTTTAAAAAGGGGGACCGCATGGATTGTAACAACTATAGGGGTATCTCATTCCTTAGTGTGCTGGAAAAGGTCCTAGCAAGGATTATTCAACATCGCCTTGCCAGGCACGCTGAGGAGAGTCTTGCGGAGCCTGGTTTCAGGAAAGGGCGGTCTTGCACAGATGCCATATTTTCTGTCCGTCTGCTTCAGCAGAGGTGTAGGGAATTCCAACAAGACCTACTGTACATCTCTGCTTTATTGATCTGGTCAAGGCCTATGATACCATCAGTAGACCTGGGCTCTGGGTTGTTCTTCATGCTTTCGGAGTCCAAGACCCAATGCTCGCGATCATTAAGGACCTTCATGATAGCGAGCGTGCCCAGGTAAAACTACATGGCCTGGAGTCGGAGCCATTCGCTGTTCACCTTGGAGTGTGATAGGGATGTCCTCCGGCTCCCACATTATTTAATATCTATTTCGACCGTGTAGTTCGTGAAGCCTTCGATGGCTGTACCGGAGGAATTTCTATCTGGTACAGATATAGTGGGAGGTTGATCGATGCCCGGGTGCGGGCAAGGGATGGCTCCCTATTGGTCAACCACATTATGTTTGCTGATGATCTGGTGATTGCTGCTTAAACAGAGGAGGAGTTGGAGGCGCTGCTGATGAACCTGGAGCTTGCCACTAAGAGATAGGGCCTTACTATCTGCACCTGCCTGGTTATTATGTACTATCAGATACTCCACCCCCACAGCTCCCAATTGGTGATGGGGCAGTTGTGGAGAGAGTGGAGTGTTTCCCATACCTGGGCAGTGTGGTTATGACCGGCTCCGGTTTGACAGCAGAGGTCTCACTCCGAATCAGCCGAGCAGCATTATCTTTTTATCGGTTGCGTAACGCTGTGTGGAAGCTACCCGGTTTTTCGCTCCGTGCGAAGCTTCACGTATTCTCTGCCATGGTCATTCCCTCCCTTCTCTACGCTTGCGAAACGTGGACCCTGTTAATGGAATTCCGGTTAGAAACATTTAGGCTGGTATGCCTATGATCCATCCTGGGTTTAACCAGGCTGGATTGTGTGAGGAGCTCACAAATCCTTGAAATATATTTATATTTCAGCATTATTTACAGGTATCATGTCCCTGTGGGACATCTTCACGTTTTCACCGTAATAATTACTAGAAACTTTTCTAAATCTCTCTTCTTATTGACAAATTCATCCAAATCTGACAAGAGCCCTTAAAGAAATAGTTCACCCAAAAATAAAAATGTTCTCGTCATTTACTCACCTTCATGCCATCAAAGATTTGTATAACTTTCTTTCATCTGCTGAAAACAAATTAAGATTCATAGAAGAATTTCTCAGCTCTTTTGTTCCATACAATACAAGTAAATGGGTGCCAACATTTTAAAGTTTAAAAAATAACATAAGTCAGCATAAAAGTAATCCATAAGACTCCAGTGGTTAAATCAATATATTCAAGCGATGAAAGAAGCGATGTGATAGGTATGGATGAGAAACAGATCACTTTCGCATTCTTCTTCTTGTGTTTTTGGTGATTCACATATATCAATATTTGTAATATTTTGCTAGACGTTCTTCTCCCTGCCCAGTAGGGGGCAATATGCAGAGAAGGTCTATATTGTTCAAATATTTATATTAAACTACAAATATTAAACAATCCCTTTATAGTGATAGTTCAGCCATAATGTTATATTCTGTAATCATTTCCCATCCCTTGTTCCAATCCCGTGTGACCTTCTGTATTCTATTGAACACAAAAGACGTGAGACAGAATGTTAGGGAATGACAGTCTTGGTCACCATTCACTTTCAAAACATAGAGGAAATAAAACACATGCACTGAAAGTAAATAGTAACTGTCTAATATCTCCTTATTGTGTTGCATGGAAGAAAGAAAGTCATACGGGTTTGGAACAACATGATGGTGAATTATGACAGAATTTCCATTTTTAATAATAATAATTCTGTAGTACGTGTTAAATTTGTATTATGTAATGGAATATAGGGGAGTTAATGTCCATTATGTTATTTGTGAAAGTAATGAGTTACTCACTAAATGAGTACTCTTTTAATTGGATACTTTCTTACTCTTGCTCTAGATTTCTGTTAATATTGTGAGTAGTATTGTGTGTATTTTTTTTTTTTTTTTAAGTAACGGCACTTTTTCTTGAGTACAGATTTTGGCAACTCTTCCTACCTCTGGAAGTATGCGATTGCGAAAACAGTCCACATTTGCTGTAACGTGCCCCAAAGCGGCAGCTCTTTAGCTTTGAGAGCAGCTTTGAGCAGAGTTTTCCCACACCAGTGCAAACGTACAGTTAGCACATGCTTACACGAAAATACATATACTTCATGGCCATGCCCATTGACTTTGCACTCATGAGTTAAGGCAGTGCTCTTAACGCTTGCATAAAAATGGCTAAAATAGGGCCCATATTGTTAATTGTTTGTTTATTATATCAAATGCATTACCTAATGTTTACAATTTAACCCTATTGTAAAGTTTTACTGAAACTCTTAACTGAACAAAGATATCTACTGTTAGTAATTGTCCAATGTAGATTCAGCATACAGCCAGCCTTTAGGATAAATGTAGGGCTATTATGCATGACTCTGCATGAATCTGGTTTTATACTAAACCTTAATAACAATGAATGGACAACCACCAAAGAACTGAAGAATTATACAAAACAATTAAAATAAAATAAAAACTTCTCTTGTCACAGTTATTCTAGATAATTCTGAGACAGACAATATTTTGTCTAGGATGATGTTCAAGATCTATTAGAAGTCTGAGGAAGATGTGTGTCTCTTGTGTGCACTTGGAGAGGTTTTAGCTGTTGGTCAAACCATAATTTCCACTTGGCAGTCAGTAAGTATAAACATCAAAGCCAATTGAGAATACACACAAACTCTCCCAACAAGAAATCTCAGAACTCCAAAAAAAAAAAACAACTATGGAAACATGTTTGAAGTATAAAATCACATTTCAGACAACCACCATTTATCTTCATTATTCAAGAATCCTGACATAGACATAAAGAGATAAATACATGTGAACCAGATACTATTTCAATTGACACCACATTTTGATTCACATTAAACTTTATCAAACAAAGCCTACACTGCCAAATGTCAACGATCTTGACAGGATTAAGTATTTCGATAGCAATTTACAATAAGGTTCCATTCGTTAATATTAGTTAATGCATTAGGTATCATGAACGAACAAAGAACAATATATTTGTTTACGGCATTTATTAATTATTATCGTTAGTTCATGATAATTTATAGTGCATTAACTAATGTTAACATATTGTATACAACTTTTAATTTTGAAAAGTATTAATATATATTGAAATTAACATTAAAGTGTTGCTCATTGTTAGTTCATGTTAACTAATGTTGTTAACTAATGTTAACAAATGGAACCTTATTGTAAAGTGTTGCCAGTATTTCTATGTAAAGTGCACACAGTTAGTTTGAATGTATAGTTAGACACTGAAAATTATAATATGAACGTATTGACAGCATCTAAAATATAACCCTATTAAAATTTTTACATTTACTTTAATGTTTACAAATTTGGTACCACCGCAAACACTCAATGCCATAAACAATACCATAGCGGGACTCATTCACAAGTAATTGGTGGGTATGTTTTACCAAGTCATTTTTAAATGGCAAATATATTTCTAAGTGAAATCCAGAGAAGACTAATGAAAGTATAAGTCGATACTATTTATATAGTTGAATTTAATCATCAAAGCTTAACTAGCATGATACATAAGTGAAATACAGTTTCATTCATTTACTGAGTTTGTGTCTGTGGGATTTTATGACTTTATGAATACCTCTGAATAGTAATGAGATACTATTGAGCTGCATTAGTGTGTGAATGTTTGTATACAGTCTTAAAAATGACTAGAGTAAATATATAGAAAATGCTCCTTTACATGGTCGTTCGCATGTCCGCACAGCTGGCATAGGCAGCTGCAGACACAAACAGAGGGTGAGCTCCTTAAGCCACTTAATGTTAACAATAATAAACTCAGCATACAGTGCTCACAGTCTGTGGCTACCCGATTACTCAAACATGTGGTTAAGAGCCTGTGTGTTACTCATGCAACACAACTGCTGTAAAGTGTGAAATTATTCAAAAAAATGTATTTGTATTTATTTTATTTATTTTTGGTAAAGTTACTGAACCGTTTTTACACATATGTTAATGTGTGATTGGTATCTCACAGCTTGACACCTGTCTGATGAGATTACAACACTAAAACAAACTAACAGATAAAGGTAGTACTGAACAAACACATTTATCTTCCAGTTTCACCCATAGCCTTTATATAATGCAATTTAAATTATATTACGTCAATAAAATCACATTAAAATCTTAGAAATCCCCACCAGCTGACAAAAAAAGAGTTGTCTTAAAGCTATTGTGCAATAAATTTGCCAAACAGATTTCAGATGCTGTGGTTTACTGACAGGCCTACAGCAGTATTACACATCTTGATATGTGTGTTGCAGTTTGAGAGTTTGTATTTGACAGCACACATGGCTAAATGTGAAATTTGTTCATGATGCCTAACCTCATTTCTTCATTTTACTGTAAACCAAATGCAATTATTACTGTATTCCCCCACAGTAGCAAACAATATCAGATTACTAAGAGTCCCAAGACAATGCTTTGCCAGTAATTTACCATGTATTTTTACAGTCAGTGTGGCTTTTTTTCAGTATGGACAAGTTGATTTGATGATTGTATTATTGCAACGATTACTTCAGATTTATGTTGAATGTTAAAGGAATAGTTAAAAATGTCATAAATTAAGTCATCCTGATGTGGTTTCGAACAATGTACTATATTCTTTCTTCCGTAAAGGAGATGTTTGGCAGAATTTTAATTTTCTCTTGTCAATAAAAAAAAAAATTGGATGGTGATTTATGCCATCATGCTCCCAAAAGGATAAGCATATTCAAAGTAGTCCACATGACTTTTGCTGTATATTTAAAGTCTTCTGAAACCATACAATAGCTTGTGTGAAGAACAGACTAATATTGAATCTGTTATTCACTCAAATCTTCCCCACTGACAGAGCTCCTTCATCACAGTTTCTGTTTGACTATTTCTTTAAGATTCTCCATTGACAACAATAATGTCTTTGCATTGCATTAGATGGGATTATTGTGATCAGGGAATAAACTTATGTTGGAATTAAAAAGAATTATGATTAAATACAGCAGAGGTATTTCATTGAATTATACACTGTGTGCCATGCTTTTAACCACTATTCAGACACAGAGGTGTTTAGCAAAAGATGTATGGGGCTTTCATAGCTGTCAAAGTGTTGTGCTTGGGTTAATCTCTTGACTTGCTCCTTGTGCTTGTATTGACATGATTATGTCTTTGAATTCTCCAAGCTAGAGTTATCCAGAGGGGTAAAAAGTATTTAGAAATTATACTTAAATGAAAGTATGGATCCTGAGTGAAAATGTTACTCAATTAAAAGTCCAAGTATTAAGCTAAAAAAACACTTGTAAAAAGTATTCACATTAAATTGTACTTAAGTATTAATGTAGAGTGTTGCATATGCAATACAAAGCATCGTAGTATGAGTCCTGAAGAGTATGTGAGTCTATGAGTGAACCAAAAGTGTCACAGGAGCACCACAAAGTGACGTGGTTTCTTCAGAAATGTTGTTTTTAAGCTGACATTTGCTTTTACTGACACTATTGTTTAGGTTTAAGGATTAGGGTAGGTAGGTAGGCAGGTGTAAAACAGTTCTAGGGAAAGGAGGAGGTGAGAACCGGCTTGACAGTATAAATAATAGTTTAATGAGAAACTTAAATGACACAAACACACACATGATGGACATGTCCGTAAACGATCTCTCTCTCCCGCACCATCCTCCGTAGTCGGCCTTGATCCCTCTCGTGTAGACTCACGACCTGGCCCCGCCCTCCGCCCTGCCACAAAACCCTCCGCCCTGCCACAGTAGGTTTCGTTGATTTAAATCTTGATAGGAGATTAAATTTAAAACCATAATCTGTTCAGGAAATAATTTCACTCGCATTTAGCACCACACAGTGGACATTTCATTTCGGTATTGCCCTGAGATGTGTAATGAACCACATCATTTTATTTTGCAGAAATGTTGCCACAGTCACGCAATGTTCGATGATAAATGACAGGTAGACTACACATTTAATTACAAAAGCCTTTTGTTTATATATATATATTTGCAACGTGAATGATCATTTCTGACTTCATAACTGTCGAGTCTAGAAGTAACAGGCATTTAGAATAAAGTTTAGAACAAAACCGTAAGTAATTTTGTGCTCATAGTTTTGAATGGATACATCACATTCAGTCTGGTGGTCAGATATGGTCTTTTCGCACAAATATTTCAACATATCCGAAGCTCAAATAAAATTCACAATTCTGCTTCTGCAGATGGTCGGAACTCCACAAAGCCAACGTGTGACACTCCATTTGAAATTACTGACTTCTGGTCTGTCATCTGTCATTTGTTGGATGCAGTGAAAAGATGGCTTCCATCCAGTAAGACAAAAGAAAATAATCTTCAAAAACGTAAAACTTGAAACATACTTTTCAAGTTTAAATTACATTTAAAGGAGTAAAAAGTGCAATTTTTTTTTTTTTGTTTGTAAATTTAATTAAGTAAAATTACAAGTATTCCACACACACACAAACACACACACACACACACACACACACACACACACACACATACATATTTCCCCACACTCACAACACTGGTTACACTCCAGACCCACTTGTCCTTCATGAAAACTTTAAAGGACTGTTGACTTTACTCTCAGCTGGATGTGCTAACACAGACTGCATGTTGAGGTTGAGGAGGAGTTCAGATTTTGCTCTCCATATGGACATAGAGAGATGAAAAGAGAGATGGAGGGATGACCTACTGTGAAGGTGTGAAAGTGAGGACCAAAAGAGAAATTCTCAGTGTGGTGGCTTTGATGGAGGTCGAAGTGACGACACACACTGCAAGATGGCTGAGAAAACCAGAAAAGCTGCTTAAAACAGCCATGTTGTTATATTTAGCTTGGGTTTGACTTCTTCATGTTACCTAGAGTAGTTGTTTTACTTGTGGACGTAGATTTGACATTAGACATGAAGTGGTGACCCAACACAATGCCAAAATTGTTTATCATACAATAAGTAAACAAAAATGCCCCTAAAATCAAACTTTAAAATGTAGTATCACCATACATCTGCATTGGTCCAACAATATGCAAAATGATTTGCAAGTTTGGTTTATAAATATCTCTTGAATTTTCAATCATTTTCAAAATTCACCACATAAATCTGTTGTTTATCCTGGCTGCAAGTGAAGTTTTTAATGTAGTCTGGGTTGTATTTTCTTTTAGCATTTACATAGTTTTGCTTGTCATGCAACCTGTCTATGTTGGGATTTTCATAATTTGGCTATAGCTTCCACCAAGTTTGATGACACATGCAGTTTTTGACATCAACAGCATAAGATATGGAAGTGTTTTTTATACCCTTTTAAAAGTTGATAAGCCTATTTATTTTGCTGACCTTACTATGCATGCTTACATGGTTAGTGGCATTTTATTATTTGTATTTAGTGTTGTTTTTCCCTTGCTGTCAAGGACCCTATCAGAACAGACTTGATAACCATTGCACCAGTGTTACTTTGCTGATTCTTTCACAGAACTGTCTTTTACTTCATTAAAATAACACAAATTTTAACCCACTGCGATCTCTAGTGACTAATATGGTTCAAATGCATTCACTTCACACTGTTAGCACCTGTGTGTGTGTATTAAGTAGTACATCATCCTCCTTAAACAGTTAGTTTAAGGGGTGAGCTGTGTTGGTGCTCTGGCCAAATGTTTCCTCTCCAACGGCTTGGGGCACAAGGGATAAGAATCCCACAGATCTCACTGGCCATCTTAGAGCTTGAGCTGTGAAATGCCTGGAGCAAATGGATACATCCCAAAATAAACAAAAATTAAGAAAACCAAAAGGAGGGGGAGAAACAGGTGCTCCAGAATGAGGAGCTGATATCAAAGGATGAAAAGGCAAATGTGAACAAATTTGACCCTTTAACCTCCTCATTGCTGCTCTGTTTGTATAAGCACGTTAGTGTGAAGAGGGCTTAGAATCCCTCTGAATGGTTTCCCTGAGCTTTTAAAAAGAAGAGAAAAGCCTTTGGTTTCTGTGCTGAGAACATATTATTCTCTGCTCTGAATGACTTTGTTTAAAAATTAAAAGTAGCTTTCATACTTCAAAAGGATATCATTCAATGCCAAGAATATCTCGTTTTAAACAGAAATCAGGATTTCACAATTTTTCAGATTTCTAATTATTTGTGCTGTCAGTTAATTAAAATATTTTATTGTGATTAATTACCTGATTGTTTTTTTTATAGTTAATCTCAATTAATCGCAGATTTTAAAAAAGAGTGACATTTTACTCTCTCTCTATTTATATATATACCTTTTTCAACAAAATACATTTATTTCCTTCTTAGAAAAGAAAACAATACGTAACAATAATGTTTATTAACATTTTGCAAACAAAGTCGTCCACAGCATAAAGATAGAGATGCACTAAAATAGCACTAATCCAATAACATTAAACGTTTCCCAAATTCTAAGTGGGAGGTTGACTAATTTAAAGAAATATTCCCCTTGCATATTTATTTCAATGCGCATTAAATCTCTTAAACTCTCATCCTCCACAAAATTAATCAACTGACAGTCTGTGACTATCAGTGGTGGAAAGAGTACTGATTATGTTTTACTTAAGTAAAAGTACTGCTACTGAAGGAATAATTCACTTGAGTACAAGTAGAAGTACTGAGAAATATTATGACTCAAGTAAGAGTAAATAAGTAGTTTGCCGAAAAAATACTCAAGTAATGACGTTTACAAGTTACTCTATGAAAATTGTCACAAATGCAGAGAATGAGGCTCAGGACCCAAATGCAGAGTGAAAAAACTAATTTATTTATATACAAAAATAAATAAAATAACAAACTAAAACTCCCTCAAGGGGGAAAACAAACAAGTCCAGGGCAGAGCTAACTGCAGAGGGGCTGGGGCAGATGAAACAGGAACCAGGACCGACTGGACTGAACAGGGATGGGAAACAAGACTGTTAAGAAACTAACTAGATCGACTGAACAAGAGACCAACACCGACTGAACAAAAAATACTGGAAACAAGACGTACTGGCACTGGACAGCAAACACGAGGAGACTAACATAGGGAGAGAAATCAAACGGGATAACATAGAAAAGGTGAGGCAAACTACCTAATAATAAACAAACGAAGAGACGGGGAATGACGTAAGACAAAGAGACATGTGGCGATACAGAAACAAAACAAAGTCATGTGCTCAGACTGACAGAGTGATTGGATCGTGACAGAAAATTATATGATGTACTGTATAGTATATAGGCTTACATTTTTATAAAACAAAGACATTTTTGTTCTTGAAAGACTTAGATGGATGAATTAAATTCATTAAATTAATCAAAAATACTGCCAAAATCATTAATTGCAAATTATTAACAGTTTGGAATAATTGTTTTAAGTAGAATATATTAAAAAAAAAAAATATTTACCCTTGATAGCAAACAATTACTGTGTCACCTATTCCTTACAAAAGCATTCTAAAGTGCTAATCTGATACTCAAGAAAATGTTCTTATTAATAGAATTATTGATAATGGTTGTGCTACCATGTGAAAATCACAATACACTGGTTTTTTTCCCCATTTGCTGAGGTATTGAGTTCTTACAATGTGATTTGCACATGCAAGTAAAATTTTGGCTTTAAAAATAGGCAAAAAATAATTTCTCCTGAAATTATATTTTCTCATAAAGTCTATTGTTTTAGAGAGATGTAGACTATTCCATACATTACTGTTTTGAAAAAAGAATCTCTAACCAGGATAGAGAAGGAAGTGGACAGACAGATGCACAACAAAAAGACAAGTAAATCACAGTCTCAGTTTATAAACAGACTCCTCACATGTCCTAAACTAGCAGCTTCTAAATGCCAAAGACCTGCATTGCTGCATATGGATTCTTGGACAAACAGAACATTTTAAGAATACAACATTTATTTGAATAAAAATAGTCATTTGTAACATTATAAATGTATCTTAATCGTCTCTAAACTACATGATGTGCATTGTGACTGAAACACATTCCTATTTCAGGTTTATTCACATTCATGTATGCCCAAGTATTTTGGCTATTAAGTTAACATACTGTCATTCTGGCCTGGCAATTCAGTTTGCCCTTCGCGGGCATCCATTTACCGCAGTACACGGCGAGAATGCCAAATCCCTGTGTGCGGAAATCGCTAGTCTCTTACTCAAAGACGCGATAGAGCCTGTCCCTCCAACCGAGATGAAGAAGGGTTTCTACAGCCCTTACTTCATCATACCCAAGAAAGGCGGCGGCTTACGACCGATCTTGAACTTGCGAGTTTTCAACCGGGCTTTGCACAAACTCCCATTCAAAATGCTCACGCAAAAACACATCTTAACTTGCCTCCGGTAGCAGGACCCGGCCTAGAACCCGGGTCTCTGGTGCAAGAGCTCAGCGGTAATACCACTGAGCCACCAGAAAGCTGGGGTAGGATCCAATCGAAACAGGATACGAGGTCTCCGGTAAGATTGTTTAATAAACAAAAGATGATGTCAAGAATTACAACAAAGGTTCTTCTCAGATGGAGGTATATAAGGAAAAACTCCACAAGGGGAGAAAAAATACACAGATGCAAATATCTTAAACAAGTGCCTTACTATGTCACAGGGTCTCAAAAACTCAGGGAGCCAGGCAGACATCTCATACAAAGACCAAGTAACAGGGGAGAACAAAGACAGAGCTAAAATACACAGGGGTAAATGAGGTGCAGGTGAAGATGATTGCACAAACGAGAAACCACAGGTGAGTGACATGACATCTAATGGCAGAGTTAAGGAAACAGCAGTCCCAAATGCTGACAGGACCCCCTCCCCTAGGGACGGCTCCTGACGTTCCCTCCAGAACACCCCGGTCTGTGGGCACGAAATTCTCGGATCAAGCTGCGGTCCAGAATGTCTTTGGACGGAACCCAGGAGCGTTCCTCTGGCCCATAACCCTCCCAGTCCACCAGATACTGCAAGGAGTTCTGGACCCGTCGAGAGTCTAATATCCGGCGGACCGTGAAGGCTGGCTGGCCATCAATGATCCTGGGGGGCGGAGGGGGTCTGCGTGGGGGGGGCAAAAGGAGAAGACAAAACAGGTTTTAATAAAGACACATGAAAGGTAGGGTTAATTCTAAGAGAACGAGGAAGGTACAAACGGTAAGATACAGGGTTTACTTTCCTGGCAATACGGAAAGGGCCAATGAACTTCTGGGCAAGTTTCCTAGATTCAACCCGAAGAGGTAAGTTCTTGGTAGCCAGCCAGACCCGTTGGCCGGCCCGGAATTTGGGAGCCCCTTGTCGATGACAGTTAGCCTGGTGCTGGTACCTCATGGAGGTCTGGAGAAGCGCACGTCTAGCCCTCTTCCAGGTTGACTGGCAGCGTCGGACATAGTGTTGGGCGGATGGGACACCGACCTGTGCCTCATCCTCGGGAAACAGTGGAGGGAGGTAGCCAAACTGACATTCGAAGGGGGACAGTCCCGTGGCAGATGATCGGGGGGTGTTGTGGGCATATTCTGCCCACACAATGAAGGCGGACCATGAGGTGGGGTTGTTGGCCACCATGCAGCGTAGGGTGGTCTCGAGGTCTTGGTTGACCCGTTCTGTCTGGCCATTAGATTCAGGATGGAACCCAGATGACAAGCTGGCAGACGACCCGATCAATTTACAAAAGGCCCCCCAGAATCGAGATGAAAACTGGGGCCCTCGATCGGAGCCGACATCTTGAGGGATACCAAAGATTCTGAAGACGTGATTCATCAGGAGTGCAGCAGTCTCTTTGGCTGAAGGTAGTTTGGGTAAGGGAATGAATCGGGCGGCCTTCGAGAACCGGTCCACAATAACCAGGATGACAGAGTTGCCCTGGGACGGGTGGAGACCTGTGATGAAATCCAGAGATATGTGCGACCATGGTCTATGGGGAACAGGCAAGGGGTGCAGGAGTCCTAAAGGCCGCTGGCGCCTCGACTTCCCTTGGCAGCACACTGGACAGGCCTCCACAAAGCTCCTTACATCCTCCTTGATGGAAGGCCACCAGAACCGCCGCTGGAGGAAGTCCAGGGTACATGCAATACCAGGGTGGCATGTCAGGGGAGAGTCATGACCCCACTGTAGGACCCGGGCTCGGACGGATCGAGGAACGTACAGGCGACCTGGGGAACCACCTCCTGGGTCTGGTTCTTGGGCTTGGGCCTCACGTATCTCCCTTTCCAGTTCCCAGCGCAGAGGCGCGACGATCCTAGCCTTGGGGATGATCAATTCAAGTGACTTTTCTTGTGACTCAGGAGAGTAAGCTCGGGACAAGGCATCTGGCTTGCCGTTCTTGGTGCCGGGCCTGTAGGACAGAAGGAACTGAAAATGATTAAAGAATAAAGACCATCGAGCTTGGCGAGGATTGAGTCGCTTAGCCTGCTGCAGGTACTCAAGGTTCTTGTGGTCTGTGAGAACCTGGAAAGGGTGTTGAGCCCCCTCAAGCCAGTGGCGCCACTCCTCCAAGGCGAGCTTCACCGCAAGAAGTTCCCTATCCCCGACGTGGTAGTTGCGTTCCGCCTCCGACAGGCGACGAGACATGAAGGCGCAAGGGTGCATCCTATCGTCCTCCCCTCTCTGAGAAAGGATGGCCCCTACTCCCACGTCCGATGCATCCACCTCCACCACAAAAGGTCTCTCAGGATCGGGAACTGAGAGTATAGGTGCCGATGTGAAGCGACGCTTGAGGTCACGGAAGGCTCCTCCTGCCTCTGAGGACCAGCAGATCTTGGTGACACCTCCCTTAGTCAGTGCCGTTAAGGGCGCAGCTACAGAGCTGAAGTTCTTGATAAACTTCCTATAGAAGTTAGCAAAGCCGATGAAGCATTGAACTTCCTTGACTGTAGTAGGGGTAGGCCATTTCAGGACTGCCTCGACCTTCTTGGGGTCCATCTCAACATGACCTGGGGTGATGATAAAACCGAGAAACTGAGCATGGGTGACGTGGAACTCACATTTCTCAGGTTTCACATAGAGATGGTTATTCAGGAGGCGTTGGAGAACAGCACTGACATGCCCTTCGTGCTCCTCGAGAGACCTTGAAAAGACTAAAATGTCTTCCAAGTAGACAAAAACAAACTTATTTAGCATGTCCCGGAGTACATCATTTATTAGGGCCTGGAAGACTGCTGGGGCATTGGTGAGCCCAAACGGCATCACCAGGTACTCATAGTGACCCGAGGGAGTGTTGAAGGCCGTCTTCCATTCATCCCCTTGCTTAATCCGCACAAGATTGTAGGTATTGCGTAGATCCAGTTTGGAGAAAATGGAAGCCCCTTGAAGTAGCTCAAAGGCAGAGGCCATCAGAGGAAGGGGGTAGCGATTACGAACCGTGATTTTATTAAGTGCCCGGTAATCGATGCACGGCCTGAGTCCTCCATCCTTCTTCCCCACAAAGAAGAAGCCTGCTCCTGCTGGGGAAGTGGAAGCATGGATGATGCCAGCTGCAAGGGACTCCTTGATGTACGTGTCCATAGCAACACGCTCGGGAGGAGACAGGGAAAAGATCCGACCTCTAGTGGGACAAGTGCCAGGGAGAAGATTGATGGCGCAATCATAGGAGCGGTGTGGTGGAAGGGAAGTGGCTCGGGACTTACTAAAAACAGCCTGGAAGCAGTGGTAGACACTAGGGACTCGAGACAGGTCGATGGGTTCTTGAGACTCGGGACTCGGGGCCGGGGGACTCGAGAGGGGACAGGTAACCTGGCATGCAGTGCCCCAACTAAGGATGGTTCCAGCTAGCCAGTCGATGCAAGGGTTGTGTTGGTGCAGCCAAGGATAACCCAAGATCACAGGGAACTCAGGAGAGTCAATCAGATAAAACTCCTCCATATGTTGGTGCTGGAGAACAGTGAGACGAAGAGGATAAGTGATCTCCGTAATGCAGCCTGGTTCCAAAGGTCTGCCATCTAGAGCAGTAATGGTTTGGGGTCGAGGAAGTAATTGGGTAGGTATTCCAAGCCTCCTGACCAGAGTACTGTCCAAGAAGTCGCCAGCAGCCCCGGAGTCAATCATGGCTCGGACCTGATGTTGATGGCCCTCCCAGGAGAGAGTTACAGGAACGGAAAGCACAGCATTGGGAGGAGGAGCACTAATCTTCCCCATCACAGCCCTCCTGTAACTGGGCGGGGACGGTCGTTTCCCGGAAGCTCGGGACAGTGGAGACGGAAATGCCCAGATGCACCGCAATAAAGGCAGCGATTCTCCCTCATGCGGCGATCCCTCTCAGCAGGGGAGAGTCTGGAACGCCCCAACTGCATGTCCTCCGGGGGCTCGAGTTTCTCAGAACTGGGCGAGGAGATGCGTGCAGGATAGGGTTGCCTGTTTCCAGACAATCGGGGCGGAGACGTCTTGCGACGGGTTGACTCTCTCTCTCTCTCTCTCTTAGCCGATTGTCCAGTCGGATAGCCATGGTGATCAAAGACTCGAGATCAGTCGAGGGTTCGCGAATAACTAGCTCGTCCAGAATGGGTCCGGACAATCCTCCCTGAAAGCAGGCCATTAGAGCTTCGTTGTTCCATCCACTACCGGATGCAATGGTCCGGAACTCTATAGCGAAGTCTGCAGCGCTACGTGATCCCTGCTTAAGGGTGAGTAGTTGCCTGGAAGACTCCCGACCACTCACTGGATGGTCGAACACCCGCTTGAACTCCTCCACAAAGAGAGCATATGTGCTACAACATACATCCTGAGTTTCCCACACCGCGGAGGCCCAGGAAAGTGCCTTGTCAGCCAGGAGAGTGATGAGGTAGGCAATCTTAGAGCGGTCAGTAGGGAAGCTTGAGGGCTGGAGTTCAAATGTCAGGGAACATTGAGTCAGAAATCCTCACATGCGCATTTCATGTGGAGTTCAAACTTCAAGGGTATCGTTTAACATTGACGTTGAGTGGTGTGTTGACCCCCGATGCAGTTTATGTGAATGCGGCATCACAATAGCTGAAGCAAAGTGGATAGCCACCAGAGGTGGAAAGTAACAAATTACAACTACTCTCGTTACAGTAGTTGAGTAAATTTCTCATAACATCTAGTTAAAGAGGAAAAAGAATGAGCCTTAGCGATGATCCACTAGGCAGATGAAGATGTTTTCTGAAGCATGACACATATAAACATAATTTTAAAAGCACATGGACTAACATCCCCTGTGACACCCAAATTGGAAGGCTTTTGCACTGATCCAGAAACACTGGTTCCAGATCAGCTGAAAAGGGCAACTTCTTAAAAAATGTTAGGGAGCATCACAATGGAATATTGGCTTCTCAGTGTAATGAGGTTCAGCTGTTATCTTTTATTAAAACACAGAGGTCATACTACAGTAGCAATAAATGGGATATAATCCCCTGAGGAATTGTAGATGCTTTTTACAGTTTTAGCAGGTCCTTACTCTCTCTTTGGTTCATTTCATAACAAAAGTAACTGATCTGGAGAGAATGAACAATATTAAGATATTTTAAAGAACTGAGAGAAAGGTTATGCATACCCTAACGTGCCTCTAACCAAATGTAATTTTGCACTCTTGCATTTTTGAAAGAGGATGAACCGGATTTTACTTGTGATGGCAATATTCTTTAGAGAATGTAATGTGTGAGAGCATAACACAAAGTTGCTCTCACAAAAATTGCAAATGTTACTTTGTGAAAATTTAAATGAAATAAAAGAGAGTGGCTTGAGGCCGATTGTTTTGGTTTACATTAATAAGAATAATAAAAATAATAATGTGCATGGGGGGGGCTAGAAACTGACCATTTTTACTTTCCAGGGGTTGAAACGTGGAAGTAAACTACAGTATGTTGTGGTAAACTTCTATATTGGTGAATGGGAGACCATAGCAAATATTGCATTTATGTTCACAATTGCTCCAACAGTAAAAGAAAAATTTGAAACTCCATGGCATTAGTGTTCAAGATTTTGACAAATTGATTTCAGGGTACTATAACACAAAGAATAATGTTATAAATATATATCACATAATTAAAAATGTGGAAAAATATAAAAAGGTTTGATTTCTGTGACATAAGGTGAAATGCGCCATCACGGTCTGTGAAATAGGTCCAATGCATAGTAAGGTTTACTGAGGTCTGTCTTAGATATATCATTCCTTCCCAAAGCATTTGTCAGAAGTTAAATAACAACAGATATGATTGTGTTATGTGGTTTGTCCCACAACTAAACCAGGAGAGACAGTAACACATGCAAATAAACAATTATTCACAGATTCCTAATTGCTAAATGAGAACTAAATGAGACACACTTTTTTACTTGAGAAAGATTTGTAGGATGTCACGGCCTCTAAATCTTTCAAAAGATGAAAGGAAAACTTTAATGAGAAACAAAACTGACTGTGACATATAGAGAGCACAACAACGTTTACATTTTTACCATGAAATACATGTGTCCAGATTGTTATTGCAACAGAAATGTCCCATCATTAACTGTCTGAAATGAAACAAAAATCTGTCATTGTTGTAATGTTCTTGGGCCTGTCTTGTGCTATTAATAAACACCATTCCCATTCTTAGGGAACCGGAGATTGACAAGTTGAAATCTTTACACAGATATAATTGGTCTCCAATGTGCTATGCATCAACAAAATGTAATACTAGTGCTGAATTTAAGCCCAGTCATTTATTATGAATGACTAATTAATCGTTGGATGAGGGCTAATGTAATCATACATTTTTGCCAGCTGAGAATGTATCCACTGTGATCATCTAGGAACAAAGATATTAATATTGGATATGCATTGTAAAAACTGTTGACCTGCAATTGTCATCTTACAGACCGAATTATACTTCTGTTCATTTCTGAAATAACTATATAATTAATAAATATTAATTAATAAATAAACAAAGGCAAATAAATGTGTGGATTCAAAAGTATTTATTACATTATTGTATTATTAAAAACAAATTCATAAAAGAATGGAGTAATTAAGAACATATTATTCATTCTTCATGTTGCCTGACATGCAAATAGAAAATCAGTCAGATATAAACTATATGCTTGCTTTGAAGTCACTTGAAAAATAAAATATGTTGGCATATTTTGATGCTCCGTGCTGACAAAATTATTCAAATTAATATATAACTACATGCTTGACCAAAACAAAATGGGAGTCGTTTTAAAGATTAGAAGCTGGACTTTATAATGTGACAATAGCCAACAATAGCCAACTTTGAACAGGTGTTTTTTAATTTGCTGACAAATTAGAAGTGTTACATTTTTAATAAATTATTAAATACAATTATTTACTGTACACCATACTGTCAAACATATTATCAAAACATCATACAGATTAGAGAGGTATCAAGTAGAATACAACAAATATTGTTTATTTCTCAAACTAAACATATAACAAAATATCTGTTGTAAACATCTTTTGTCGCGTTTTCACTTGTAACAAAATCACAATTGATACTGTGCATAGATTTTCAAATAATCTTCTAGAAAATGTGATGCTATCTCAAATCTTTTTATCATCCATGGGGTCGGTCTCTGATTTCAAAGAGGACCAATCACAGCTGTTGTGGTCTGCATCAACCCAACGCTTGGTTAAATTTTTGAAGAGGAGCATGTCAGGTTACTGCATAGGCTATTAATATAAATCAGCCTTAAGGAACTATTTCCTTGAAATGTATTTTGTTGGTGTAATATAACGTCTTCAGGTTGATTCAGATAGTGTAAATAGCATTTTTGACTTGAATTAAACCATTTAATTTAGATGTTAAAACATGAAGCACATTTTTAGGTTAACACTGTTTTCAGAGAAATGTTGTATAAGTGCCTAAAAATGGCGTTGGTTACGTTATTCTCCTCATTTTAAACAGTATGCTTATTTCAATCTCCAAATTAAAGACTGAAAGATCTTTAAGATGTGTTCTAGGTGAGCTTAACAAGTGAAACTCTTAGGACTTCTCCAAAAGCTACTTGTTGTCAGAAATCACTCTGTTATTCACAAGAAGCAGTAAAAAGGGTTCACATACTTTTCCTGCAATGGTATGAATGAACTAACATTTAGAATTGTTTCCCCTTTTTTATTACTTGAAACAGCATTCTAGAGTTGGGGTACACGAGTTTGAACTCAGACTCCAGTCCGAGTCACGAGTCCAATTTTAATGGACTTGGACTTGTCACAGACTCGGATGCATTTTTACTCAAATTTACATGGACTTAAGCCATTGGGACTCATGACATTTGTGATGCAATGAAAATAAAATTACAAAATTTAAATTAATGAACACATCTCTGTCTACATGCAGCTGTATCAGCCCCTGAATTCATAGACGTAGCCAGAGTTGTTTCACTGTGTTTAAACAAACACACACATACACATGTGCATAGGCACACTCATCAGTCAACTAATACGTTTGAATGCTACTGAGACTCTTGTATAACATCGACTGCTGAGGTGGCTGGGATGACGAAAACATAAAGATAGATATATATTCAATGTAATAGAAACTAAACAAGTCAGTTTCACACGACACAGGACATGACAGCTGGTAAAATTGCATGTGGCTTTTGTGCAGCCAAGATGGTGCTCGCATTGCGGTTTCATTGTGAGTAAAAGCTTAAAATCAAGAACTTCATTGAGTCAAGTCACCCACATCATGTCATAGTTTACTAAAACCAGCATATAGAAATAAAAATGCATAAAAATAGAATTAATATTGGATAAGTATTTTTAGGCATAACATATCTACCATCATGTAGGCTTCTGTAGACGCTTTTGGTCTGTGCAGTGTTGTTAGCTTGAACTGGTCCGTAATAGCTTGATGAAATAACTGTGTAATTTTTTAAATAGTCTGGGAAAAAAATTGTTATGGCTAAAGCAGACAGCAACTCTAAATAGATAAACAGCACCTATTTATTATTGATTATATATTTTTAAAGCATTGATGTGCTGCTAAAAATACATTCTTTAACAGCACTTGTCCACCATTCACAACATTCAACCATGCACAATAAAATATTAGGATATTTTGGGCAGTGAAATGTTTTGTTTATCATTTAATTATAGACTATAATATAAATGTATTATTATTCGATGACAGAGTTTGTGTATAAAGCTAAACTTTATGTTACGATATTAATTTAGTTTGTTATGGTGTTTTTATTTTATTTTTATTGTAAACCACATGGCAACTTATGCACATCTTTTTTTAGCCTACATCACTGACACTTTTAACAATTATGTTAAATGTATGACTCAAAATTTTTATTCTCCATGTTTTTGCAGATAAATAAGAGCTCACTGAAATTTTCTTTCGTTGGTATTTAAAGGTTTCAGACTGATTGTAGACCAACCGCTCAAGCAAATAAATTTTTTTTTTTCTTCTGCAGCAGATGCTGCGAAACGCACACAAACGCATCAGGGATGTAGCACGCAGAACTGCCCTGCATTTTGCGGTTTCCCGCAAATTAACTAGAAAATCATATCCGTGACGACATGGCCTTAATATTAGAAGTGGGCTTTTCCACTCAGACTCGACTCAGACTCGGCCTGTTATGGACTCGGTCTTGAGTCTGACTCAGCCCCTTTTGGACTTGGACTCAACTCTGACTCGATTTTTTAAAGAATTGGACTTGACTCGGACTCGACTAAGGTGGACTCAAACCAAACACTACAGCATTCATCAAATTGGGCTTGCACTTATTCATACTGGGCTAACCTGCTGTAATTTGAGACAATTTAATAAAGCTGCACTGGCACTGGAAGATGTCCAGAGACACAGGACACACACCTGGCTCAGAACTGTTGCCCAGTTAAACTCTGCAACAGAGCACTGAGCAGGATGTCAGGAATCTCTGATTAGAATTCTTCATTTCCCCCCCACCCACTCATCAAGTGTGTTGAGCGAGTAGGGTCAGAAGAGGAATAATTGTGTTGGATTCCTCCTTCGTCCTTCATCAAGGTGCCATAATGATGGCTGGAGGATCTAGGCCAAAGATCTGCTCTCATGCTGCCCAATATGGGCTGTAAACCAATACCCGTTCAGGAAGAGTGAGTCTGGGTATATGGGACTGGGGAGGAGGGGTGAGGGTTGTTTCCTTGGTGACCAATCCCTTTTAACTTTCAGCAATCTTTGGCAGACCCGGGCAGTGAAAAACTTTCCTGTGAAAGCAACAGCTGTTGTTTCCTCTGTTTTTGTTAGGCTACAAAGTACAAGCATATTCTCTTAGACAAGCCAATAGGCCAGGGCTGTAAGATAACAACTAGTTGAGTGAGCATGTTTGAAGGAAGGAAGGAAGGAAGGAAGGAAGGAAGGAAGGAAGGAAGGAAGGAAGGACTTATAACAAGTTGATGAAGTTTATGAAAGCATATAAATAAACAATAAAGGGAGAATGCAGGAAGTATTGAAGGAAGGAAGGAAGGAAGGAAGGAAGGAAGGAAGGAAGGACTTATAACAAGTTGATGAAGTTTATGAAAGCATATAAATAAACAATAAAGGGAGAATGCAGGAAGTATTGAAGGAAGGAAGGAAGGAAGGAAGGAAGGAAGGACTTTTAACAAGTTGATGACTAATAAACAAATAAAAGGAGAATACAGGAAAGAAGTAAGGAAGGAAGGAAGGAAGGAAGGAAGGAAGGAAGGAAGGACTTTTAACAAGTTGATGACTAATAAACAAAAAAAAGGAGAAGGAAGGAAGGAAGGAAGGAAGGAAGGAAGGAAGGACTTATAACAAGTTGATGAAGTTTATGAAAGCATATAAATAAACAATAAAGGGAGAATGCAGGAAGTATTGAAGGAAGGAAGCAAGGAAGGAAGGAAGGAAGGAAGGGAGGACTTTTAACAAGTTGATGACTAATAAACAAATAAAAGGAGAATACAGGAAGGAAGGAAGGAAGGAAGGAGGGATATTTAACAAGTTGATGACTAATAAACAAATAAAAGGAGAAGGAAGGAAGGAAGGACTTTTAACAAGTTGATGAAGTTTACGAAAGCATATAAATAAACAATAAAGAAAGAATGCAGGAAGTATTGACGGAAGGAAGGAAGGAAGGAAGCAAGCAAGCAAGGAAGGAAGGAAGGACTTTTAACAAGTTGATGAAGTTTACGAAAGCATATAAATAAACAATAAAGAAAGAATGCAGGAAGAATTGATGGAAGGAAGGAAGGAAGGAAGGAAGGAAGGAAGTATTATTTCCATCAAAATTGGCCACCTCTCCAGCTAAAGAAATGATAAACAAATTGATCTGTTTAAATCAAAAACAAATATAAGCTCAGTTCACACATCAGCAAGGATTTCAGTAGTGTTGCACTGAACATAACATAATACTGATAAAAATGTTATATGTAATTATATAGTAGTATATATCATTACTTCTTCTACTCCTTGTTTTGCAGATGCAGGGTGAAGTCATCACCTTTTGGATCTATTCCTTAGAAAATTAATCATTTTTTGGAACAAACAAAAAGGTTGCAGTTAGCACATTGCTTGGAGAGAAAAAAAGCCAATTTGAGCAGGTTTATCAAAGAAAGTGATTATGAAAGAAAAATGTGGACATGTAGAGAGAGGGAAAGAGCACACATAGGGTATTATTTTGGTTCCTGCCTTAGAAGGAGGAGGAGGGGGAGGAAAAAACAGTGAAGAGGTCCATATATGTGTCTGTGAGGAAGGATGGAGGGAATATTTGACCCTGCTCTGCTGCAGTTGTTGCCCATTGGGAGCAGGTCTGATTCAAGGCAGCTGGTCCAAGAGCGAGGTATTGCTCTCCTCATTTCTAGCTTGGGTTTCTGGCAATTTTCATTGCCCACGGCTGCCAAAGATCTTATGTCTTCTTTTTTCTCCAGCTACTTGATCTTTAACTTCCTGCCTCTCTTTCTGTCCACCAAAAAACCCTGATGTGCCATAATATACTGAAGAAACCTGGTGCAGCTGTTACCAGAGAGAGTTATTTTGTCTTTTGCTTATAAAACTACTTAAGTACTTTATAAAAAAAACTTGGTCTCTGTATATGTTACTTTATTAAAGTCTTCAACAAAAATAAATGGAATCTAAACTGCATATCTGCAGTAAATTGAATCAACATGCTATGCATTACATTGATTTTACTACAAGAAAGTGATATCACATGTGGTAAAATCACTGTAATACAAACTTGACTGGCTTATAGGTTTTATAAAACAGCAATATGATAAAAGACACCAAAGTTACATTTATTAATAACAAAAAATCTGTAAAAACAATTCTGCTGCCATATACTGTAATATCATTTGATATCCAACTGTAGGTGGTTGTGGTTGCCAAGCAATACAGACACTTGGTGAGTGTGTTTATAGTAATTTTAATGGCTTAGAACATGGCTCTTCTAATCAGAATTTGGGGTCTGAACTATTTTTTTTTATAAATTGGGGTAAATTTGGGTGTGAAAGGCTGTGCCATAAAATTAGGGAGTTTTCTGTTATGTATGTAGAAGCAGAGTCTGTATTTCATGGGAAAGAAGGACGAAGGTGGCCCAGACAACAGAACTCAGACAAGCCTTAAAGGGAGTTTCCTCCATTTTCTAATTTCGCATATCTTAAATACAGGAAATTCCTACATAAATAAGAGACTAAAGAGAGCTTTGAAACTATGCATGCATCCCCGAGGTATGTCGATAATGAACCACCACCACACGTAATGCTTTTTTTTCATACCAAATAATTAAAATGAACTGTGAAAATAGTTCCTATTTGATATTTATTCAGTGCCTCTTTTTGTATTTGTGGTTAAAATATACCTATACATCTGCACTGAATTCATTCATTATGCTGAGTGCCTGTTTCTGTTTGCTATACAAAGCCACTTAAACCTGCACACCAATTTAACATATTTATAACCCCTCTGCACTCTTTCTCTCACATAACCACTCTCTCTTGGATTGTACCAAGTCAGTAACCCAAAGCATGGGTACTTTGGCATTGCCTTTGCCATGAAAGGAGGCAACATAATGGGGGAAATGGATGTGTGAAGGATGAATTCTTTCAGGACAACAACTGGGTGCAATTTGGCCCATGGCCCTGGGGGTCGACTTAATAGAGTGAGACCCTCAGCCCCCATTCAGGTTCTGAGAGACTATTAACTCTTAACAACTCCCTTGCTAGGGCTTCATTATTTATTCTGTTCAAGCTTTTCTTCACTCCTTCCCCCTCTCTGTTTGTGTTCTTCATTTTATTGTCTTTGATTGATATTGCACTTAGTTAATCCTTCGATGTTGCTCTGTTTTGTAATTCATGGTGACCGCTACTGAGTGCACCCTTGACTTGATGCGGCGTGTTTGAGACGTCTGGCTATAAAGCATTATCACTTGCTTTAAAACAAGGTTTATAGGTTTCCTGGGAAGTTAACACAACATTTTGAGTGGGTAGCTTAAGATTTCTCAATGAAAATACAAATACTCACTTGAAACAGCCATCTACCAGATTCTTTAACCACAGCTCTGATATGTTCAGTTCATAACACCTTCAACATAACTTAAGAGAAGTGAAATCCTGATCTTATTCTAACATGCCAACACAGATAATTTCCCTCTGTAGTATTTGTGGCAACACCAAAAAAAAAAGAAAAAAAAAAAAAAGAAAAAGAAAGAAATTGTACAAAGAAAATAATAATTGAGCTCTGGGGTGAATTTGTAGTGGTCATAGAAGATAAATATAAGCTGTATGTTGGAATGTACCTTTATTTGGTATTTGTGAGAATTTATAGGTTAACTTGTAAATTAAAGGTCCAATCTAGTGTTGGTAACCTACTCTGTAATCTAACAGCATTGGGATGAGAACTTTCAAGTTTGGAAAGTATAGATGAGTATGGAATGTTCCAGAAACCCTTCAGTGCTTAGGAATGATTTATCTGACATTTTAATGTAATGCAAATTTGTATTATTTATACAAATTTGTATTATTGTATTATTAAATTTGTATGTATTTAGTTTATAAAATCTATTGTGGTAATATTTTTGAAATGCAATCCAAAATAGAAATTTTAAACTGCAATAGGCCTATATTTTAAATGTACATTCATATATACATAAATTACATTTATATCTGTATTTGTGCTATTGTGTTTATATATTATATACAGTATAAACACACAATATACGTAGCACAGCCTTGAGTGCCTTATTGCTAAGGACACATTTTTGTTAAAACATTAGTTAATTATTTTAATGACAAAACGTAATTAATAAACCTGATTTTTAAAAAAAAAAAAAAAAAAAAAAAAAACATATAGCTGCTGTCTCATTCACTGTGCAGTCCTTGCCTTCCTTTCCTTAAACAGTGTTCCTCAATCATCTTGTTTACTTTCATCTGCTCAGGGGTTAAATCTCTAAAACTACACACCAACACTCTTGAGGCAGGGGGATGATCAATAGGAAACTGCCATTAATGACTTGTTTCTTTAAATTGGCCCTATAAATCCTGCCAGTCATCTCTTTCAATAGGAGTGAAGCTGAGATAAAGACTGAGTTGCTCTTCAGGGTCAGTGGAGCCATTGGAGTTGAAATGGCCCTCCACAGCAGGCTGCTCCTCACAGCTGCCCTGTGACCGTGGAAATTAAGCAATGCCCGTATCAGCAAGTTTTCTTCTTCTTTCTGACTCTCTTTCTACATCGATTTATCCCGTCCGCACTAATTTTTTTTAAAGTTTCTTCTATTCTTAGACACAAGGATATAATCTCAAGAAGACTCTTAGCTATAGTATTCAGTGTTGGTAAATAGACATAATGGGATAAGTAAGAATGAGGTATTGTGTGGATGTAAGTGAGAAGGGACACATTCTTGGTCAGTGTTAAGCAAAACACACACATATTGTTTTTCTTTCATGGTGGGGACTTTCTATTAACTTCAATTGTTCATATACTGAGCTAATGATATTAACTATACCCTAACTTTACCCGTAAACCTAACCCTCACAGAAGCCTTTTGTCTTTTCTTTTTTTTTTTTTTTCAAATTATTATTTACAATGTTTATTAATGTTTATCAGTTTAAATTGTGTTTAAACCATTAACTGGTCCCCACAATGTAAGTGATTTCAGGTTTTACTATCCTTGTGTAGGCAAAACCAACACACACTGCCTCTTTTCCTTTTTTTGCCCCTGGCCTCTTCATTTGCTCAGTCTCTGTGTCCTTCCTTGCATTCTCCTCCGACATGTGCTTGTGTTTTGCTTGTGTCTGTGGGATAGTTTATTTGTCCTGTGGTTGGATAAAGAAGCCAGATGATGACTCCTGCTTCTGCGGGTGCAAGCGTGTATCTTAAACAGCTGTATGCTAACAAATTAGAGCAGGCCATGTTATGCCTGATCATTTGAATACCAGGTCAGGTTTGTGTGGTGAGAAGAGGTTATGAAGGGTTAGGAAATGCTGAGAATCAGGTGCAGGGTTGGTGGTCAAATTCAAATTCAGCTTATTTCACTTGAGAATTTAAAGGCAAAGTTCACCTAAAAATGAAAATTCTCTCATCATTTACTCACTCTCATGCCATCCAAGATGTGTATGACTTTCTTTTTACTGCTGAACACAAACAAAGATTTTTAGAAGAATAGCTCTGCTCTGTTGTTCCTTACAATGCAAGTGAATAGTGACCAGATCTTTCAAGCTCCAAAAAGTGATATAAAGGTAGAATAAAAGTAAACCATATGACTCCAGTGCTTTAATATGCCTTCCGAAGTGATGCAATCAGATTAAACAGATTAACAGAAACAGAAACAGATTCAAATTTAAATTGTTTTTAACTATAAATCTCCACATTCACATTCTGATTTATAGTTATTTATAGTATAAAAAATAATTTAAAAAATAATTAAATATTTAATCTGTATACACATGCACCTATTATATCACATCAGAAGACATTAATTTAATCACTGGAGTCATATGGATAAGGGCATAGATTCCAGGGGGGATGGGGGGGGGGGGGGGGGGGGGGGGGGGGGGGAATTAAATAAAAAAATATCTTTGTTTGTGTTCTATAGAAGAAAGAAAGTCATACACATTTGGGATGGCACGAGTGAGGAGCCTAAATGATGAGAGAATTCAAATTTTTGGGTGAACTATCCCGTTAAGGCGCTGTAAGCAATTTCTAATGTAAAAGCACTTAGAAAATGTCCGTATTACCTAACAGATCACTAAAATGTGATTCATGGCAGGTTGAGAGCTTTATGTCTGTATGTGCATTTATGAGTAGTTCTGCAATGGCTAACATTGCCTGCAACATAATTGTTTGATGTTCATGTTTGCAAATATATAGTTCAAATAATAATTCAGTTTTATTTATCTGAATCCCATGATAACAGAGGAATTCAGGAGGGATCCAGGAGAGAATACGCATCATACACTAATGCCTGTTTTCTGCTTTGAAAATGTTGTTTCTCAAACACAAAGATTGCAATCTGTTACAGCTTTATTGCTGTTTCTCATTCCCTGGAACCACTATACCAGCATTCCTTTTCTTCTACCCAGTTTGGGGGCTTCTCCACCCGAGTGTGCTTCCCTCCCCTGCGCTGCCTGTCAGATGGATTTTATGGCTGTTGGTACAAAAAATGGGCTATGCTCTGCTCTAGTAAAAAACACCTCTCCCTCCATCACCTCATTATCCTCCTGAGTGAAAACAAGCGGCCAAACTTCTCCTTCATCTGCCATTATTCCCTCATGAGTGCTAGAATTTCTGCTGCTTTGCTCACCTAGTGCCAACTGTTACAGCAGGCATGGATTACTATTGCTTCTCTAGACCTCAGCTTTAAAGGAATAGTTCACCCAAAATTTTCAATTTCACCCTCATGTTGTTCCAAACCCATGACTTCATTAACACGAGAATATGAAAAAAAAAAATTTGCGCCAGAAATCACAAGTTCTTAAGAGAACATGTGGGCCACTGTGAATGTGCAACAGATGTCAAGATTTTCATTGAAAAATTACTTAAATTATAGAGTGATTCTCACCAACCCTATTGCATGTCTTCTGAAGACCTAGAAGACACACAACTTGCATGGACTACTTTTCAGTGATACTTTTGGGTGCTTTTTTAAGCTCTAAAGTAAGTCACTATCAACCAGGGCTGGACTGGTAATATGGCATACCAGGCATTTTCCGGTGGGCCGACGCACTTTGGGGCCAACTGGCCATCGGTAGAACCGAGCGGGCCGGTGGGTCAGCTACGAAATGGGCTGAATGGGCCGCAATAAGCTAAAATGAGCCGCCGCATTATGTAGAACGGACCACAAAACAGCACCACGATATGCAGAAAAGGACAGTGAACCTAAACTAATAAGTACTTTATATCAAATGCTTATGTACACAGTAGTTAAAGACACTTTAGTGGGACCGATTATTTTTTTATTACTTTTTAAAGGTGACCAAAAATGGTCCACAATCTTTACTTATATTTTACAGCACTAAAAGAAGCACCTACTGTAAGTATTGTCATTTCAAATAGTCAAAATGTTATCATGCTGCTGCATAGCCCTAAACAATAAGCTGTGAATCTTCAACTCAGTGTATATACTACCAACAGTGACCAACTATGGCAATAGCATTTCAAAATGTTATTGCTTATCTCCATCTGGAAAGATCAAGAACGACTCACTTTCAACAAATCGCACAACATTGTTTACACTATCACTAACATATACTATCAATCAATAACACTGGTACACTTTTCCCAGTAGCTCTAACAATACAAGAATGGGACATTGAGCTTTCTCTATTGCACCATATATGGCGTGCAAGATTTGAGAACTGCTCTAAGCAAACTCTCAGGTAAGTGATCTCTTTGTGGCCGGTTTAATCCTGAGCTTTTGCACTCAGACAAAAGAAGCAGACCCCTCTAGCGAGTCAGGATTGAGATCCTTTTACTCATTTCAAAGAGCTGTGAACTCAACAAAAGTCTTCCATGATGAAATCAAAGTGACAGCTTGGTGAAGAAAAAAAAATCTGTTTTTTTCCCTAATGTCCAAAGAATGGAAAAACCTAAATGAATAGGTAAGACAAAATCACGTGTATTAGGACCGGTGCACATTTTCAATCATACTATTTAGAATAAAACTGTAACTAAGGAATAAGTCTATAGGCTAACAGCATTCTCACTATTAAATACCATGTCCTAACTTTAAAGGATTAGTATAAATCCTACCCAATGAGCTTTCCGTGTCACTGCTTATAGCCCAGGCTCAGCCATACCAACTGTCTACATGTCTCATCACTTACCACATAATTTCCACATAATACCACATAAGTTTGACAACATTAGTCTAACCTACACTTTGACAAAAGTATTGAAAGTATCAAAATTTATGAGCAAAGGAACAGTTGCGAAATGTTGCTGAAAGCCCTGCTGTGACGTTTCCTGTAGTTTCCCCCATTTTTCTTGGACACGAAACACATTACTTTTTCCTAAAGTGCCAGGAGATAATTGAAAACAAAGAAAGTGAAGTGTATGGCCCAACAATTGGTTCATTATCCAGAAGAACTAATGTAAGGTAATGCAATGGTAAAATGTTATTTTTGTTAAAACAGAAAGCTGCACTGACTTTTGGTGGGAGTGACTAAACAACGAAACTGAAATATATCATAAAACTTCTACTGTGCTTCCTAAAATAAATTTTCTTCCTTTCGCCCTTTTTCAGAAGGGACTTAGGGCTGATAGACTAACAAAACATCATGATAATCTTAATTTATTGTCAGTTATCATTTTCATTTAATGAAATTGAATAGCTCTCACGGTTGGTCACATAAATCCTAACATCCCACTTCAAAACACACACTAAATTGATTATTCTTTGCAGAAAGGCATCAATTGGAAACGCATTTTTACTCTGAAATACACTGCCATGGCAGCACTCTCCATCCATCTCTCCTCTGCACTTTCACACACACAATACCTCTCCAGGAGAGTTACAGGAAAAATTCATCTTTTAATCAAATAGGCCACACTGATATGTCTAGTTTAGTTGCTTGATTTCAATTGTTGCATTCTAAGAGCCCTCTCATTATTTCATACAGCACATGCTGGGCTCTTTTGCACAAGCTGAGACTGACCGCAAGAGAGCTTCAAGGAAAAAAAAATAGGGTCTTCAACTACCCCCCAATGCTTGAGGGAGTATATAGGAAGGAGTATGAGGACCAGGGGCCAGTGGATCTTTCCCACATGCTACCCCGTGGTTCGGCTCTGAAGAGGTGTCAGCTAGAGCTAGAGGAATGAAGTGCATGAACATTTTGCTGCTGAACTGTTATGTGCTTAACATTACCATGACAAAAGTGCCACTCGATTTCTCCATTTAGCCAGCTGAAGGGCCCTTGTCCTCACTCTAATAAAACATTTTGCAACCATCACCCCCATTTGAAGACCCCGGAGACAAGAGTGGGAGAATTAAGTGTGGTGGGTTTTAACAGCATGGAGTGGAGAGACAGAAATGGCCTAGCTGAACATATTTAAATTACATGAATGCAACATCCAAATATATTGAGAGTTTGTTAGAAAAATATACAATGTGTTTAAAAAATGCGCCTTTAAGCCCCTGATGGAAAAAAATGAAGATATGTAATTTTTCCTTTGTGGCAAACATTTATCAACAATCAAGCAAGCCATTAGATTATGCAGAGAACATGTCAAAAATATCTGCGCTTTCTAAAACTAGAGTATAGAATGGCCAAAAAAGTCAAATACGTAAGGTAACATTTAGAACATATAGTATGGTACATTTTTTTAAACGGTTAACAGTGCAAGTTTGGGAACACTGTAAAAAGTTGACCTTTACAAATTTCCTTATTAAAAGTTTGTGAACTGTTTAAGTATGCAAAGTAATTCTTATTAATATGTTTATGTAAAACAAAAGTAAGCAATTCATCACTAATTCAACTCTCAGCAAATTTCACTATAATTTTCAAGAAGAGAAACTTGGATGTTGGTTTGATGTGATTTTAACAACAGTCTTTCTGTTGTAATTAATTATCACTTCAGCTGACTGGCATGCTACAGATAATATATATACTTAAAAAATTTTTTTTTAAAAATCACATCCTGACATGAAATTGTTAATTTTATTTAGACCACACCCTTCCAAGAGTAAATGTCTGATGGTTTTCCATTTTAGTATCTAAAAAGATCAATCCACTTTAAAGAACTATCCCATGTTCAGTACAAGTTAATCTCAATCAACTGCATTTGTGGCATAATGCTGATTAAATAAAAAATCATTTTGACTCATCCCTTTTCTTTTAAAAATAAAAAAACACAAATGGAGTTTACAGTGAGGCACTTACAATGAAAGTGAATGGGGCTATTTTTTGGAGGATTTAAAGAAAGAAATGTGAAGCTTATTATTTTATAAAAGCACTTACATTAATTCTTCTGTTAAAACTAATGTATTATTAATTTAATTCTTTACAGTCGTTTTAGGGGTTGTTGACATTACATCATCATGGAGATGAAGTTGTAAAATTAGTTATAACTTTACACAGGAAAGGTTAGTATGTGATTTGATCACATTAAATTCATGCTTACATGCATATTATTTATGTGTTGTGGTTATACTTGTAAAACAGTGAGTATTTTGATGTTTATGGATTCACTTCCATTGTAGGTGCCTCACTGGTACCAAGATCTTTTCTTTTTTAAAGAAAAATGCCACAAATGCTGTCGATTGAGCTTAACTTTTATTGAAAGGAATATATTCCTTTAAGTGCAAAATATAGAAGTTGTTACAAGATAATAAAGTTGCAGTGCATGTTGTTCTGCTACTGTCTCTCTGTCAATTTAGAAAGAACTAAAGTCCTGCTTTATTTACGGTAGTGGCGTGCAGACATAGGCCTTTCAGCAAACACGATTGAAAAATAAATAAACCTCTGTCTGTCTCGGCCCAGAAGTAACATGGGTACCCCAAGAAAAAGCCACTCACTTTTGTGTTCACATTCTAAAGATATCTAAATATCAGAGTTAATGCCTTCAGCAAACACTTCTATTGGCTAAGTCGCGTGTCAGCACCTCAAGCTCCTTCTGTGTGTGATACTTAATCTGTTCCTGAAAAGCTCTGCTCATATAGCTATAGCATAACCAAGATTTAGCATTGCAACCCAATCATGGCCTTAGGTGTAAGCGCGGTGTAACTTCACAAGGACACTATGAAATACAGCAAATGTATATATATATATAAAAATCACACACAAACTCAGTTTGAATCTTTGTACTTTAGTTTTTATGCCTTCTATTAAAAGAACATCACTGAGGCAGTCATACAGTGGATTTATACATTTCTACACAGTAAATAGTTCATCTTTGATAACACATTTAAAATTTTCTCTGAAACCTGTACACTGTACAATATCTTAAAAAGAAAATAATTACACCAAAAATTTAACTTCCCTTTAAAGCTGGAATAATCACCCTTTGTTTTGAATGTTACTCTTGATAAAAAATAAAATTTTCTCTGGTGAACCGCTGGTATTTTCATAAGGTGTATCAAATCTACAGAATACTCGCATACTAGCTAATATAGAGATCTACTCTTTATTGATTCCAGCATTCAAAACATTTTATACAGAGGTTACTTGTGCAAGGTCGTTTGTAACTTTATAAAAAATACTTTACATATTTTAAAAATCTAGTTTTACATTGGCAGTGCACAGCTTCGTAATCAAAACATGGATTTGCTCAAATTTCTATGTAACAAAATAAACATTTCTTTATCTTTTAAGGAAATAAGATTGATTGAGCTGTAGAGTCTTTTACAAAAACAATAGTATTTGACATAGGAAAATGTGTTTAAGGCAGTTGACTGACTTACAGTACCTTGTATCCCTGCTCTTAAAATACTTCAGAATAAGAATTTTAGCTTGATAACTGATAAACCTACATTAGATAAGGCATGGTTCACCTGGGCCAAATGTGATGCAGCGGTAAATTTGCATAGTGAATCAAAGCACATTTACAATGAGACAATTTCAGGGTATGAACAACATCTTAATGTCAAGCAAAGCTTTTAGGGAATGTTTCGGACTCCATTCAAGTTAAGCTCAATCGACAGCATTTGTGGCATAATGTTGATGCCAACAGAAGTTATTTCAACTTGTGCCTCGTTTACTTGGGGCCAGTCTTTAAACGTTAAAATACACACTCTTTTTAAAGTATAGCCACAAGCCGTAAACATTATATATTTTCAAATTATTTTAGTGTAATAAAATCAGGGATTTACCTGCGTTACAGCATTTACCATAGTACAGAATTTACCAGTGTTATGTTGTCATGACAACAAAGTTGTAATATTGGATATAACTTTACTCATTTGAAGGGTAGTAGGTGACTTTATCATAGCCTACTAAAATCACGTTAACGCGTATAATATTGTGGCTATAATTTTGAAGCGGTGTGTATTTGAATGTTTATTTACTGTCCCCATTGACTTACATTGTACTGTACTGCGATTTTTACTTATTTTTTCATTTTTTTTACTTTTTTTTTTTATACAAACGAGGGACAAATCTAAAACATTTTGTGGTAATCAATATCATGGCACAAATGCTGTCGATTGAGCTGAATTTGTACTGAACCTGGAACATTCCTTCAACTTGTAGCCTCCTCTTTGGAGACGAATTCGTCAGACGACAAAATGCACTATTCCCGAACAGCTGTAGGAGCAGATTAATAACTCGACTTCAAAGTGATCAAGGAAGCGGCACAAGAGCCAAAATGGATGCCACCACAGTCAAAACAGAACATGCCACATACGCAGAACCTGTGTTCCCCTTGGCCTCAGACTCCGGATAATCGTCATCGTCCTGGTCATCATCGTCCAAACCACTGGAGCCCTCTTCATCCACGGGAGGAGAGTCAAAGCAAAGGGTTTTCATACTAGTTTTGATAAACTCGCAAATAGTGCGCTCGGATCCGTCACACACGCAAGTATCCAAGAGTTGCGCTTTGGGTAGTTTTCGCATGTACGCGATAACATTGCGGCAAGGGTTCGAGCAGCTGGAGCCGCTGAAGAGTTTCCCGCAGTGAATTAAATATTCGCCCATCGCGCTTCGGCACTGGCTGTCTCTCTCGCACTGCCGCCGGGCTTCGGTGCAGCCCATGCTGCTGGTTTTGGGCAGGCACGGCTCGATGGCTCGTTTGGTCTCAAGGCAGCGGGGGTCAGAGGAGCAGCTGCAGTCCTCCAGCGCCGGACCGTTTTTGGTTAAGTTTAACTGAACCAGCGATGAGATGCAGTGACTGGGACATTTCCTCCTCTGGCCGGTCAGGATGGGGTCACAAGCGTGCAAATACTGATCATAGGCGTAATGGCACTCAGACTCCGACTGACAGTTCAATATCGCTTGCCAACAGATCAACCGACGTCCGTGGTGGTTGGGGGCTGCGATGGAAAAATAAGTCAAACATACAAACACACAAGCGAAAGGGCAAATCAGTGTGCGCGCACCCCGAACCAAACCTGCACAATTTGCCATGTCGAAGGCGGTAACAGTTTGGCTGGCGTCAGGTCAGTTTTACACACGCATATTTCATTTTTCCATTACAGCTTGTGAGGGAAAATCCCTCAGCTCAGACCATGCATTGATTGATTAAAATGTTCCTTTATGTTCAAGATTGTAAGGTCCATCCAAAAGAAGAAAACAATAGTTTTTGTGCTGGTCTGATCACTTACAGTATATTTCCACAGATACGTTAATCTATAAAGATTTTCGCGTAATCCATAGTTGTTGGTTGGTTGTTTTAAGGAGCCTGGTTTGCTAAAAGTGCTATTTCCAGCAAACGGTTGGTTCGCTCCATCTTCCCGGTTCGTGTCCGTGTGACAGTGTGGTGATTCCTCTTTCTTGTGGGCAGACGTGTGGAACTCAGGGGCTCGTCCTCTCGCTTCTCCCACTCACGTTCAAATGTGCTCGCTGACTCCAAGCATATAAAGTTCTCTTGCGATTTCACCGACTCGTTGACCGAAGTGATACATTCGTGCGTTTGTCGTCCGTAATATATTGTTCGCATCGGGACGCAAACAGATAATATGCACGAGGAAAGCGCAGCGTGTTCAAATTCACACACTGGCCCCTTTCTTACCCGCTAGTTTTGCTTTATCCACTCTACTCCTGCGGAAGTTTTGGGGATTCCTATTGGTCAGACCATTTGTTGTTGCAAGCCCCGAAGTAGGGGGCGGGAGAATGGGGGTGGGGCAAGATGGGTCAGGAATGGTCTCTCCAAAAGGTTTAGATAACCTCAGAGCAGAAAGTGAGTTAGAAATCAAAAGAGACCAACTTTAATGCTGTTTGTCTGACTTGGTTAGATGTGTATGACGTGCATTCTTCAGTAGCACCAAAACATTGAATTTTATGACATCACACATCACAAAGGCTGAAGTGTTATTAAATTACATAACTGTAAAACATTATTTTGTGGCTAAGTAAATGTACCAGAAAAGATGAAGTACTTTCTACATTGAATAAGTTAGTTTAAGTGTGAACTTGAAAATATTAAGTAAATTCAAACATGTAAAAACTAAGTAAATATTATCTATGATAATGCATGCATGAATCCTAAAGAAAAAACCCTTTTCATATTTATTTGCTAATTTGAGTCAATTTCACAGGTACCGGTACATAAAATAAGTCAATTTTACTTAGCTTTTTCGAAGCTGGTGTTCCCAGCATGTACCGGGCTTAAATAGTTAATGAGCTTGCATAGTTTTGGTTGGTTGTTACGTTTGGTAACTTCTTGTTTTGTGAAGTCTGAAGTTAAATTTCTACAAAAAATATATTGATTATTACCGTCATTATGTTTTATGCACCAAACATTGAGGTCTTTGTGCACAGCTCTGGAGTTTGTTATTATCGCCATTAAAGCAAGGTGATGTTGTCTAATAGACTACAAAGCATTTAGCGTCCCTGTGGAAGGCTCCTGTGTGTCATGTGGTACATGATTAAGCACATTGAAATGTCAGTACACTTTTAAAGCTTGGCTTAATTCAGTGCTACATTGCATACAGTAAGTAAAATGTAACAAAGAGTGAGTTAAATTGACTTGAAACATACTATTACAAAGTACATTTTACTTGAGAATTTCCAATTAAGGCCACCAAGAATTTTGTTTAGCTTTCACTTGAAAATGTGGTCTGTAAAATTTACTAGCAATATCTGTGTGAAATAGTTTCCTATGCTTGTTTAAGTAAACCACTCTCCAGATTTTTGGAGAATGCTGCTAATTGTTCTCAAGGATGCCTATACATTAGAGTCTACATTGCCTCAAGAACACAGCAAATTCATAGATTTTAACAGGATTGTTGCGTCGGAAGGATAGAGGGAGAAAAATGCAATGGTTTGAGATGGTGACACTCCTTCATGCAACCTAAAGTTGAGGACATTTTACTTCTGCTGCAGTGCACTCTGACATAGGCATGCACTGACCAATGAGAATCTCGGAAAGGCAAGACTATCTGCGCTGTGAGAAAAAAACAAAAAACATGGACAAACTCATACATGTGGTGTACACATTCCCTGTCCTTTATTATGTTTTTCCGTCAGGCTACAAATATAATTATTGTTGAGGGATAGCCCAGAGAAGTGTTTCAGTGTTTACTGGTACATTTTCAGAGAGATATATTTTAGATTTTAGAAGTATACTTTGGCCTTTACTCTCCTTCTTCTACTTCTATTAGGCTAAGGCCGAAAACATACACGAAAGTTCGGTTGAACATTCTGTAAATACTTTTGCTTTAAATATATTTAATTTTACTTACTTGCTCAACACTATTCTCTTCAAACTGTTGTTCTGCCATGACAGTAGTTGTTGATTTGAAATAAAAAAAACTCACAGCAGACAGTTCACAATAATTACACACATCAGCTTCAAGTATCATTCAGGCCAGTGATTTTCTGTTTATCATAACTATATTTGGGCTTTTATGAAGGAATGGAACAAATGTGTCATGGAAAGTCTTACATGCATTTTTCTTTTATCAGATGTTACTGCATCTGTAATGGATTTATTTCAAGAGATATATCACTTCAGCAACATTTGTCTTTCACTAAAATGTATGTTCGCTGTTATCATGCCAGAATTAATTCTATAAGATTTTGTCCTTTAGGTCAAATCTTATCAAATAAAATCTTACATTTGAAAGACACAAGATAATAGCAAATGGATATGTGTTTCAACCTAATATGAATTCAGCATGATCCAGGAAAGGAATGTCTTTGAAAGTGATCCTGGCTCAGTCCAATGTCTGTTCGATTACAATAGAAAAAAGAGAATTTCACCAACAGCAGTAACTTCACCTCTGGGTTCAGATATAAAATGTAACCGTGAGTATTGGGAAAAATGGTGGACTCCTCTTCTGTAAAATGATACATGCAAGTTCACACTTGAACATGAAATGGGTGCATTTGCTGGTGTTTAGGATTGAGGATCAGTGGGTGCACCTTGCACAAAGGGGGTTTGTGTTTCAAGCAGTACTGGGGTACTGGGGTAAGGAATGTACCTTCAGGCCACTGTGCACTGATCTTCTGACCCTAAACAATGAACTCAATGTCAGTTATGGATGGTCAGATCTGACAATGACGTTTTCACACTAGCTCCATGTGATGTATGTAGGGAACTCTAAAGCCCTTGAGTCAGTCCAGTATCTTGAGAACGCATTGATTGGAAATAGAGACAATAGCGACTTCACTCTCTATCTACTAGTGAGGCCAGCAACTATAAGCATCAATAAATTAATGTCACAGCAAAACAATTACAGCTAGCCTTGCAATTTGGCCTCTTCAAACACTTCTTCCCATTTCTTCTTTAATACCTCAATCTATTTCATTGAAATGTTTACATGGATTTAAAGGTGATCTAAAAAGAGGAAAGAAATCATTTTATAAACAACTATGTTCTTTGGCATGCTCAAACAAGAAAGTGATCTACATTCCATTACTTTAAAAGTGGATTCATTTAAATTAATAATATACAGATTTAAAATAGGGATACATGCCTCAATAATGCAATTTATGGGGCATACACAATGAAGTCACTGCACAAATGAAGTCCTTCCCTGCTGATTACAAGAGAAACTTCAATTGAGAAACATTGTTTGAAAGAATTGTTCACGATACCATGTTTTAGTGCAATAATGCACACTAACAAGATGTGATTTTGTGGGTCTTTTTAAATGAGCGATGTGTGTTTATTATACAGGGAAAGGACATATTATAGGTCCACATGAACAGAATATATATAGAAACGATCCATTTATATGGATATTAATATTTAGCTAAATATTTAAAGCATTGTGGCTAATAAGCTAATTTAAATGGACAGGACATGTTTATACTGCAAGAAGCATAGCATTAAGTGGTTGATAATATAATATATGTTATTTATATGTTTGTTTGCTCAATATTTTGTGTCATATCTTTATATTGTTAAGCTATCATTAAATCAAACGATAATGTCCACAGATTACGATAATTATTTTATAGCTCAACATGTATTTCCAATAAGGTTTTAAAATAAGAAACACACTTACCATTGAAAGAATGTGCCCTTGGCCTTTACTTTTTGCTTTAATCTAAGAATACCTTCCTTACACTTTTGGAGGGTTTAATGAGAAACAGATTCTTTACAATAATCCATGGGGTGCTGTTGCCAAATTCCTGACCCTCAGGGATGACCCCAAACAAAAACTCACTCGTGTTGTAATTAGACTAAACTCACATAATTGTGTCGCTCCTTTTCTTTTGTGCAACTATGACTATGAATTCAACAGTGTTGAACAATTGCATTCATTCATTAAATAATTAGGCTAGCTAATTAATTATCTTTGATTTTTAGAAACCATGCTAAATAGTTATATTTGTTTTAAAGCAATCTGTATAATAGATATCAGAAAACACTATAGTGCCAACAATTATTTCAGTTGTTTCCACTTAAATGACTACTACAAACTGCTATGGGCCAGAACATGCTGTACGGGTTTAACGCATGCTCAACAACCCAAAAGTAATACTGATGAACTAATGGAATATCTCACATAATTGGAAACTAAAATGGGCTCAAATAAGGATCCTCCAAGAATTTGCTAAGATCCTGCTGGAATCACAGAAATTCTGAAAAAATAAACAGAAAAATGGGAATTTCAGTTTATCCAGTAGGATCTGAATGTATTCTTATCTGATTCATGTAAGATTGTAATAGGATAAGTTCCAAATTATTATAAAAATTATATTAGCATTCCTTTAGAAAGTTTTGACTCCAATGCAGCTGCTATTGGTTTTATTGCAGCTCTAAACACACCAACAACTGTTGTTAGCACCACGATAGAGATATAGACAGCTGCCCCATTGAGTTGTCCAAAACTCTTCAGAAAAATGGTTGCAATTGTAATTAGCTTTATAAAGAAACATAACAAAATCCAAATATTGGTTTGGTGTGTTACATATTCTGATTCTTTTCAAGAGTGCTCTCTTTTGAATCTGGAGAAAACAGTTTTGCACTTTCAATTTTCTGAATACTTTCAGTCCAAAAACCAAGTCATTGAAAGTCGTTCAGATTGTCAGGGAGTAGGTGTATCTTTGTGGAGTGAATCCAAAAATCAATATTGCAGTCAGGGAGAATGTTGACTGAAAACCTTTTTCACCCTCATTCCATTCCAGTATTGCCATCAGCTGCCATCCTGTCTTCTTCTATACTGACAACAGATATATGGGGAATATCTTGCCAAGTCCTGTTTGAACCCATGGCCATGTCAACTGACTTGATCGGTGCATACACTCGCACACAGACCAGCTGTTTCAACACATGGCCCAGTTGCCTTTCCCTACTATAAGTGACTATTTATACAGGCCTAAGGGCCCATCATACCATTGCAGAAAGGGGAAGAATACCATGTGTCCATATGGGCTGGCCAATAAAGACATAAACCCTCACTGACATGAGACCCTTATCCAACAAACATGGAGTGCATGGAAGAATTTTACTGCATTAGACACAACGAAAGCTGATAGTAAAATGAGTGGCAACTACAAACATTTTTGGGGGCATTAATAGGTTTTAGAAATCAAAGATCAAGACTGTAGTCATGCAAATTAAGCAGATCTGAGAGCTTTAAATTTGGATAAAGGTTTAGATGTAGGTCTGGTGTTCAAATAATCCTGATATGAATAATATTTACATTTTTATTAGGCAAAGTTTTTTTTTCACACACCCATATTATTCACTACTCTGCTATCACTATCTTTTATAATATTTAATGTGCCAATTTGTTGATGTTTTTGGCAAGCTCCATTTAATTCCACGTATACTTCTAAATCATAGTAGTAAAAAATATTCACAGCATAACCACACCTGTCAAGCTGTGGTTATAGTGGAAAGAGGTTCTCTGTATTTTCTGAAATGTACCAAACACCTTGTCAGCTCTGTATTGGTATTTCAAAGAGGCATTTACAAAATTTATAGTGCTTGGCAAGTAAATACAAGATACCTGAACCTTCAGTAAATCTTGTGACTTTAAAGGGTAAGGCCAGATACATACCTTATGCAAGTACGTGTACGCAGATGCAAGCTCTTGGTCAGTGCATTGCCAATGTGCAGTTCGGTTGAACATACTAGCATGTGTTGTCACATTACTATGGCTGTAACAAACCCCTGAACTCAAGAGGGTGATAAAGTTACCTTCAAAACTCTGTGCCATTAATCTAGATTCTTAGTCAGGCAAGTTGCTACCTATATTTTAACTTTACCCTATATTCTCCACAAACTGTTGTTGCACCATGACCAAAGTTGGCTTTAAAGAAAAACTCACCATAGAAGTGAACAGTTCACAGTGATGTCCATTATAGCACCCTTTTGGCAATATTTAGATTGCAATGCATAAATACCTTTTGCTATGAATTGCAGTCTGATTCATTTTGGAACTCAACACTGTCAATGTCGAGCATGCATCTGCATTCTCCTGCTTTTCATTTCAGCCTTATGTGTGACTTAGGACTCCTATCATGCCTATCCCTCCAAAACTCTGTCCCCAAACACCCATCTGTCTTTTGCGAGGAGATTGGTCAGACCTGTCTGGTTATAGAGGTTACTAGAGATGTACAGAACAAAGTAGGTCGGTAACGTGAAACCTTTATTACAATTACCCCCTTTGGCAACATTTTGGATGTGGCCCCTGTTATGTTATGTTGTGCACTTTGCAGGAGTAAAAAAATTGTGTATTTGCAAAGCAATTGCTGTGGGCTTAAACGCTGGCCACCGCTAAGCTTAGAATAACTGTATGACACAATGGTTTCTTCTTTAAATAAACAGATGTGGGGCGGCTGTTCAAACCCCTATTCCCCTTTTTCTGTTCCAGATTTTGTTTTCTTTCACTCCCATCTGTGAGCTGTAGAGTAATTTCTTGCTCTATTCCACCTCTGAGAAATGGTCAGGTTGTAGTCCGTGCAGCTGTGGTGCTGAGCCCTGCCCTTTTTATTTCACCACTCTGATTAGATGATATCAGATATTACTTCAGGCCTACATAATTTGCATCTCAAGCTCTCGGTCTTTTTTCCCAGTCTCAACACATGCTAAGGAAATTGCAGGAATATGTCAAGCCCTCTAGCATTAAATTTTCTGTTTTTGATTACAGCAACAGTCTGGTTCTCCAGATGAGGTTCCTCCGTTAAAATTTGATTTACCTGTTACTAATAGCAGAGAAGTTTAATGACTTTTATCAGAATAAGTTGTATTTATATGGGAGATACTATATGTGGATTGAAATTATTGTTATGTTCCAACCAGGTCCAGACTAAGTTGGGGAAGAACAATAAGTCATTCTTGTCTCATTCAGAGCTTGTAATGGAATAAAGCTCTATATTTATCCTTTAAAAAAATATATAATATAGTTATCGTGGAAATGCAATGTATACTCACATGATTAGGCAATAATTCTGCAATCAACAATCAACTATAAAAATATAATTGTTGCTACACACTCTCATAAGATAGTAGACCTTTATTTCTCCACCTGCCTTGCAGTGTTGTTAAGTATGAATCATCTAAATAGATTTGGGTCTGGACATTTTTTGAGGACATTATTTCAAGCTTTCAGTGTTGCTGTGTAGTTCCATATTATGGATAGAGCTTGATGAAAAAGAAAACAACACTGCTAAATAGCAGTTAGCTATACAAGATCTGGTTATTTTTCAAATTACTCATAGCAAATGACTGAATAAGGTTATTAGTGTGTGTGTGTGTGTGTGTGTGTGTGTGTGTGTGTGTGTGTGTGTGTGTGTGTGCAATGCTGGGTAGTAACTGATTACATGTAATCTCGATTACATAATCAGATTACAAAATCAAGTACTTGTTATTAGATTAAAATACATTTTAAAATACTCGTAATAAGATTACAGTTACTTTTTTAAGGATTACATGATTACACATTAACCAAAAAATGGCAGTAAATTGTTAATAATTTATTGATTCCCCTAATTCTTTTTTAAAAATCTTTTAAAGTTTTATGCTGATATACATTGGACCAGGGTTAAACCAAGTCTGTCAATTTTCCTTTAAACCAAACTTGTGTCTATGGCTCAAATGCACTGTTCTTTCTTCAATTAGATGAGAGCACAGACACTCTCTTTCAGTCTTTCTCCCTGTGCGCTGCATATGTGTGTGAGAAGAGAGTGCACGCTCTCATGCAAAGAACTGAGGGTGAGAAATTGACATTTTTAATGCAAAGTAAATTACACGCTACTCTCCACACAAAGTTATGATGTAGCATAATTACTTTTATTATCAGCAGCACAATCATGCTTTAAAAGTAAAAAACTTAATTAAACTGACATTGTTTGACCTGAAGTCCTGAAAAGCAGGTGATGGCTGTACCTCCTTGTCTGTAGCTAGTGGAGTGAAAAGTCGTAACAATTCTAGGGGCCCACAGATCCAGGGGGGCACCACAACAAATTCAAAACAGTATTTTTTAATAGGAAATGGCCCAGAGCAACATAGAGTCAGGGGTCCCAGAATACCCTGCTACGGCCCTAGTTCTGGTTGTGTTCACTGCTGAACCGACCAGATAATGGAGGCTGCTGATGGGTCTTAAAGCTGTCAACGAGGCAGCCGCCTACAATCTCCTTGCATGGGCGCCGAAACGTAAAATATGAACTAATCATGTATAATTTCCTAAAAAATATAAATAAATAAAATAGGTCAGAGGCTTCATTGCCTAATAAGTATTTAGAGAAGGGGGGCATGCTCCCCCACCCCAGGTTATATTGGTTGTTACAGCCCTGGCTTTGTTTCTTCAATGAAAATAAATGTTTAATTATTGAAAATGTAAAAATTGGCTATATCATATCAAGATATCAAATGTAGGCTACATACACAAATAGAATAGCAAAGCTTTATAAATCAGGTAAATAAAAACAAATAAATGAAGAAGTAGACCACAAAGACAGATAAAAACAGACCATTTGACTATATTTTATTTGTGTGTGTGTGTGTGTGTGTGTGTGTGTGTGATCATTATTGCTAGATGCTGATTAGTGTCTCTGTCATCTATATAACCCTCAGCCTGATTGATGAATGATTCTATCTTAAACAAGGGTCTCATATAATTTCTTGGCTGCTGGGCAGTTATGGGCAATATAGCTGCCACTATTTCTTATCTTATATGTGACCGTTTCATAAGGTCTTGATCTGTCATGAGATAAATATATTTGCATGTGCAATTGAACCTCAATTGAAATATAATAAAACAAAACATTCTGGCTGGTTATATTTGTGCCTTTATTACTTTCTGTCCTTCCAAACTGTAGTTTTATGCAGAATGTTTGTCAGATATTTGTGGCACACTGTTTCTTTCCCTCTAAAGGATTACATTAGCACCTGTATAGTGTTGTCACATAGCCTTTATTGACAGGGATGAACGAAATTTTATAGCATCCACTGTTTTTATTTGTGCTCCGTTGTGGCCTTATGAGCCAAGTGATTATTCTCTACTTCTCAATTAGGGAAAAATGCTTGCTCAGCATTCACATCAGAACAGTTTTGTGAATCTTATTTGTTACTATTGTCAAGGATCATGGATGCAGACTGTAGCTATACACAAAAACGATTTAAAAAAAAAAAACTTTCCAAGAAACAGAAGCTTTTTTTTAAATACTGGCCCAAAATTTCCCATAGAACACTCATCACTACACACAGCTGAGCTAAGACAATATGTTTAGATGCTGGTTTCTTGCAATAATGCACTCATTAGTGTCTGGTTTCTGCTAGTTATACCATTGCATATGGCTCTGGAGTCCCACAGATGTCTTCAGACATATTCATCATGTCTTGCCTAAAGGTCACTGCTCTGTAATTCATCAGGAACTTGCTTCTTTTCCTCCCAGAGTATGGTTCAGACTGAGGTTACAAACATCACACAAGATTTATGTGCAGTGGTGTTGCAGTTTTCTATCATGGGCTGTAATGTTGTGTGATTGCCCTGTCATGGTTGTAGGACTGACTAACATGGTTTTTAAAAATTGGCTTGTCAAGTTTTAAGGGTTTTATTGAGGACCATGTGAACATGTACAAATAAGTAAAATCATAAGGTTCTACATGAGGTTTTCCTTGTTCAATTTATTTCCATTCACTTACTGACCCCATTGTTTTTTTGTTGTGTCCTCAATCTGAATTAGTAATGCTGCACTGCATAAGATTGTTTGGTTATAAATAAACAAATTGATTGAGTAAATAAACAATCAGTGTTCAAAACAATGTCCTTACATTACCCTGATTCACTACGGTAAGTCTATAAGGTCGGATTTGGCGTGAAACTGCTGACTAATGATGTTCATCCTTGCTTCATTACATCATGCCGTAAACACAGGAAAGGATAACCGACTGCTGAAATTTACTTGTAATTTTTAGATTGCATATTTAAGCATATTAAAGTCATGTTTAATAAAGTATATTTTATCCCCATCATTATTTAATCCTCGTTTTATGTTTTTAGTTTATGGTGTTATTTTGTGCATTGCATAGACATACTATTATAATATTATGGTTCACTTGCATTACCAACTGAGGCTGTACAACATAATATAAAAATAAATCAGTTTTCCATTGAACAAATTTCTGCTATATCACGAGTTTCACCATAAATTGGTAAATGTAGTACAATAGAAAAATTAATAGTAGATAAAACACTTGAAAAATCATATTAAAATATACTGGTGGTGATTAAGTCCCCTGTTCTAATTGAAAAGCACTTTGAGTGTTGTAAAATTAATTCATACAAAATATACAATATCAAGTGTTTATCTTCATCAAAGCAAGTAATATTTCAGTTTTAAATGTTTAATTGCATAACATAATATAAACATGAAATATCACGTTATTACTGTAGTAATGAATATCTCCCAGTCATGATTACACACAGGCAATCTTACACAGCACAAATCATGAGATTAATCCGCCAAAAGAGCAGTGCCAAAACATGACTGACGTAAAGAGTTCTTCTTCAAATTGGTTGCAATTTTAAGTTTCAACAACAGATGCTGCTAGAGAGTACAGTTACATAGTGCAGCTTTAAACTGGACTATTATAGAACATTCTTTAACATTATATCTATATTACTGCCGGTTTTACACAGAAAAATGTAATCTAATACTTAATGAGTATCTGAATTGGCCTTACTTACTGTAAATAGGAAGACACACCAATCAGCCACAACATTAAAACCACCTGCCTAATTTCGTGTAGGTCCCCTTGTGCCGCCAAAACAGCTCTGAACCGTCAAGGCATGGACCCCACAAGACCTCTGAAGGTGTCCTATGGTTCTGGCACCAAGACATTAGCAGCAGATTCTTTAAGTCTTATAAATTGCGAGGTGGGGCCTCCATGGATTAGACTTGTTGGTCCAGCACATCCCATAGATGCTCAATCGGATTGAAATCTGTGAAATTTGGAGGCCAAGTCAACACCTTGAACACTCTGTCATGTTCCTCAAACTATTCCTGATCAATTTTTCAGTGTGGCAGTATGCATTATCCTGCAGAAAGAGGCCTCTGCCATCAGGCAATACCGTTGCAATGAAGGGGTGTGAGTGGTCTGCAACAATATTTAGGTAGGTGATACATGTCAAAGTATCATCCAAATGAATGCCAGGACCCAAGGTTTCCCAGCAGAACATTGTCCAGAGCATCACATGGCCTCCGCTGGCATGCTTTCTTACCATAGTGCATCCTGCTGCCATATTTTCCCCAGGTAAACAATGCACACGCACTCGGCCATCAACATGATCTAAAAGAAAACATGATTCATCAGACCAGGCAACCTTCTTTCTTTGCTCCATGGTCCTGTTCTGACGCTCACGTGACCATTGTAGGCACTTTTGGCCGTAGACAGGGGTCTGCATGGGCACTCTGACCGGTCTGTGGCTACGCAGCCCCATATGGAGCAAGCTGCGATGCACTGTACGTTCTGACATCTTTCGATCATGGCCAGCATTAAATTTTTCAGCAATTTATGCTACAGTAGCTCTTCCATGGGATCGGACCACATGCATCAATGAGCCTTGGGCACCCATGACCCTGTCGCTGGATCACCGGTTGACCTTCCTTGAACCACTTTTGGTAGGTACTTAACACTGCATACCGGGAACATCCCACAAGACCTGCCGTTTTGGAGATGTCCTGGCACAGTCGTCTAGCCATCAAAATTTGGCCCTTGTCAAAGTCACTCAAGATCCTTAGACTTCGAACACATGACATTCATGAACTGACAGTTCACTTGCTGCCTAATACTGTGTATTCCACCCCTCAACAGGTGCCATTGTAACAATATAATTAATGTTATTCACTTCACCTGTAAATGGTTTTAAATGTGATTTTGGTAAATTACAAGAATCTCAACAGACTCTTAAAAAAATAAAAATAAGAAAATATTTTAAATATTGGGTTAGTGTCTGTGTCACTTCAGCTCTTTAAGCTCTGTCTCTTTCTGAGACAGAAAAGAAGAACCCTTTTCATCAGTAACTTGACATGTCACACAGTTTTGGCTTGTTGTCAGAATAATCATTCAATAAGAGGTTTATATAATTTGAAGGATACTTTTCATTGACTTGTGTTGGTGTTCACCTGATATTCCGTTGGATCTCTGCCAAACATAACTAACAAGTAAACAAAACATCGCAGGAACCTGCTACCTATTCCAATGGTCATGGTTTTCACTGCCTTCAGCATCATGGTTGCATGGTGCTGCTAGCTCAACATTGAGACACTATAATTCAGACACAAGCCCAGATAATATTAGTGTGGGAATGACCTTAGTCAAAAGCTACTATCTTAGCATTACAACTCATAAATATTCTAAATTTACCTGTGTTATTATAACATATTCAAAAGACAACTCTAAACACAATCACAGCCTATGCTCTCAAGAATCATCTTAACATCTTTAAGTATTTTCCTCAACTTCAAAATGTCCTGCAGATTATAGTGTTGCAAATGATCATGCTTTGGTAACAGTGAATTAGAAACATGTTTTATTGAAAAATTATACATTTTAATGGAGGTTGAGTTTGGCAAACAAAGTAATCAAAGTTACAGATAAGATATGCAAGTCAAGATCAACAGTTTGTCATATACACTGACAGGCCGATTACGTTCAAGAATAACAACATAACAATTAATTTTGTTTTAAAGGAGATACTCGAAAGCTTTATAATTGTATTTAGACGTCTATGCATTAATTGCCCTGATTCCACCTTTGTCTGCCCTCTGACAGACTGTCCAGTTTCTGATCAGTACAGACTCTCAGAAACAAGGTAATCTGAGAATACTAACCAAGGGGTGGTCTATCGTTTTCTATCTCTGCGTTTCTTTCACACACTCATACACACAAATACTCGCTCGCATACACACGCACATCCTCCTGGTGGTCTTTTCTCCCACATAACACCTTAATCACAACCTCCCAAGCACTGACATACACACGCACACACACTACTCTTCACTCTAAGGAATCAGACCACCTTCAGCCTCTGATATACACATCAACGCTGCTCATAAACAGTGGAAAGCTCAGCAGCTCTCTTGTCTCCATGTAAGCTATGCGAATTGTACTGTGATTCAATCATTAGTCACAGGGAGATTTCTGTCACCCGTCATTAATTACAAGTCAAACTAAAGAATTCATGGGTCTAATATGGGCCAGTTTCCAATAAGCTCAGCTCTGTCAGTGTGCAGGTTCTTAAAATTTTCCTTTCATGAACTGAAAATTAATGTCCAGGAAACTAGTGCCTCTTAGCACTGACCTAACACTTGCGCTCGTGCAAGTAGGCATGCAAGTTCTCCGTAGAGCATTTAAGATGACTTTTTAGCATGTCCATGCTCTCTTTCCCTGACTCTCTCCTTCCTGCCTTTGCTCTCTGTCTCTGAATACCATAACCACGCTGACTTGAGCTGAGACCGCAACGAAAACATGGCAGTATGATGTGGGTCCACAGAAGACATAGTGTCCTGCCACTAGACTCTTGTGGAATGTTTGCTTTGTGGCCTTCTGTGCAGCCCATTAATTGGACTCGTGTTATGATCTTGCTCAAGGAAAAGGCATCCTATTGGCCAAGCTCCATTTAATTTAGTCTAACTGTGCGAGGCCAACACTGTTGTAAGATGAAAAACATCAATCAAGTCAATACCAACACATATTCCCACCAAGGCCTTGCCAGACAGAAAACATATAGCACATGTAGTTGTGGCAAGTAGAATGAATGTTGAGCCCCAAGTATGCTCGTTTGCATAAACATTCACCTTATATTCTCTACTTTTTTAGGTCTCCATACAGTTGTAGATTGGTGAAATGTTGTTTCACTTTTTATTATGGAAATGCATGGACACTTAATGAATTAACTGCATTGCGTAGATAACAAAATAACAAGTGTCATCCTCAAGCAAATTATGATAAAAATTTTCATGATTTCTTAGCCATTTATTTAATAACATTTAACCAGGTAGTCCCAATGTCATTTTAAGTGGATGCATGAAGTCAGTTCCCCTCATGAATTGCAAAAAGAAACAATGTTTTTAAACAGCTTTCTGAAAATACCATCATCGCTAGTTGTTCAAACAGTCAGATAGTCCTGCCCCCAACTCATGCTATTGGTTGAGTAATGCTATTTGGGTCAGTGTAAGCTGGTCGCTTTAAACAAACAGAGGAATTTTTACAGTGACACAGAAACACTGTTCATAGTTTTTGAGAAAATTAACCAATACATTTCTGCAAATTAATCTGGGACATAAGAAAGTATATTAATAGTGATAAAGTAACATACTTCAGCTTCAGCTTGGAAAGTGTGTTTTTGCAAAAAAAAAAAAGTTAATTGTCATTTCTTTTAAAATGCAGTTTGATATTTTGTAATATACTTCATACAAAATCGAACAACGAACCAGTGTGAAGACATTTAGAACAAAATCTGGCCTAAAAAGATGCTTTTCAGTGGTTCGTAACAGCTCGCCGGGGAGAAGTTGTAAGAAAACTTATTACCAGATGCTAAACACTTTTTTACTGCCATTTGTCCTGGTCATCATTAGGTATGATCTGAAGCTCCACCTACTTTGAGGCCAACAGCTGATCCTCATTCAGTCAGATAGGATCAGTCAACATCAACACATCATGCTGGTTCAAATTGATCTACAATTGTTCACGTTGAGACATTTTTCAAGAATATGACATGTGATTTGTTTTTTTTTAATAAGTCTACAAAAGGAATAAAATCTACTCAAATACTCTCAAATGCCCATTTACTTATGTGCCATCTGCAGCTAAAGCCAGTCACAAATCTGCCCTAAGTAAGATATGTAACCGGGTGAGGGGGATTTAGCTGCCCCACCCCCTAGGAATTATAATTAAACATGTTTCAGGAGCATGATGTGCAGATATAATCGCCACATAAACTTTGAGCATAGAAGGAGTGAGCCCTGTGTCCGATAGCTCTTAAGAAATGTCAGAATTTCAGCTATGGGGCTGTTCACTGTGTCAACAGTGAATAGCACCAATTAGTGAACACATTCCATTGTGTCTCATGGATGGCGCTCTAGCCTGTAATTTGGTGTTCATAATCGACAGTCAATTCTTGCTCGTCTGCTGTGCTATGTTTAAAGGCCATACGTGTTGGCTTCGCAGCTCTGACTGGGGATGCCATACCATCCCTTGTGTTTGAGAGAGAAGATCTTTCTTCAGCGGTATTTTCCATGGAGGCCTGTCAAGTATTTCTACGATCTCCTGAATCCAGGACCGATTGGGCCATTTCGGCACAATTAACACAGTTGTTTCCATGTCCACTCTGACTTTGCTGATGACAGAATGAAGTAAGCACACCGGGTGAAACACATACTTGTGTGTCGCTGAACATACGTGGGCCAGCGTGTCATGGAATGTGTGGGAATGAAAAGCTCTGAAAGCTAGAAATTCAACTATTAGCTCTAGGCAGTTGACATGTCACGGCCACTTCACACCTGTCCAGCTGTCGTAAGTCAGGTGTACATTACACACCGTGCCCCAACCTGTGTTAGATGCATTTGTGGTCAGCACTTTCCTTCTGAAAACTTAACCCAGCATAACACCCTATTTGGTAGATGGCTGGCACTGTTCATGGTGTTAGAGCAGCCAGACAATGGCAGGTCAGCTCGATGCTCATGAAAATGAAACAACTTCATTGGTAATGTTTTTACAGTTTGAACTGAAACAGACACAGAAGAATGGTCTGTATGTGCTCGTTCATGAGGTACACATGCATGAACTCCTAAAAAGGAGATTTACTGTGTTGACATTAGACCAGATTTTCCATATGGCAATGCAGCAAGTCTCTGTGTTCGCTCAGTAGTGCCTCTTATTGGCTAGTAATAACCAATCGTTGAGATAATTCAAAACAAGCACGCCGTTCATTTTGAATGGGGCGAGCAGCACATCGATACATTTTGTGAATGGGAGCAAGAGACAGACTGAAATGAAGGACTTTAAACTGAAACTCAGTTCCTTCAAACACTGATCTAAATATCCACCTCTAACGTGGTGAAATTGGTAACTGAAGTATGCGTCCTTCAGATCTATTGACACAAATCAGTCCTAAGGATGGATGTGCGATAAGATCTATTTCTGAGTTAATATTTTAAATGGGCACGTTGCAAGCACCCTATTTCATGCGCCTCAGAATTAAAATGGTCAGAAGCCCGCCATCCTTCTCCAAAAGGAGGAAATAACGGCTAGAAATTCTGCTGTGTGTGTCGCAGGTTGTGTGCACAAAACCAGCACATCCTGTGGTTGGCCCACAGATTTTGCGCGATCATTGTAAACACCAGCGCTGACGTGCACATGAGGACCAACCACGCATTATGGACAGCATACTTATTAATGTGAAACAACCTCTATCGCGTTATTTGTGAGAAGATTGTGTATTTTGGCTTGTAACATCGTTGTGTCTTCAGACAGAACCAAGGAAGACAGAACACCATTGAAATGGAGTGGCCGACATGAAAATTGGATCATATAACCATGTTCAGTCGTTTTTAGCACCCTGTCTGAAATAACAGAAAATTTGGTATATTCGTAACATTATATAATCGCCACTCACCATTGGGAAGCGGTTGCGCATAATGTGTGAGCTTTGAAGTAGGAAAGCTCTTTACTGAAAAAGCGTGAGAGTGCATTTGCAAAGAGTTCTGTAATCGTTTTGCAATCTTTGCAATTCATTAAAAATATAACACACCGCTCACCATTGGGAAGTGGATGTGCAATATGTGTGGGCTTTGAAGTGGGAAAGCCCTTTATTAAAAAAGTGTGAGCGTCTTGTGTGTACACGCTGTAATCTTTTTGCAATCTTTGTATCTTCATACACAATATAATGCGCCGCTCAACATTGGAAAGTGGTTGTGCATAATGTGCAAACTTAATTGCAAACTTATGCGATTAATGTGAGACACAGAAAACAAAATATTGAACAACAATATTCCTTTCCCAACAAACAGTGCCTCCGTTTGGGCCATGGCTTGCGTAGCTTTACTAGTGGATTGGCGGTGACATTTGGCAGCGCTCAGGCAACAGGTATGTTGTTTTTAGCCGTTTTTTTAGCCGTACGCTGGCCAGAAACAGAGTAAGCCAGTTGTGATGAAGTACTGCTCTGTTTTGGCATAAAACGTGTCATAGACTGTGATTGTTGCTGTGTCGTGACGTAGCGCTCATCAAATCTATCCACAGAACTGGCAAAAAGGCCCACTGGAGACACCGAGCATCAAATAGAGTGGCTTTTCCCACATTACGCATTTCCATTAGAGTCAGCCAGATGTGATGATCTGAAAACACCAGGTTGCTCATTGACTTGTTAATGGCCTGTGCAGTGATTTTCATGGCTCGCAGCACTGAGCTCTGCAGAGCTCTTTGAAAGTCTCTGGAACATAGATTTACTTGTTCATTTGTTAGAGGAGCATGGCTTGGAAAACTTGGAGCACCATCATCGCATGGAGTGCTGTACCAGTTTGGCCTGCCGCTGAGCATGCTTTTCCCGCCAGTGCCGACATTAGTTGACATGGCTTACCCCCAATTTCCACCAACTGCGGAACGGCTGCAGATCCGCTCCGGAACGGCGGCGGAGTCAATAGGTTTTCATTAAAGTCAATGTGTGTATTTTCACTGACTGCGGAACGTCTGCGTTCCGACTCCGTCCCAGCTCCGGCAACCGCAGCCCTCCGGAGCAGATGCGCATAGTTTCTATTTTTGCCGGATGCTGGAGAGCGCCACAGGAAGTCGAGCACAGAAACAAAATAAAATATCCGGTAATTTTCAAAATAAAATACCCAGTGCTCACGGCGGATCGTATTTCCCTGCACTACACCTTGAAAACGTCATAATGGGCGGAGACAGGCATGAAGTCAAAAGGTCAGATTTTTTTCAGACAACAGACAACATGGATGAGGAGATGCTGATTCTGGTACAAAAGTACAAAAATCACCAAATCATTTATGACCCGTTGCATCCTTTTTATAAGGACAACCTTAAAAAGGAAATGGCGTGGAAAACAGTAGCAGGAGTAATGGGTGTGGATGGTAAAGTCACTAATTTTGTCCAATAAATGCAGATAGAAAGCAAATAGTTTATCCATGTACTTGTAAAGGCATTCTCTAGCTATACATGTTAAACCCATTAAAAACTTTGAATTAAGCAGACATTGCAGGGTTGTTTGATTTGCATGAATAACTTTATTTACAGGTATTAGGTTATGTAATGAAGTAAGTTGAATTTCAGTTAAACTAATATATATATATATATATATATATATATATATATATATATATATATATATATATATATATAACCATTTATTTAATATTGGGTTTGACATTTGCTAAAGTGGAATGGTTGAAATCACAATAATCTCCGCATAAAAGGGAGATTAGCAGGTCAGCACAGAGTTGTTTCCCCTCCACTCCTCTGGATGGAAACAAACTGTTGCTGGTTTTGTGGTTCTTTTTAAAAACTACATCCTGTTATATCGCGCGATCATACGTAAATTCGCAAGATATCGTGTGTCCACGTGACTTCAGCTGTCAGTCATAGCCGCAGCCGTTCCGCAACAAATCCGGATCTGGTAGGTATTGAAGGACGGCGGAGCACGGATCCGACACGCAGCGGAGCCGATCCGCGGCTGTTCCGCAGTTGGTGGAAATTGGGGGTTAGAAAGATGCTACTCGACGGGCAGAGATGTGCCGCTACCGCCTCTTTCAGGGGAGGTAGTTAAGCATAACTTTTGTCTTCCCCGTGGTCCACTTTATTGAAAAGAGTGGAATCACAGTGCAAGAGAGCTAAATAGGGCGCACACCAGGATTTTGTCAGTTCATTATGAACTTCCGGGAAGAGCGGGGCAGATCTGCAGAATGTGGTCGCTTGACACCATCCAGACAGGTGAGATTTTATAGGTTTCTCCGGAGATTACTCGAGACTGAGCTCTTCAATCTCCCTTGAAAGGACATTAAGCATCTATTTTTCAGTGGCACGTGCATGCTCCTTGCCCTCACTGGGGGAAGGGGAGGCAATGTCAACCACTGACCACTCGCCAGATGCAGCGAGAGACATAACATGATCATCCCCAGCATCAGAACCAGCAAACATTATGAGGCAGCGCCATCATTAAGACTCATGCCCTCGCAGTCACTATGAGAGCTGTTTCTGCGTGAGGTCGGCCCAGAGAGTAAATGCTGCTCTCAAGCTGATCTGATGGTGGGATGTATCCCTCACATAAGAAAACACTTATGGAATGACATCTTTAAAAAGACGCAAATGTGTAAGCAGCTCTTTTAGTTTAGTTCAGACGAGAGATGGAACGCTGTCGTGAATGAAGAAAATTCGGAGGAAAGGTGTTTTGTAGGTCACAGCTTCACACCTAAAAGGGCGGGACTCAAAAACCATAGCCAATATTAGAATATTGGCATTATTATTGAGAGGTTTCAGCAAGGTAATGATACTTCCCACATGTGTTAGCAGAACGCAATGTCAAGTGTACGGTGTCGTAAGGGAACTTACTTTCATATAGGAGAGATCACAGACGTTTAGTAATATAGTGACCAAATCAGACAAGAAAACTGTACAAACATTTGTAACTCCTGAATGAGAGATGTTTAGTGATATTGTGCTGGGTGTGTATGCTCGATCACATGTTAGACTGGCTGACATACAGAGATGAATCATGAATAAAATACATTTAAATGTCTGTGAAAGTCAAATCTGGCAACATTTCTGCTGACTTCAGACATGTACACACTTGGTACTTGGCATGGATCAAAAGATACTTTGGATACTTTTATTGATGTAATTTCACAGGTGTTTCTCCATTCACTGATGTTGCTTTTTTACACTGAAGGTCACAAATATGCCCACTGTGATGAAAGTGTTTCATTGTGCATGACACATCATGACACCGTCAGTACGGAACATGCGCAGATCGTCACAGTTTCACAAAGCAATCCGATCAAGTGTTTATAAAATTCTCTTTTCAAAAGGATTAGAAAAGGTGTACAATCCAGATGAAATTTAAATTGAATGTGGAAAATGTAATCTGATTGAAGTGGTTACATGAGACTTTTTATTCGGACTGAGCTTCTAGTCTGATCACAAACGGATTACCATGGTCCATGTAAACGCAGCAAGTGTCATCATAAATTACAAAAACAGATTATAATCGGCACATATTATGGCCACGTGTAGTGTTTAAGCTCAATAGCACCATGAATTCATAATGTAAACAAGACAAATGAAACATGTTCTACAGCCTAGAGTATATTACTTTAAACCATAATCGAGTGGTTAAAACAGCTTCTTTTACTGACCTCATACAAATTCTACTCATTGAATGAGTCATAAGGTCATTGATAAAACATTTTAATGTTACATTATTTAAGTTTACATGTAGTCTTATGTGCCCTCGTATTTAAATTCTCCTCTAAACACCTCCCACAGTGGTCTGGCAGGTGTCTGAATGTTTGCAAACAGTACACAGTTGCTTGGCTGCTCCGAACTTCTTTTTACCCCTGAACGAAGAACGAATAAGACATTTTCTTGAAGTATATTGGGGCCTTAAGTGTCTAAATACATTTTGGCATCACTGTAATTTTAGTGAACCTAAAAAATTTGCTTTGTCTGGTTACATCTAAATTAACTGCCTTTATTAAAGTCAGAAACATTATTCAACATCACCCATCACCGAATCAACCTGAATAGATTAGGTTATGCTAACAACACCAACCCATTTTATAGGTTAGGGTTAGAAATGGCTCCTTAATGCAACAATTGGAGGCTATCACATTTCACAGTGTACTAGTGCTTATTAGTAAGCAATCTGTCAGTTCATTTTAATAAAGATATTCAGTGCAGTGTGATTTACATGGTTCATGCAGCTGTCCACAGCCTGTCACTGAAGATTCCTCAATCTTTGGCTAAAGAAGCAGATCTAATTTGAGTTTTAACACCAGGCATGACATCACTGGATATTACAAGCATTCACCCACTCTGCCACAGCTAAAAGAATAAATCAATTTGCCTAGAAGAGGAGATAGTGTCTCTTGCTCTTTTAAAGTCTTTACATTACTATGAGAAACAAACCAACGCTGTTATGATTGTACAGTGGTTTTAATTTCTGGTTCAGTTTTTCAAAGTCAAGCACCCCCACATCATGAAATGAATCCAGTAAACAACAATCGTGGTAACTGAAACAACACACTGCTAAAGCTGCTCCATAGAATGCTTTTACGTTACTGGCCTCATTATGGTAGTCTATTAATTTCTGATGCTCCATTTTTCCCCCCTCTTTGTTCCACAGGTCAAACTCAGAAGGGCAGGCAGGTGTTCCTATCCATTGGAAGCCAAAGGTTTATGTCTTTCGCCCTGGGGACTTTTGGTATATGTTAAAGGTGCAAGCTTTACACCCTTGGCCCCTGGCTGGCTTTTAACTTGGTGGAATGCAGTGTGGCACTGTGGATATTTAACAACCCCTGGAGAGAAATTTTATTCAATAGCTTGTCCCTAAAAAATAAGGCCATCTTTGTAATGCAAACAATCATGCAAAACAGTTTTGTGCAAAGCCAATGCAGCTGGTGAAGCAAATCATTATTTTACACCTAACTTTTTTTCCATTTGGCTGTAACAGTTTTGAGCAAATTTTGAAAGAGAAGGAAATAGCAAAAACTAGCGTGGTTTCAACGGAGAAGCAAACAGACACAATGTGGTGACTGTAAGACGATTTGACATTGCTTTCAAAGTCAATGTAATGACAAGAAATTGCCAGATACTGTTGACATCTGGAGACTGAAAGTCTAGTGGGTTACAGGAGTCTCTCATACACACATATGCAAACACAGTCCCCTCAGAGAGCCAGGAAAACCGAGCCATCCATGGACAAGGATTCCCAGCCAGTCTGAGATAACATTGGAACAATCCCGAGCCTTTTCTGTTCTACAATGTCAGGCATACTTACTATGACTCTTTAAGGCTCAATGAAGATGGATGAGGCTAACAGAGGCACAGTTTGTCCATCAACATGGAGACGTATGGACGTGTATGACTGGATAGCATCTGACTGAAGGCCTTTGCCTGTTGTCTAACAGCCCATTGCCACCCTCCCATTCGTGTTCCTCAGCTCGTATGTTCTAAAGTCTGACATCAGCCTTACTATTCCTGGTAGGCGTAAAAGATGCCATTTATTGCTTAGAACAGGGGTCAGCAACCTTTTTGACATGAATTGGATTTTAATTTGTCTTCCTAATCACTGCAGTAAGGATGTTTTAGTTTTTCAAAGGGTTCATATAACACTTTTTTAATATAATTTTACTTTTTTTTTTTTTTTTTACCTAAGGTCAACTTATAATGTTAGTCCATTTTTATTTATCTAATTATTTTTGCTGCAAAAACAGTCCTATTTTTTCATGTTTTGCCACCTTCTCTATTTTTATTAGTTTAATAGTGTATAGAAATCGAACCCATGACCTTGCTGTTGCTAATGCCATGCTCTACAAGTTAAGCTATAAAAACATTAGCACATATTACTACAGGAGTGCTTACTTACCGGTCTGCTGTCGGGTCCAATATAGTTTGCATTGATCCATTCTTCAACAACAGCCTTGTTGCAAAACCTGAATTAGTCTCAAGTTCACAAAATGATCTGTTGATATGTGCCAAAAAAACTGTTAAGGGCAGGCTGAAAAGATCAGACACCAAGTTAAAAAGATATTTCAGCCCCTGTTTCCAAATGTTGGAAGGATTCCAATTGAAGGATATGTAGAGAAGCACACAGATAGCAACAGCACAAGCACAGTTCTGGATGGACTGTCCCACATTTGACTGTTTTCCTTAGTTTTTCTGGTGTTTAGTAAAAATGATATCTATTATCTTACTTCTTATAACTTCACTGTGACTGGACGGGCCAATTTCTAAATATCAAAAAGGTGTTGTTGATGTGTGCAGTCATAAGTTAAAGGGATTGTTCACCCAAAAAATGTATTTACTCATTTACTCACCCTCATGCCATCCCATGACAAGATTTTTTGTAAAATATCTCAGCTCTGTAGGTCCACACAATGCAAGTGAATGGTGGCCAGAACTTTGAAAGTCCAAAAAGCATATAAAAGGCAGCATAGAAGTTATTTTAGGTGATTTGCATTATTTGTGTATATCGCCACCTACTGGGCAGAGAACTTATAGTAAAAAAGGACTTAAATAGTAATCTGTTTCTCACCCACACCTATCATGATGCTTGTGAATATATGAATTGAATCACAGGAGTCATATGGATTACTTTTATGATGCCTTCATGTGCTTTTCGGACCATTTGCGTTCAACAGAAGAAAGTCATACACATCTGGGATGGCATGAGGGTGACTAAATTATGAGAGATTTTTCCTTTTTGGGTGAACTATCCCTTTAAAGTATTTGGAATTCTGCTGTCCAAAATGCAAGGAGATTAATAAATGGTCTTTTGATTGAGGAGATATTTTTATGCTTAGAAACATACATTTTGTTTTCATGATAAATTCTTCATTGAAATCATAATTTTCAAATATTCTAGGAAAAATAGATTTCTTATCATGTGATGCTCCAGTTTTAAAATTGATACCAATAGATATTCACTGCACGATTTGTGTTTTTTTTTTTTTTTTTTCTAAGAATTCATGTTCTATTTCCCTTCAGATCTGCAAGTTTTCAGTGTCATAAAGATCATTTGTAATGGCATTGAAAAGGTTTATTTAAAACTGAGCTGTCAGCATGCAATGTTTTGGATGTATCAGAGGGGTTAGTGTACTGTGGCCCCTACTCTCCCAAAAGAGTAGGACCCCTAGCCTTAATCCATAAGTTAGGAGGATCTAGCTTGTTTCCTTAAAGCAGGTCCTCTTTAGCAAACTAACCAACACTCTATACAACATACATTTATCATGAAAGCATATTCAGAGGTTGAGTAAGCTTCTTTGGCCTTCTTCTCTGGCCTCCACATGGTCACTATGTGTCTCTCTATCTGGCTTTACTCTCTGGGTCTGGATGGAGACCACATGAGCCCTTGAGGTCTCCTGCATTTAATTCTGAGTCAGTCCAAAGCATTCTCTGATTTCCATAGCTGAAAATGTATGAATGTCTCTGGACTGAAGTCTTTCAGAAGGGTCACGTATATGGAAATATATGGATTTGAGATGTAATATCATTTTAAGCACATTTAATTAAAAACTGTCTTGCAAGACTGTCAAGATCAAGATTAATTTGAGACATTTTATTTTATGTGGATGCACTAAAGTGTACTGTATGTGGTGGGCTTCAGGTTGCTGCCAGTCAACATAATACAGAAGTTACACCAATGTTTTGCTTAAGGTTGCGTAATCAGGTCCAAAATTAAAATTAATTGTCAATGACAGATGAACTGAGAAAGTTTACTGGCCATTAATATTTCTTACTGATCATGAAACAAATGTATCTTTGTTAGATAAATTCCTAGAAGTTTTCCACTGAGGAAAAAGTTGTTAGAAGATTCTCAAGTCACTACAGATATTCTTTCGTAGATGCATTGATTTGAATCAATATCTATGAATTGTTGTAAACAATCAGTGAGTAAATTTATTTGCCAAATTCAGATTTTACTCACAATTGACACTTTCTGAGTGTTAATTTATGGTTTATATGCTTATTTTAAATTTGGTTAATGTAATTGTTATGCCTTACATACACAAACAAAATCCAGAACACAGGATGTTGTGGAGGAAAAATCTTCAAACCGTTTCCTGCTTTGTGACATACACGCCAGTTCTGCCACAGATGCAGTTGGGATTAGAAGTTGACCCCCTTAAGTCCTAAGATAGTTAACAGAATTCTTTCTGGCTCTCTATAGTAAGGCCATGGCCTGCTTTCCTCATCATAAAATAGAAAAAAGAGCTGGCCACTCCCACCACGGTGCAGTGGTGATTTACCGCACAAGGCCATACCTGACAGCAGCAGCTGGCCCTGCACTCTGACTGATGGGGCCATGTCACCTTCAGGATTCCTCCAGAGCTCCCCTGCACTCAGCATTTCTGTCAACACTCAATATGATGGGCTAATTTTACTGGGGGCCAACAGACATGCACGTACCCGCCCATCTCCAAGGCTAACCCCATGCACCAGAATGCCAGTTATTTAGTAAGGTGAAGTGAAGGCATCAGGGTTCTGCTACAAGGTGAAATACAATCTGACACACAGAGGCCAATCATAAAATAGCTGAATACTGCAACAATGTCTAAGGAAATCTGAAGCAAATATAAGAATATCACTTGGCAAACAAATATGGGAACTAAGTACCTGATTATGCATAGATACGAAAACAGTACACTGTAGAGAGAAACATTTTATCAATAATTTTCTCTCTACCAAGCTTTTCAATAGAGACTAACCTCATGAAAAAGGTCAAATTGATTGAAAAATGATGGGGGAAAAAAGAACAATGCATAACAAATGGCCATTCCAGAGAAGAAAGTGATACTAATGCATAAACCATGAGGTGGCTGTGGGTAACAAACTGGTGTCTTTACATTTCAGGAACATGAAAACCGTTGGTGTCACCGGAGATATTGACAGAGCGTGGACCTAAAACTGTTAAAGCTTTTTTCAGCAATATACAATTCTCCAGAGAATAGCCTCTCTTGTGGTTCATTATTTGATCTGTTGTTATCTCTTGCATATCAAGTCCGGATGTTGAGCAGAGATTTGTAAGAGGACCTCTGGTCTTTTAGAAGAAGGGAAAATAAAGTGTTACCCCTTTTCAGAAGACCAACCTTCTTCACCTTGGATGATGACCATGGGAATGCTGTGTGTTTTTTAAAAGCCCTGGGTTTGTGGAGCAACAAAAAAAATGTCATTTGCAGTTTGTCCTGAATTTCTTACCATCATGTTTTCAGAATACGTCTCATGTCTCACAGAAAACCAGACTGCATATAAACCTGAAATAAAGTGGCTGGAAATAGGAACGTGGCAGCGGGGGCGTGGTCAAGCGCCCGTCCGGAGAGGGAAAGCAGTAAGGGTGCTTGCACCTGAGCTAAATTATGTCTAACACCTGTCTCTAATTTCAGTGAGTACGGGGAGAGCGGCATAAAAGAGCCTGAGTGCCTCCATTCGAGGGAGAGACGTACGCCAGTCCAGTGTTGGCAACCCACGATAACTTTGGGAAAAAGGTTAAGTTTGTTATAAGAAGAAGTTTGTGTTTGATTCATTAAAGCTTACTTTGAAAGTGGAACCCCGTTCCCGTGTCCTCCTTCGTGCCCCGACAACGAGACGTGTTACACGGACGTTTTCTCTTCTTGATGACTTCTTAATGTTTTGCTGCAAGACCCAACAAAAATCACTGGGTCACTCAGAAAACTGCCATTTCCTAGAGATTGTTGAACCATTTTAAGGATTTTGCCTCTTCTGTTTAAACAGCAATGACTGACTTGTCAAATCAATAGTCATAATTACATCTAAATCGTAATGAGTAAAGCGTACTGAGGAAAATATATTCTGTTATATTTTAGGAAGTTACATATTTTATAAGTTAAGCAAGTTTCAAGTTGTAAAAAAACTTGCTCCAGCATTCAACCCCTGAGATCATTTTAAATGGGTACTTAGTTCCAAATCTTTATTTAAAAGCCATCATGAAAGAGAAAACTCTTTGGCAGGCATCCATTTGTAATGAACGTTGCTCAGTGTTTGTTAGTCATTGCAGAAAAACTAAAAAAGCCATAGTTATTATTAATTGTTCAAACCATTTAAATGGGCCTTCCATTTTATACCAGGGCATTAATAAATAAGGTAATTGGGCCATTTATCAAATGTGCAAAGCCAATTATATCATATAAACATACAGTATGGTTTTAATAGTCTTAATTTCACATGCAGATTAAATGTGTGTGTGGTGTGTGTGTATTTATCACTTTGTGGGGACCAAATTCCCCATAAGGATAGTAAAACCTTAAAATGTTGAAGATGGGGGGACAATTTGTCGGTCCCCATGAGGAAAACAGCTTAAAAATCAAACTAAATTATGTTTTTTTGAAAATGTAAAAATGCAGAAAAGTTTACTGTGAGGGTTAGGTTAGGGGGTAGAATATAAAGTTTGTACAGTATAAAAACCATTATGTCTATGGAAAGTCCCCATAAAACATGGAAATCCAACACGCGTGTGTGTGCGTGCATGCGTACACACATTTATATACTTTGACAAAAAGTAACAGCCTCATTTACTGTAGCATACAAGTTGAGATCCCCTATCCCACTATACATGGCATAGTAGATTTGAAACATTGTCATATTTTCCCTAGTAATGGAAAAGCATAGCCTGTCACAACTTACATTTGCAGAGACTGTTTGATTACCATCTTAAAAGCCCTGAGGATTCCATTTTGGAGAATAGGCAAAGGAAAGTCGTAAGATATACTATTTCTCAGAAATGCAGTCAGTTTAACCAGTATTGTTTCTCTGTAATTGGATATTTCTTTATTTTTAAACTTTGTATAGGCTTTAAACAACTGAATGCACAAAATCAGCACCTGTCAAATGCTAAAAAACAGCTAATAGTCAGCAGTGTCCCACCCCCACCCTGACTCCATCTCTCCACAAATGCCCCATTAATCATGGGGGAAAGTTCTGGGCGTGGGGCCAGTTTGGGATTACGATGTCCAGATATCTGTATCTTCATCACAGACAAAGACCAAAATGCACATCTGGAAAGACTCGTTTTCTTTTCCTTTTTTGACAGCAATATGATTCATTTTTACATTTTAAAGTCTCACAGCACCAACCAACTTTTCCGCAACCATTATCAGTTTTGCAGATATTTTGAAGTTGGGTCACATCATTATTGTTTATGTAATATAAGATAAAGGAAAACAAGTAAAATGTTTGAAGTTCTGTATGTTCTCTCCTTTCTGCTCCTGTAATTGAGCCATGAATCAACATGATATTTTAAGTTCCATTGTCATTATGGGTTCAGTTTGGATATCTTCTGTGGTTTTTGTCTTCAAACTAGAAACAGAACCTTAGTTATGAGGCTGCACATTTCTATTTGTAATATATATATATTTTTATTAAACTTTCCATCCCAAAATAGTTTTTTACCTTTCCAGTTCAAAAATTCTCACTGCTCAACATATTTAACAGTACCAGATGATAAATTGCCATATTCTGTGACCTTCTCAATCTGAAACTTCAGCCTACCAGCAGCTGCACACCTGTATCCAGACCTCTCTTTCTTCCCTCACCCTGTGCCTCCTCCTCTCTTCCTTTCTCTCTCTTTCCCAAAGTTTCTTGTTCAACCTCTTTTGGAGCCTCTGATTCTTTTCTGGGGCCTCCAAGCCTGCATTCTGTCCTGGCCTCAGATAGAGACAGACATATTGAGCATGACAAAGTAGGGGGGGGGGGGGGGGGGGTGGACAGCTTGGCAAAGAACTGCACAATCAGAGGCAGGTATTGATTTGAGGGTCAGTAAGTTTAGTTGAGAAACCTGACTCCCCTCATCTGCGGCCCTTGTTCCCTCAGGAAATACCTGCTCATGGGAGAGAGAGAGAGAGAGAGAGAGAGAGAGAGAGAGAGAGAGAGAGCAGCATAACAGAATTGCTATTGTTCATGTATCCAGAGTTAAAGCCGTGTGACAACCCAAAACAGCAACTCCACCCATAGATTGACATGAGCCAGCCAAGCAACTGAGATCCATAAAAGTGATACTCTAATGTGTCCATTTACTTCCCAAGTACACCCACAAAAAGAGAATGTTTTACACATTTACATACAGTTTCTTGCAGAACTTTGTTCTTGCACCACTCTATTCTTTATTATCAAACCCAGTCTCTAAAGGAAATATCTATACAGTGTGTTTTGCCAAATGGAATTTAAATACTAATTCTTAATTCCTAAACTGTGCAAATGCAAACTTCTACACAAAGGCTAATGACTTTATTTTTGTGCCACCGCTAGACACAAGTGGGCATGGGTGTTTGCGCTATCTGTGTGTGTGTATGTGTGCAAACTGTGGGTGTATTGTATGTTAAAGAAGTGGTGCAAAGCACAATTTGCTTTTTTCCTGAGAAATAGGTCACTGTGCTGAAAAGTTTGAGCACATCTATTCTCTGCACAAAGTCTAAAATCAGTTCCTGCATTTGCAGTTTGGAGATTCCATCAGCAGATGATGGAATAATAATAATAATATAGCACCTTTCCAAAGCTCATAGATGCTGAACAGAAATTAAACATTAAACATAGAAACATATAACAAATATATATATTACAGATTTCAAGCAGTGTGCATGTGTGTGTGTGTGTGTGTACGAGAGCCAACAGTCTGAGAGAGGCAGACAGAAAACACAAATCACATACATTATGGCCCAGTGCAGCACAGGTGACAAACAGAGCAGTGAATAAATTGAATACAGCCCATTTAAACTAGCAAATTTGTATGAATGCTTGACCTGAAATGGAATAAATAATAGGAAGCAGACGATGCAACAACCAGAAAAGGACCGTACAGAATTAAATTGGACCTGACCCGAAGTATTTTGCAAACCCAATTGCTCAAAGTCTTAGTGTATGCTTGCATGAAAATATAAAAACTTCATGGGTATGCCCACTGACTTTGCGCAAATGATGCATCGCATAGGTCTGCACTTAGCACTCTCACAATAGGGCCCTAAGACTGAAGGTCAAAAACTGAAGGCAGCTGCCTCGCTGCCCAGTCAGTTAGTGACTTTATAGTTTCATGTAGTCAGACCTTTGACTTAAAAGGCAAAAGGTCTGGGAGCTTGCAGCTCAAACAGGCCAAGAATTGCCCACTTAGCCAGGAAGAGCCTTCACAACACCATGTAAAGTGAGCAATCACAGTATAGTTTTGTCATCACAGACAGCCGGGGCTATCTGAGACATAATATTCCATAACAAAAGATTGGTTTGGGAAAAAATGTCATGTAAATGACACGGCAGTTTCTGCGAGTGACCGAAAACACACAGTAAAATAACAGAAATGTGTAGAGAGACTAAATACAGCACAAAAAGAGCAGACTATTTCACAGACATAAACAAGACTTGACATTAACTTTTTGGCTCACTGGCCACTGTGGCTAGTGCTGTTCTGAAGCCAATAGCAAAACCCCTCATCCCACAAAAAGTGATAAAGTTATACAGGAGACTGTAACTGCATGCATTTGTTTGGAGATTGTAATTGAATGAGAATGGTATGTGTTTAGCAGGACATAGGCCTTATAATTTCAGTCATCTCATGGAATATCTGATGACAAACAAGACCAGCTCTGGCTATCGTGTCTCTGGAGCATGCTGGTGTATGTACTGCGTTGGTTCATGCGAAACCATGCTTCAGTCACCTCGCACAGATGCGTGTGTAAGATACTATATGAGAGGCGTATTTAGCGGTTATAAAGTGCGAGATGTGAGATGAATACAATAAATGAAAAAACAGAAATGTTAATGCAGGAAAAACCCTGCCAAAGTGGCAAGCAAGAGTTACGGATTTGCGGGCGACTGACGTGATCTACCAGTATTTAGCGAGTATGCAGGTGTTAATGTCAAACTCTGGACATAACAAAACAATGCAGAATATACATTTCTGTTCATGGATATCTACTTTACTTGCTATGATATGCCTCAAACAGAACTATGAGTATCTTTAAAAGATTTGATGTTACTAACCTGGCAGAATTTGGCAAATCCAGCGATTATTTTTTCTAGCCTTTTTCAGCATTCTGACATATAAACAAGTTTTTGTTTTTCAAGCTGAACAATAATTACATTTTACCAACCACAATCCGATAAGCACAAATGGAATTGGCATGTGTGTCCAGGCAAAAATCATCTCGATTCAGCCTCTCCTGTCTCATATAGGTTTGTTGACATGTTCTTGATGAGCTCTCTTGGTGTAGAGTTCTAATCATCAAGGCTGATGAATGGCTTTGTTGATGTCTCAATTAACAGTTGTGGGAAATTTGATGAAAATAACCATTAGAGATAATTGAAGGTTTTCATGGGGCCATTGATGGAGAGCAGTCTAACCGCTCATTATAATAGCAAATTACCACACTGTGAAGGACTATATCATGAAGCAATTCCAGTTGTGTATGGAATGTGTTAAAACTGATGTCTTGCTCCTCCCCTTCCACAGATTCAAGCTGGAATCAAAATGTAATTTGTTTAAGCAATAAACCAGATTAATCGCTGGCAAAACTGTTGTTGGCCTGGCAAAAACCAGGGTAAATGTATCAAACACTTGTTCTGTTTGTTTGTGTTGGCATCTCATGGTGGTAATGTGGAGAGCTAACACTCCACGAGAAATGTGATACCAGGTTTTTGAGCAGTGACAGCTGCTGGTGTGTGTGTGTGTGTGTGTGTGTGTATGAACAGAAATGGGGGCGGCTGCAGCTGCGGCTCTAGCAGATGATGATAAGGGTCGAAAACCAGATGTAGTTTCCTACCAAGCGCCTTCTATCTCACAGAAACTCTCTCTCTCTCCCGCTCTCTCCCTCTCGCTCTCTCTCTGTCTCAAATTCAAATTCAAACAAGCTTTATTGGCATGACTGTCACACAGTATTGCCAAAGCAATGGCCATTAAAAGAAAATAATACTGTATAATCTAAATACTGTATGTGAGAAAGAAATGCACGGAAGAATGCGAGGAAAATAAAATAAATAAATAAAATACAATGAAACAATATGGAGCATACACACACATTTGATAATTTAACTGTGTTATTGATTGTTTAGGTTTTATCCAGTGGCTGTGGTCTATCTGAGCATATGTCAGACTGATATATATATATATATATATATATATATATATATATATATATATATATATATATATATATATATATATATCTGCTGTTAATAAAATACTTGAGTTTTCTCCTAATATTTGGCAAAATTTTGTTTGATTTGGTTGAGCCATAAAGTTCAGTATTGTTTCTCAAATTGTGGGAAGAAGTTAGATTAAAGGTTTTGAAAGTGGCTACAGTATTGTGCATGGGGAACATAGTCTCTCTTCTGAGGCCAGATAACTCTGTTTGTGATGGCCTCTTTCAATGGCTAGTGGATGGTCTCTGAGTCTATATTTTGTCAATGTCTTCCTAAGATTTTGATCTTTAACAGTGCTCAAATATTCTGCTGTTGTGTTCTCTCTCTCTCTCTCTCTCTCTCTCACACTCACACTCACACTCACACACACCTTGAATGTGGTTCAGGTGAGATACATGATCCCAAAAAGGAACTGATGTCACAGCAATGCTATGTGTTGTCTTGAGTCAAGAAAAAGTGATCCCTGTTTCTCAATCACTACAGCAAAATATAACCTTGACCTAAGAAACATGCTAAATTTCAGAGTAACTGCTCTCACACCTGTGCAACTGGTATGAATTAAATCTGTTGCAAAACTCGAGAGCTTGAATATTTGAAGTTGAGAACTTGTACAAGAAATATTTGTATTTGTAAGTTGAAATTTACACTCACAGCCCCGATGTGAAAAGTGGTATAATAAAAATCTGAAGATGAATGTTGCAATCTGCACACACAGACATCAATCCAAAGCCTATGTTTTGAATTCAAAGTTGCAGACAAATAGTATCAAATTAAGTTGTGACCAATCACAAGAGCTGGAACAATCAAAACGGACCATAATTCTAACTTGATGGCCATACTTTATATAGAATTCAGTGTAAGTTTTAGTGAATCTATATTCTTGCTGAACCTGCACGTAAATTACAAATATAAAAATGCACTTTCTGGTGTTTTTAGTATTCGCTGTCAATATGTGATTAAAATTAAAGTGCACATTACCATTGTAATCTCAAATAATAAGCAAGTCACTGCTGCCAGGCAGTTAGCAATATATATTAATAAGTTCTAAATTATATATCTTATTCTTAAGGTGTCAAGGTCTACTCTCTTAGTGCTTGCTTTTAAGGATTGATTATCATGGATGGGCTGATTAACAGTTTAAACAGACTTTTAACTAGAACTAAGAAATTAATTACTGTCATGTAAAAGGCATTTAAAATTACTGAATGTATAAATATATGAGCAGAGTCTCATTTCAAACAAAAATGCACAGTGTGGACATTATCATCTTTATTTCACGAGTGGATTTCTTACAATACAGTAGCTTTGCAATTCATCTAAGCAAGTACTATATAACTTCTTTAGATTTAAAATTTGCTTGTTAATTTGCAACAATGGACCGTTACAACATCGAAGTAGAAATAGTTTTAACTGAAATAATAATAATGAAATAATAAAGGCAAGATTTCACATGATTTTCTATAGACAGTCAGCAAGCATGATTAATACATGTGAAAATTTTAATTTTTTTGGAAAGAACTGTTGTTCTGAGACAAAGTTAATGCTTAAATAAAGTCTCCTTAGCTATGAAAAGCAACCTTTGAGAAATGAAATGTTCATTGGGCTTGAGTAGTTCGCTTATGATCAAAGATTAACTAGAAATTTGTAGTTGCATATTAGGTTGATGGCTGTTGAAATGCACTCTGACCATTTTAAGATTTGCCAGCTATCATGTCTCTGTTGTTATCAATTATTTGGCATATTTTACCTGTAGGACCAGTTGTCTGGTGATAATTGAGATTTTCTTACTTCAGTCTTATACCTATTGATACCTAACCTTTAGTTCATTTTTTTCATGGAAATGTGGAATTTGTGGCATATGACTGCTGGCTGGATTGTCACATCCCATGTAGTTTTACTGAATGCAAACATCCTGCAGAAACATTTCTTGAGAAAATTCTCCCATTGCCATCCCATAGACATTATATGTGTGGTCTGTCGGTGACGAATTCTGCGTTGATCAACGTGATCAAATTGTCTAATTTGATTTGTTATATGATACATTCACTCTTAATCATTTAATTGTCAAGTTATTTAACTTATCCTTTCCCTGCATCATCCAGCCATTGTCACCACTGGACTTCTTTTGGACTGGTTTTCCTTACAAGAACAGCACTGGTGTAGTTGTGTGACGTCATCGTGTTCTAAGATGATCCGTTTTGATTGGTCCGGCATCGGACGTTCCAGCTCTTGTGATTAGTCACAACTTAGTTTACCCCACCCAAGCCCAGGACCATTGCTCTGTTCTCTCACATCTTGATTTACAAGTGCACATGTGAGTTTTGCTACAGGTTTTTCACAAAAGTTGTTGCAAATGTCATGGCGGGAAGTTTTGAAGTTGCAGTGGCAGATTTGAGAGGTTGCAACTGCCGATTTGTGGTTGTACTGCAAAAGTGAATTAAAGTACAAAGGGAATTATATAATAAAAGTTTGTGTCTGTTGTTGTATTTATATGAATGTCATTTTACACATTTGAGACTATTTGTCTGCAACTTTGGATTCAAAACACAAGTTTTGGATTAATGTCTGTGGGTGCCGATTGCAGCATTCAAATTCAGATTTGTATCATACAAGTTTTCACATCAGGGCTGTGAGTGTAAATATTCAGCTTACAAGTACAAATAATATTTAGTTCTCTAATTTAAATAAAAATTTACAAACTTTCAAGTTTTGCAACAGATTTACCTTCATAGATTGTTACCATGCAAAAACATTAGAGGTCAATATACACTTTATAAACTATAAAAAGTATTTATTCTACCAAAAAAAAGAAAGAAAAGTTTTACACCTAAAAAATAAATAATAGTTGATTGAATAATAGCAAATATGTTTACAATGATGTACACTTGCATGAGATGAAGATTCCAATGATATCACTTGCACATTTTAAATTCATTATGTTAATCTCTCCACATTTTGGGAAATAGTTACAAATGCTTTACAAAAGCGCTCCACCCAGTTTTCAAATTGTCCCCCAATTTTCCTATGCCAAAATTTCATCCATCCATGCCAGTAGGTCTTACTGGTTGTTTAGGAAGACAAAGAAGAGCCTGAGAAACATAAACATGAAATTACTTTGAGCAACTGAAGAGTAAAGGTAAAAATGCAATACTAGCAGCGCTGTCAACCCTGTCCAGGTTAAAATGGAAGACTATTTCACAGATAGTTCATAGTTTAACCTTCAGGCTTTATCCCAAGGGAAGAGCCAAAACAGAGTGGAGGCCCAGCACTCTCAGGCAAGTAATTTGTCTTATGCCGGATCTCTTTGATACTTAACCCTCTAATGTTTCAACTTATGACCTCTCTGGGAAAAATACACTGATATAAGGGTACATGGATTTCCATATGCTGCTGTCTGTATTGCACAACCGAATGTCAGGTGAGATTGCAACTTAATTGCATTGCCTTATTGTACATTATATAAATTGGGTGTCACGATGATATTTCATCCGAACTGTCTGCTAATTATTTGCTGATGTTTAGAAAGGTTAGGCAATAGGATCAAAGTTGAGGTTGTTTAAACTTTTAATTGTTTAACCTTACATGCCTACAAAAGCATTCCCTCATTAGTGCCATTTATCATATGTTTGGCTTTAAGGTGATGGTTACTTGCTTCTATGGTAATTAGATATTTAGTAATTAGAAGTATTTGATTTTTGGCACAAATCCCATCCGTGTGTTTTGTAAGAGATACTTTCCCATCACTTGATCATTGCCACTGAATCACTTTTGCAGTGTGTGTAAATGAAATGATCGTGGCTAAGACACCTCACAAAGTCTCCACCCTATTCCAGCCAGTGTTCAGAACAGAGCTGTATCCAATGCTAATATCTAATGTGAAAACTGGAAAATGCGTTATCGCATACGATTATTTAAAATGTTTAATGCATTAAAGTTCAATTTTCTTTAACACATTAAACATTTTAAATTAATCGTATGCGTTAACGCGTTCATTTTGACAGTTCTACTTTAGACCAATGAATTTCCACAATTTTTCATAACTTTTCCAGTCTTTCATGATTACTGGAAAGGGTACTTTTACGAATAATAATTGGGAAAATTCAACTCACAAAGAACATTTTCAATCTGATGAATTGTTAGAGCTAAGCATAGAAATTCCTTGATATTTCCAGGTTCTCTATTACAGTGGAAACGATGCTAAAACGTTAAAGAGGATGTGCCATTACGTGAACATATGTCAGTGTATTTATATTAACTAAACCTGACAGAATTACAAAGACATTCTTTGGAAAGTGCAGCTAATGTGCTCTAGCGAACCTTTTCTTTTTCTTTTTTTTTTTCACCCAAGTCCGGACTTGAGATACTCCAGATGGCATGGCAGCCGTTCTTGTTTTATCACCCTAATTAAAAAGTGATGCTTGTTTAAGTGCAGTCTTACACCCCAACAAGAGTGTGTGTGTGTGTGTGTGTGTGTGTGTGTGTGTGTGTAAAAGTGTACTAGTGAAACTATGAGTAGAATTTATAGTTTATGAAAAATCTACAGCCAGAAGGGGTTATTTTATTAATACTCTTTAAATAGCATGGGTCTCTTTTGCCAAAAGCATCCTAAGCTTAAAAAGATCGAAGAAACCTTCTTACGATTCATCTTAGTGTGGCCCCTTTTTCCAAAGCAATCATAACTTGAGTAATTGAAAATGTTTGTATATTTATGAGTTTTCCAGACCAATCATAAAATGCTAAGAGCATCATTAGGCCACAGGCTGATGCAGACTTCAGCAATGTAACTAGCAATGTAATGTGATGCAATTAGTAAACAAAAGTTGTGTGGACAAGTTGGTAACAACAAAGTGGTGACATGATAGTTGCAGACAACTTTAAAAATTAAAATCAGAGAGAGATGTAAAAAAAATACATGTAAATGACTTGCAATGCATTAAAATCGTCCATATAATCGACTAAATCTTGTCTCCTTCGTCTCTGACACCCAAGGGTGCCCTCGCCCGACCATGTGTTGTGTAGCACTAGCACCACACATTGTAGCATTTCTGTCATTAATCACTTTGAGGGGTATAGATTAGACCTCTGCTTGTTTAGTGAATGTCTCTAATGCACAGTTTCCACACGTCTCCTTATTTTGCACTATGTAATACAGCTAATGCGGTGAAACCCGTTACGTTCAATAAATGTTTGCATTGCTTGCACAATCTCACAGAGAAATTGGTGAAAATTAAATATTACAAATGCACACCTGATGAATGAAGCAGTAATGTGTAAAGCGAAATAGACAATCTCAAAACAATATAATTATGTAGTTAATTAGGTTGAATATTGAAGAAAATCTCTTTAAATATTTCCAGCGAGGTAAATATATACAAAAGTCTATAAAGTTATGCACAAATATAATGACGAGCGATATTATGCGGTCACATTTCAGCACTTCAAACCCGAACAGTAATTTATTGAAGTAGCACTTAGTGATTTCTTGTGCGTTTATAAATGCAGTTTTTGGAAATGCATGTAAAAAAAAAAAAATGAACGTTTGAAAATCGCTCGTAGAAAACATTCTTATCCACTAGGATCAGTCGTTATTGGGAAACAAGTCCCAGGGCTGTATTTCCTGATAATGATGGATCTTAGCTCTTAAGTTCCGAACGTTCTTTCCTTTTCATGTGCAGATTTTTAGTATCTCAGCTCTGTGGGGCCTCACAATGCATGTGAATGGATACCAACATTTTGAAGGTCCAAAAAGCACATAAAGGGCAGCATAAAAAGTAATCCATACAACTCCAGTGGTTAAATCTATATCTTCAGAAGCAGTATGATAAGAACGGGTGAGAAAACAGATAATTATATAAGTCCTTTTTAAACGCTCAAATATGCACTTTGATTTCTACATAAAAGTCGCTGTCCTTTGGTGAAGTGCTGAAACTTGACCGTGTAGTGTCACTTGTCATTGTAATTTCAATACAGCTTTGCGCATAACTTTATAAATATTTGTAATTTACCTGGCTAGGAAATGTTTAAAGGTATTCTATGAAATACTTAAACTAATTAACATAATTATATGTATAGTTTTGTAATAATTTTGTGCAGACAAATCTATTATTTTTACACAATCAATGCTTTGTTCATCATATGTTCAACAAATGTTTTGTTTTCAAAAATTAATCATACCCATTCAATATACCAGGAGTCACATTTTGTGGTGCAAGCTTCCATGGTTAGAGAATTTACTAGATTTATCCACTATGGCCCTGTTTATGATCCAAGGCAGTGACAGTGATATCGAGTATAACAAGGTTTACCAATTTGGCAAGTTCACAATAGGTCAGTAGAAGCACTTCTATATAGGGTACCTGTAAATATATTTACTAATCAAGAGGTGGTCTGCTCTTTGCTCCTAAAATGGGGACTGCAGAACATCGCTGCATGTGGCGACAGTGCTCTTAGGAGTCAGAGAGGAAGAGGTTGTAGAAGAGGAGGAAGGAAGGAAGATGAGCCAACATAGACTATTTTACCCTTAAATATAACATCTCCATTCCCTCTGAATATAATAAGTAAAAAATCATGCTGCCAATACTTGGTAATTTTTTTTTTTTGGGCCTAATTATTTTTAATTTCATTCATTTAAAATGTTATTTTATTTTATTTTAAATTATATATTAGTATTTTATTATTAAATATGAGTGTACATTCGATAATAAAAATAGGTCTATAATTGATATAATAATTAGAACTATAAAATTATATTTAAATAAAAATAATCCAAATTTTAAATGAAATTATAATGGTCACTTTGTATACTACTGCATAACAAGTGAGAATCTCAACATCAACTGAAATAAATTATATTTCATATTAAGTGTAATATCATGAATTACAGGCAGGTTTTCTGCATAAGTCTATGTTTTTTTACAATGCTCTTAAGTGCTCTACGATTACTCCAGAGAGGTGTATGATGATTTCATTAACCCAGGTCCCTGTAGCTGTGAAAGTGCATGGCATTAGCAATGCCAATTTACTTGGTACAATTCCCAGGGAACACTGAATTAATAAAATATATTCCTTGAATGCATTGTAAGTCACTTTGGACAAAAGTGTGTTCAGAATGCATAGTAGTTAAGGAAAAAGAGACATACATCACACTCAAAAGAGATAAAATAAGTTCCCTTTGTCTCATATTTGGCCACTTGTTTAAGCAGTGCTAGTGTGCCTATAAACGAGATTCACATTATGTTCAGGATAATACATCACCGCATCTGAATTCACATCTATAGACACATTGGTTAAGTGCTAAGCACACAGCAACTTTATAAGATCTTTGAGGTCCACAGAGAAGTTTGTTAACTTGTCTGAAAAACATGTGGTCTTTGGAGCCATTGTGAGATAATTGGAAAAGAAAAAAGTTCTCCCCTGAGCCCTGGCATGCATTCATTGAAAATAGATAGACTAAGCTGTGGCCTTTGATGATTTTAGAACAGATGTGACATTAGCAACAGGAATGTTTCAGCCTCTGCAGAAAGTACAGCCTATATTATCAGTCTTTGAAATTACAACAGAATGCATAAAGTATCTTTTGTATTACTTTTATTTAAATGGATAGTTCATCCAAAAATGGAAAATTGTGTCATAATTCTCATGTCGTTTTAAACCTGACTTTCCATTTTAAAATGACTTTCATATACAGAACACAAAAGGAGATCTTTTAATGAATATCTTGATCCTTGTTCAAGTACTCAAAGCTCTAAACAACACAAGTTTGTACATGAACGCATGACACTGAACGAGCTTCTCTTATGATGCTTATAAAGATTATTATTGTTCTGTTTCTCACCAAAACCTTTTGCATGTCTTTGGAATATGACACACAAATCATGTTGACTACTTTTATGATACTTTTGGGAGATTTTTTAAGCTTTAAAGTAAGGCACTGCCATTGTATTAAAAAGATGGATCTTGATATTAATTAAAATATTCTAAAATGTCAAGTGAGTTTGGAATGACATGAGGTTGAGTAAATTAGGACAGTATTTTCTCTCTCTCTCTCTCTCTCTCTCTCTCTCTCTCTCTCTCTCTCTCTCTCTCCTACTTTTACTAACCTTTTATGTATTTTGAAAGTCACCATTTTGTTGGTTGTGACACTTTCAAATAATTTTGTAATTTATTCAAAATTATCATGCATAAAAGGTGAATAAATGAAAATATATATATGTATTATAGTAACTATTCCTTTAATGGAGGCCTGTAAGTGTACCAAATGTAACCATTCAGATCAATTGTGGGTCTCACTAAAAACCAGGGGGTTTCTACTAAGTACATTTTTATGATTTCTAGAATGTATATGCTATGTGTCAAATAATTGATCAGAATACCTGGGAATGATGATCTTAAAGAGATATTGCAGATTGGAGGATGATATCTCCTGAATTCACAAAACCCAAAGAAAATGTGGTATTATTTACATGTTTAAACCATCAAACCACAAATAAATATCAAGAAGAAATCAAAATGTTAAAATGCAAACTATCTACTGCAGTTCAACACTGATATGCAACCAAGTCTGTTTAATCTCTGTGCACATACAGAGAAAGGGAACCCCAAAATATATTAAGATATTTCAATCTTAATATATTTTGGGGTTCCCTTTCTCTGATAAACAAAAATTGTCAGGTTTTTTTAGAGTTATAATATGTTGTGTATTTTAAGTTCAGCTGATTTAGTTTCAGTTTTGTGTTCTAAATATAATTGACTAAACAATTGCTTACCGAAAGATTACAAGAAATATAGGCTAATTTATAAGGCATTAATAATTCCTGTCAGCAATCCAGCAGCATAAGATACATTCACATATTCCCCATTCAAAAAATCTCAATTTTGCTGCAACAGCATTAGTCATGGTGTACAATGCACTGTTTTTGACCATGGTATTGAGTTTTCATACACAAACGTTTTGTTAGTCAAGGCCTATGAGTCTGAAAAGCTGCTGGGAAGATGTTCATCACTAGGTTTCCATAGCCTTAATCCACTGGGTGTCTCTCCCAGGACAGTAAAAACAGTATGACAACACAGAGGTTACATACCTGTATTTCAGTGTGAGCTCTCTGATAGTGGCATTAAGAACAAGCCCCACTAAATGGAGGAGCCATTTTTATGTTTCTCCCCAAGGAGATGAGGTCAAAGGAATGTTCCCCAACTGCCATAGCTTCCATTTCAAACTGCTCTGTGGCAGTGCTACTTCCTGTGGATGGTTGGAGAAACTGGAATTGGCTGTCCAGAGGAGAGTGGGCAAATAATAATGTTCCTGTGACTTCTGCTTAGAGCTCATTTTAGCTGTTTCTGTAATGTTGCTGGCAAGGATGAAGATGACGACATGAAGTGTATTGCATATATCACCTTTAAGAAAGTTTAACATTTGGACCATCACATAGTGGTTCTTTGCATTTTGGCTGTTGTTTTGACCAAATTGTGTTAAAACAGATTTAGTAGTTGATTTGAGAATACCTCAGATTGTTGAGAGACATTCGTTGGCATTTGGCAATGCTTTGTATTTTGCATGACATGAATAATATAGTCTGGTCCTTGACAGTTTGTCTGTCACTGAAACACCTTTGTATAGTCATAACTTTCCAAGCTGGGGGACTACTAAAAAAGCAGCATGGTTTTTCAATCCAGTGTCCTAACATTCGTTTTTTTCCCTCAGTTCCATAAAAATACAAACAAGTTGACCCTCTCTCCAGAAAGGAAATGATGCTTGTCTAGACAGGATGTTATGAGGCACAGTAGGTTTGAAGGGCACCTGTTACTCTGAAGTCATTATGCATACAATTTTTCCAGAAAATAAAATGGATTAGGGGGTAGAACAAATCTAGCTCGAACTGAAGGTAAAATGTCTAAATAATGCTGTAGAGACAAGTATTACGGTCCTGTCTGGGTTGTTTTTGAATAATCATATTTACTGTATGTAATCTTAAAAATAAAACATTTAAAATTTGGTGCATCTATTAGACAGTTTTTAATGGTGGAAATACAGCATAGTGTCACTTTAAGAGTCTATTATCTATCAACTTTCAAATCTTAATGAAGACTTACAGTACACTTGGACAGCATGGAGCGTGTATGTATTAGTGAGCTATTTTGGATAACCCTTGAATTTAATTTGTCAACTCAGTTTATTAGACTAATCATGGATGACATCCAAAATCCCATGTGTTTGTATTTGTTTGAAGGAGTCAGAACACAATCCCTGTTTGTTTATGCAGGTCAGAGTTGGCATAAATGACGTTGTTATTTTAAATGAATCATCGTCCTAGTCGCTGTCAAGATGGTGCCACATCAAATAAACTGTTTATAATTCCAACCTTGTAGTCTCAGAGTCATGGCGTGTCCAGACTTTTTGGACTGGGGTGGCCCATATGAGGCACAGACTCATTCAAGTGTGGTATGAAGCATATCTCAACGTCCCTGATGATGATAATAATAATAAGAAGAAGAAGAAGAAGAAGACGATATGTACATTTTTCAGAATTTCAATATGCAAATGTTTTTTAGTTAAATAATTAATTGTTATTTATTTATAATACTTCAAAACCCAGAAGACTCCAAATAGCATCTATTTACAAAATTACACATTTTTTAAATAATTTTTATGTATAATTTTAGTCTCTTAAAACTGCATATATGTTATAATATAATATAAATAATAATAATAATATAACCATTTTTGTAATATTATTTATTTAGTCATATTAATGTATTTCTTTTCATCAGTTTGCATTTTTCATCAAGTCTTTACTATCACCAAAACGCATTTTTGTCTGCAACGATTTTCATGTGGAGTTCAACGCAGTGGTAGTCGCTAGCGTTGACGTCCTAATGCGGATCATGAACGCAGCTTCACAATTGCTGTAGGAAAGCAGATACCCGCAGTCTACTGGCAGATTAAAATTCAGGAGGATGAGAGTTTTAAAAATGTATTGCCCATTGCAAAAAAAAATGCTAACTATGTGGGGACTAGTTCTTTCAGTTAGTCAAACTCCCAATTAGGCTTTGGAAAACGTTAAAGTTACTTAAATTGGTGCTATTTTAGTGCATTTCTGTCTTTATATTGTGGAAGGCTTTGTTTGGAAATTGTTAATAAAGCATTATATTGTTACATATTTGTTTTTGTTTTTTTCTTTCCTTAGATGGAAATAAATGCATTGACAGGAAAAGATGTATATATAGTGTCAAATATCAACATTTAAAAAAATCTGCTATTAATCATGATTAACTACAAAAAAATAAGCGATTAATCAAGATTACAAATTTTAATCGACTGACAACATGAATTTAATATGTTAAAATATACTGTCTACTCACTTTCCTGCAACAATAAAACACACAGCTTTGAAATATGTATTCTTTGTATTGAGTCTAGAGGTCAGCATGTGACGTTTCAATCTTCTTCACAAGCCAGAGTTCATCAAACTTGAACTCTTGTATGCAGCAGAATACAAAATGTCTTCGCTTGAGCTTGTGTATCCGGTCTCCCACGTTCGGATGAGTTTGAATGGGAGTGAATGAAGAATGAAGTGTAGTGTGACCACCCCTTGACTGTCATTTCTTGAAACCGCTTCTTGTTTTTATTTAAAACATCCGCATACTCGCTGATTTTATTAAAGGCCCACCTTTGTCTAGGGAAATGACCAATAATAGCATAGAATTTGGGGTAGAACCTAGGGTGGCCAATCAAATTCTAACAAACAGGATTTAGCCTGAAAGCAGACAGTCTCTCTTCTGCCTCTACATTTCAAAATTAAGTTTTTCATTGCAGCTTGACTGTATGATATGTCCATTCAATTTATAATTCATATGCTCATTCCACTTAAAGGGATAGTTCAACCAAAAATAATAATAATGAAAAAAAAATATGTTATCATTTACTCACGACAATGTTGTTTCAAACCCATATGACTTACTGTATTCCATGGAACACAAAAGGAGATTTCAGGCAGAATGACAGCCTCAGTCACCTTTCACTTTCTAATAATGAAAAAAAGATGCAGTGGAAGTGAATGTTGACTGAGACTTACATACTGCCTAATATTTTCTTGTGTGTTCCATGGATGAAAAACAACATGACGTTGAATAAATTGCTGTATAAGAGAACAATAAATGTAATATTGCACATATTAGCATTCTATATAATAGCACATGCATAACTACATGAATTAAAGTAAAACTCCTGGGTATGAGGGCATTTCTTTTAGGAATCTCTTACCATTACAAACATAAATCAGCCTAGTTATTCTGAAATTCATGGTGGAAGTCAATCTAGTTTCTCTATTGTTGGATCAGGCATGGATCAGGCACTTTCTTGTCTGCAGTTCTTTGGCAATGACCTCCATCCATCATGCCAGAAGGTTTCTTGTGGCTGTGGTGCCAGAAGGCATTCTATGTCTCTCAGTGAGTTCCTCAATGAGGGCTTTAGTTTTTCTAGAAGCCCCCTGGGGCTTTGGCCAAACTTATGATCCATTTAACTGGTTCTGGAGCATGCCACAAAGGAGCAGACGGGAGAGAGAACATTTTCATGGAATCAGCCCAGTTTTAGCAGGTCATGTGTGATGGGTTTGGGTGTCATTTAGATGACAGATACTACTGGGCAGCTGATTACTGAAAGTGGATACAGATGCATTAGAGGGCCCGCTTATGATTGGGAAAAACCACGTTGTTCTGCAACACACAATAGGGCACTTATCTGAGGTGGAAGAGACAGCAAGAGCAAAAAGAAGGAAATAAAAAGATAGAAAAAAATTAAGAAAAAGAGAGAGAGAGAGTGTGTGTGTGTGTGTGTGTGTGTGTGTGAAGATGATAATAGGGTTGCTGTTTTAAGATTTTTTTTGTACATTTAGCATGACAGTTTGACTTACTGTTCACATTTAATGTATCTTTTGTCCTTACAATGAAAGTTAATAGTGACTTAGGCTAACATTAACCCTAACATCTGGTCCAAGATGCTAGGGTTGGCTGGTCTAAATTGGTCATCATTTGTCATAATATGTTCCAAAATTCAGCCTGACCTCCTTAAGATTGTATAGCCAGCTGATAGCTGGTTTGCCTCTGGTCCAACATGGATCAGATTGGACCAGCAAGAAACCAGCTACCATGTTCGAAAACACAGTTACCATCTTAAACTGGATTTTCAAGCTGGAGGATCCACTTTAATATGCTGTGAGATCATTGTTTTATCCAATGCCATTATTATTACAACAGCATATGCACATGTAGACCTTTGACAAAAACGGCAAGCGCGGTGGGTGTGCCATCCGAAGCCGGGGCATCATAGGAGAAACTGAGGCACAGGATGAAAAAGGGTGGGTGAGAGAGAGAGAGAGAGAGAGAGAGAGAGAGAGAGAGAGAGAGAGAGAGAGAGAGAGAGAGAGAGAGAGCTCTGGATTGTATTATGTGCTATTTCAAGCCGGGTGGTCCAATGTCGCTTTGTTGGAGCAGTACATTTTACTATTCCTCTCTACAAATCAACTCAACCTCAGAGATTTTCTGCTACAGCAAGGGGTTATTAACCCTTTATGGGATAAGAAACACAGGCCATGTCAAGAACAGGGATGAGAGAGAGAGAATACATTGTAAATGTAACAATAAACATCAAAATTGTCCAAATTTACTTTGGGACCTAGATGCAGTAGAGTCATCTAGCACAGTGATTTCCACATTACACGTACAGCATGGGGTGCATAAGAAAGCTACAGGGGTACTCAAAAATGTTTTTTCTATGGTGAAATTTTTATGGTGAATTGAATGATCTTGGTATCCATTCTTTAAATCATAAGATCGGTCTTTGCGAAGTAAAGCACCGAGATGCATTTTTTTCGTGTTGAGTATGGTTTGACCCTGAAATGTGTGCTCAAAGATGAGATTCACACAATCCATTTGTCATTGATAATATATATATATATATATATATATATATATATATTTGAATACCCTTTCTGTTCTTTACAGTCAGTTGTTGATCAAAAACAACAAAAAAGAACAAGTTTAAAGAAACCGTGCCACTCCACTTAATATTTGCTTTCTTGAAGAGTCAGTATTATTTTAGTGTTTGTAAACATTAAATATACAGACCTAACAATATATAAACTATATATATATATATATATATATATAAATAAAGAGAGAGAGAGAGAGAGAGAGAGAGAGAGAGAGAGAGAGAGAGAGAGAGAGAGAGAGACTGTCTACCAAAATGGTGGTAAACATGAACATATTTATATTTCTGCATTTATGGTACTAAACCAAAGGTTTTTTTTTTGTTGTTTTTTTTTTTTATCTTTGCCAATTTAAGTTATCTGAGTTGTCCAGAACTATCAAATGTAAAAAAAAAATTCTGCCTTTTACTTCTGACAGTGGAGCTTTATTTGCATGTGATCAAATCCTTTCAATAAAAATTTCTAAGCTGATAAATTAGAGTATGCCAACCTCTTTAGGCACTACTACTTTGATATAAAATCCACCAACTTTCAAACAGCAGTCACACAAGACAAAGCGAGATTTGCTGCATTTCCACACATGAATAAGGCAAATATTGCACTACAGTAATTTATGGAGGATCACATCTTATCACATAAAAAACAGCAATTACCCTCAGTACTCCAGGCCCAGGATGGTTTCAGGGCTCCTTAAATACCCTCCAGACCAAGCATGCTTTATATATTACTGCAGTGTCTGGATCTCAAGGCACTTTTCAGGAACCTGCTAATCATTATTCAAAATTGCAGTTAAGTATGTTAAGGTTTTGCCTCTTTGGATCTTATCCTCAATGTGGAATGTCTTTTTTTTTTCTTTTTCCATAGCCTATTTATGTGTTTTCGTGAGTATACCTTCCTGTTCATCTGATTCATTCAGTCATTATGTTCTTTCCAGAAAACAGTGACCTTTGAAGCGAATACAAGAATCCAAAGAGCTGAATTGGTGGAGCTTCTGTGATTGGAGGTCACATAACTTTCCTCATTTGAAAGTAGAATTAATTTTTGTCACACAGGCAAGAGTGAATATCAGCATGCAATATCACATACTATGAACTTTATTCACAGTCATCTTTGATTTTTGACGGAAATGACAACGAGGCTATGACGGATAGACCTACAGTCTCTTCAATGAGTTTTCCATTTTTTTCCAGAGTTTTTGGATCATTACACTGCCAAAACATTGAAAGAATATCTTTCCAAGAATTTTCAGTTAACAAGAAACTCCAGACAACATGAGCTGCGGATAATTAGATGTGATCTAGGAGCTTTTTGATAGCTTTATACAATGCATGTATTTGAAGAGATGGTAAGTCTATCCCTCACAGCCTCATTTTCTGATTTTCCATCCTGTCAAAAATCAAAGACGGTGCTACTGTGAATAAGGCAATGGTTGATTTTGTTTTGGCTTTATTTGGAACTACTTGCATTGTGCCTATGGCCAAATCACAGTTGAGCTGATATTTAATAGGGCAATATGGTTGTGTGTGTAAATTGCTTTTATGAAAAAGTTCTATGAACAAAAAGTTAATATTGAGTCCCTTATTAATTTTAAATGATAATGATCTCTACGTGAAAATCTCTACTTGAAAATTACATGATTTTGAAAACATATTTGCTAAATAATATTACGTGGTTCCTTATACGTAGCATAGCAGTGTCAAATGAGGTTTTTAAATGTAACGCTCTACCAAGTGTATAGTGTCAGAAATGAAAAATGACAACTGCTGAAGCAACCACGTCATTTTGTGGTGCTTTTATAAAAATTGTATCTTAATTGACGACTCGTGTGAACTTCAGGACTCCAGTAATTTGCATCACAACACTTTATAAGATGAGCTACAATACCCTTTGTGGTAAAACTTTATTTTACCACTTTACTTCATTTTATCTACAGCATACTTTATAATGTAATAACATGAAACAACATGTACTTAATATGTAAATAATAATGGGACAGCATGTATTTACACATAGTAATTATGTATGTGTAATAGACAAGAATTATTATATGTATATAACAGGCCAGTCTTGTTACATACCTACTTATGTAATAGGAAGATCTTGTAACATATGTGGAACAGGCAAATGTTGTGCATGTAAAAGCATTATAATTAAAATAACATTACACAATATTACATACCATTAATCACTGTAAGATAATGTGTATCTAGACTGTAATTTAGTGTACTTCATGTGTATCTACATACCTTAACAAAATGTGAGTATAGGTGCACTCAGTAATTTTTTATGCATGGTATCTTGGGCTTAGTATTCTGTTACAGACGGCAAGGTAGAAATTCACTATTCAAAGTCGGTCATGATAAATTAAATCTTAGAGTGAAAATGTCCAATAACAGGTCAGTAACAAAAATGAACTGAGTAGTATTTGACTGGTCTTGTGATTCTAATATGGCAGCCCCCAAGAGGGAACCCTCTCTGTGTAGAATAAAACAGCTTTTATAAGTTTACTAATATGACTGGAGTCTTCATTTCCTGTGAGTGCTCATGATTTTATACATATGTTTCAAAATTACAATTAATTGATTTAGGAGTAAAACTTTTTTATTGAGGAAGATATTACTGAGTGCAACTTTATGTTTAAATTAACTCACTATTAAACAGCTGAATACATGCAATAGCTTCATAATTACATTAGAATTACACAATATTACACAGTATTAATCATTGTAAGATAAAGTGTATCGAAACTGCACTTAAGTGTACTTCATGTGTATCTACATACCTTAGCAAGCTGTGCTTAAGTTAAAATTAACTCACTATTATACAGCTCAATAGATTTATTGATATAAAAATGTATGATTAAAATTACAATTACAAAATAAATTTCAGTAGAGAAGTAGACAAATCAATTGTATCCTGCAAACCACATATCTGTTTGATTTCACTAACACTTTCTTTTTGCAGCCATTTAATAAGCTTTTTTGTTTTTTTTACAGTTGTGATAGTATTTGACCATGCTTGCAAAGCCCGCCCAAACACCACTGTTTTGTAACAAGATCTTCCTATTACATAAATAGGTATGTAACAAGTCTGGCCTGTTATAAACATGTAATAATTTTAACTGGTAGCTTGAATGTCATGAACGCATGGAAATGAAGTGAAACAAACAGTGAAGCCACTCTGTGCTGTTATACTAAATTTCAGCACTCTTGGAACGACACTTGTCCAATCAGATTAGCGGACCGGAGTTAACTCTTGTACTCTTTCACATGCTGTCACTGGCATTTAATGTAGATGGTGATCAAGCAATTGAAGAAGAGAAACCACTAGGTTTGACATTTAGTTCATATTTTAGTACATCTGTACTTTAGACTTTGTAATCAGGACGCCAGGGGCTCTCTGCACTTTCACGTCATTGGGGAGTGTGGCACAGGGTAGCATGAATGACCTATTGTTCACCCTCCAACTGCAAAAAAAGGGAGTTGGAGAAATCGAGAGAGGGAGGAAAGAAGTGAGAGAGAGAAAGAACAATAATGACACTGTCTCATCTCTGTCGTCAGTGGGAAACAGGGGCTCAGAGGAATTAGGCATCTTTGGTTTGAGCCATCCTGGATTACACTGGCTTGCCTCTTGTCTGTGAGAACTCACTTGGAAAACAATTGGTGGAACTAATTACAAGTTCAGCCCAGGCAATGAAACCTTTTTTTTGTGTCTTTTGAGAAAAATAGCAGAGACAGATAAAGGAGAAATATATTTATTTTTCATCAAACGAATATTTTGATATTTCGAAATGTAGGAATTACAGGAAAGATTATATTGGCAGATTTTTAGTGTTTGATTTATTTTGTTTTTACTCTCACTAGGCGACTTTATCTATGCGTTGGACGAGTGCATGTTGCTCTATGCTGGCTAACAGCTCTTGGCATTTAGCTGTACAGACAGTAGACTCATTTCTGCTCAGATGAGGGATCTCCTCCCTTACTGGCTGCCAGTGATAAACATGATTTTTATCTGGTTTTTATTAGCACATTCCATGGTGGCTCATACCTTCTGATTTATCCTGCTTCTCAACATTGTATGGTATAAAGGCTGTCAGCCTCATAGGCAGTTCATTGTTGCAGAAATTTAGACATAAACACCTTTTGACAGTAAAATCTATCTTTAAACCTCAGGGCCTCTCTGTGTTGTTGTTGAAGGAACAAAGATATGTGAATAGTGAAAGGCTTTGACTTGACTAAGGTAACTTAGCTCTAAGATGGTTGCATCTTTTCTACAGAAGGACCATGAGTGTTATCCACCTATGTTTAGCTTTGCTTTTGTTTTTTGTTTTGTTATTGTTCATTGTCCAACATTATACAATTGTGACTAAATGTAGTTTGAAATTTTAATGGTCTAGAAAGAGTTGTTGATGTATTTTACACAGAGTTGTCAATGATACATTTCTAGATTTCTTGTGAACATTTTTACATGAGTGGTGCAAATAGTCACATGACCAGAGCTACTGAATTCCACTGTCTCAAAGCTCCATAAAAGGAAGCAAGTACAACATGTCATAATACACATACAACTAATATATTTTATACACATGTTTAAATGGTCTGTTATTGATTTATAAACAAGATTGCTCTGGCTCATATAAATCATGCTCACAAGACAATAAAACATATAAGTGGTCACAACTGTGGCTAGTGGGAAAACACGGAGCCTCATTTTTGAAAAGGCCACTGAGTCACTTTTTATAAATTGTAGATTTCAAAGTATAGTTTCAATAAAATAAATAAAGTAAAATTAATCAAGCATTATGCATTAAATCTTGATTTATCATTTGCTTTTTCTCTACAATCGCCTGTTAGTAAAAAAAAAAAACATATAAAATTATGTTATTTGTTACTTTTTGCAATTTTTGATTGGGTCCAATTGAGTAACTGAGAGAAATTGGACTCTGTAGTTTCCCACCGGTTACAATATTGACCAAGAATAAATATCGTCCTTTAACGAATTAAAACAACAGAAAAATAATAACATTTGCATACAATTTGTTTCATTGGCTGATCCAAGAAGTAAAATACATGTTCCATGGGAATGTCATTTTAGTTTTAATCCACATAGTTGATGATAGAATTTTCAGTTTACAGCAAATTATCTGTGATGAAGAGGGCAGACGAGGGAGTAAGGATCCAGATGCAGCTTTATTAGAATTTCAAAAGTAAAGGCAAGTACAAACGCAGGAACAAATGAAACCTCCACGAGGGGAAAATAAAGAAATGAACACAAGAAAACAACACGGGGGGTCTAGCAAGGAGGGCTTAGGCAGGAACACGGACCAAGGCAGGATTCGGGAACAAAGCTTCAAACATAGAACAACGACCAACAAAGGACAAGGTGAACATGAGGGCTTAAATACAAAACAAGGGGAAACATAGACCAATGGACAAACAGAACTCATAACAAGGTAAAAAGGTAATTAACTAAAACCAATGACAAGACTAGAACTAATAACAAGATAAATCAAACAATAAACCAATGAAAACCAGACACATGGACAAGGAGGGAAAACAGGACTTGACAAGACTTCAAAATAAGAGTTCATAAAAACAAAAGGCAATACGGAACATTAAAGGTGCCAAAACTCAAAGAGTGCATAAACAAAGAACAATGTGGAACATAAAAGGTGCCAAAAACTTAAATAAAAAGATACACAAACCAAAGACGGTGTGGATCGTTACATTATCTGTGACATGCAAAAATGTATAGTTCTGCTTTAGTGTGGTAGACAAGCACTTTATTACTTTCAATAATTATTAAACATATTTATCAAACATACAACATTATTTTGGAAGATACATTCAAATCCACTTGGCTCAGAGTTTGAATAGGCATGACGCCCACATTTAAAGCTAGTCAGCTTGTTTGACTTTTTGTCTATTGAAAATCTATTGAACTTTGCAAGGCACTCAATTGAAGCTTTGATATGTTTTACAGTATAAGATAATTCATTCAGTAAATAAAACACAAAAATGACAGCCAAGAATGTACGAGAAGGGACTCCAGATTAAGGCAGATACCTGCAACACAGAAACAGGCCATTTCATGATGCATTTCAAAGTCAAAGGGCATATTTCAAGGGCAGAGGAATGGAAGCTGAGGTTTCTGGTTTGGGGTCATCTCAAAAGTCAAAAGCAAGAATTCCTCAAGGAACTCGGCGCCCAGTTACAAGCTTCTTACTTAAGTGTTTGTGTTTGAGGATGCCTCATACTATTTGTTTTTGTTTTATATGTAGTACATTTTGACATGACGTGCATGGGAACACTGTTGAATCGTAATTTTGCATAAAAACAAAACTGACAAAAAAGTTTGGCTGTTTTCATTTTGAAGAATGCTGAGCTGGTTTTGCTTTCTGTTTTCTTTTTAAAACCATTTAGATGATTTAATTGTTACTTGTTAGTGTGTGTGTGTGTGTGTGTGTGTGTGTGTGTGTATGTGTGTGTGTGTGTAAAGCCCTGCAACCTAATGAAATCCTCTCAGGGACTTAAAGTTACTTTATTAAACAGTGTAATATTTATTTTCTTTAACAAACTATGTGATGTACAGCTAAAAACCATGCCATGACAGCACAGAGAAGCACTCTGGTTTCACTTAGTCATCCCAGCATGATGTTGGTAAAGACCCTCGAGACGTTAAACATCTTCAGACCCCAAATGTTTACACAAGTGCCAATTTTAAGACCTACCTTGCCTCAGCTGGCCCTACTTGTTTAAAGCAATATATCAGACCTACCTCTTAAGGGCACTCACTGTAGGCTGGGAGAGTTAAGGTTCAGTAAACATGATGTGTATGCATTCATACTGTAAATATTTTCTTAGCTGTACATGTCTCCAGTGCCCCTTGTTCGAATACTTGCCGTGGAGTACAGAACAGCAGGGACGGATTTATGATTTCTGAGGTCCCAAACAACCGACCAGTTGTCAATCAATTTGATTTTAAATCATTATTTTATAATTCATCCTTCAGCTATTGTTTTTCAGCCAATTTTCAAATGTTTATTGAAACATAAAAATCAAGTTAAAAATAATTAATGCATGTTTTCCACTATAAAGAGATACAAAAAACTAAATGTAACTACATGACTTATATAAATTCATGCTTTAATAACAGCCACCTTAATTACATGTTATTGCATGTTTGATTGTTAATGCATTAATTAACATTAGGATATAAAATAAATCAAACAGCCTTTAAAATAAAGAATGGGATGTACTTCAACCTTGAATAAAACATTCATATTTAATATTGCCATAATTAAAATGTTTTATACTTTTAGCTGTCTGCAGTTTTGCTACAAACGTCATTGAATGACGCCGTATAATTCTGCAATTTTTTTAATGGAGATTTTTTTTTTTTTTAGAAAAACACAAAAATTATAATGATCAACAATAATTTGATCTCAACTCATTTTACATTATTCTCCATCCCTTTCATTTCATACTCACCCTACCACTCAATTCATCTGCACTGGACTGGAGAAATAAGAAAGGTTGTCTTTATGTTGCTGGATCAATATTTGTTTTTGTTATATATATATTTCTCAATATTTTTCATGGTTATTTGTGAGTTTTATCGGTACTCATCATCATTGTTGTTGATAAAAGTCATTTGTTTTGTTCGTTTTTCTGTGGACATTTGTGCATATAAACATTCAATAATTTTTTGTGTGAACTTCACTCTAGTGCAGAGAGTTAGCTGCATTTCTGCCCGGAACTACAGTATGTGGAGAGTTTGTTTCTCATGGGGCACTTATAAGCGGCACTCTCCAGGTGTTGGCTGGCTTGCCACTATTTCCTATGGTAATGCTGACATTTTAAATAAAAAAATATTGGTTGTTTTTTTAACTGAATTAAGGATTTAAGTCAGATTATTCTTAATATTAATTTTTACAACATTATTTGGAGTATTTGAATAAATTTTGCTATTTTAATTGAACATTTTAGGCTAAGTGCTAACATTAGCATATATTAGCATATATGACATATTTTGACATCAGGAGATATTGAGAGAGACAAAACTCTCTATAATCATTTAAAAGTGTCTTGTATGTCTTAACAGGCATGTTTGGGGTTTCTTTTGAGCCTGTATATGTTTCAAAATAGATTTAATTCATTTAAAGCATCTTGGTGGACTGACACTTTACTTTCACTATTGTTTTTTTTCACATTAAAGGTGTTTTTCCCTTTAATTGTTTTGTTTTTTAATATCATATATGCTAGTGGATTTGTATTTTACAATAAGCAGATCTTTAAAAAAAAAATCTTTGTCTTTATTTTACTGGTTTAAAATGGTATATCACCTTAGTGCATGTGTATCATTACACACTCATTATTATATACCCATGGATCCATGACTTGTTAATACATCATCAAGTCATGACTTTACTTTGTGAAGCACATCACTATAAACTTACTATCAACTACACATGTACTACACTAGTATTCATCCCAGTTAAATCACATATTGTTTAGCATCATTTGGTTTGACATGAGGTAAAGCTGAGATTTGGACAATATATATATGTATGACGAGTAAACTGAGAAATAGGAATATGAATATGAAAGGAAGAAATGGAAAATCACACAAAATGGGTTGAGATCAATTATATTAATTAATAATTATAATTAAGTAATAATTAATAATTATAATTATTATAATTAATAATTATAATGATTAACAATTATTAATAATTTGTTATTAATGAATTTATAATTAATAATGATTAATTATTAACTGTCACGGGCCATCAGAGAGGCAAAGTGTGCACACGGCCAGAGAATCCACAGTCACTTCCAGGACACTGGCGACACACGGCACATGTGGCAGGGCATCCAGGTCATCACCAACTACAGGACAACATCAGTTGCCTGTGACAAAGATGCCTCCCTTCCAGATGTGCTTAACAACTTCTACGCTAGAATTGAAGCACAGAACGACGTGGTGTCAAGGAAGACCACCCCTCCTCCCAACGACCAGGTGCTCTGTCTTACCATGGCTGATGTGAGGAAAACACGAGTGCTCAGAGGATGTGCAGACCAGCTGGCAGATGTTCTTACCGACATCTTCAACATCTCTCTGAGCAGCGACGTCGTTCCAACGTGCTTCAAGGCCACCACCATCGTCCTCATGCCAAAGATGTTTTCAGTGTCCTGCCTCAATGACTACCATCCCGTTGCACTCACACCAATCATCATGAAGTGCTTCGAGAGGCTCGTCATGAGGCACATTAAGACCCAGCTGCCCCCCTCACTAGACCCTCTGCAGTTTGCGTATCGTCCAAACCGTTCAACAGACGACACCATCAGTGATAGATAGTGAGGACAGCTGAGAAGATCATCGGGGTCTCTCTTCCCTCCATCAAAGACATTTACAAAAAACACTACATCCGCCAAGCAACCAGCATTGTGGATGACCCCATACACCCCTCACACAAACTCTTCACCCTCCTGCCATCTGGCAAGAGTTACCGAACACAACCAAGATTTTTAGAAGAATATATCAGCTCTGTAGGTCCATAAAATGGTGAATGGTGACCAAAATGTTTAAGCTCCAAAAAGCACATAAATGCAGCATTATGTAGTCCATATGACTACAGTTGTTGAAACCATGTCTTCTAAAGTTATCCAATCAGTGTTTGGTGAGATTGCACTGGCAGGATGTACAGTGAAAATGAGTTACATTTTGGTTTATTCTCACCCAAAACCAGTAGCATCACTTACAAAGACATGTATTAAACCACTGGTGTCATACAGATTACTTTTATGTTGTTTTATGAGCTTTTTGGAACTTCAACAAATTGGTCCCCATTCACTTGCATCATGAGCTGATGTATTCTTCTAAAAATCTTAATTTGTGTTCTGCAAAAGAAAGAAAGTCATACACAACTGAGTAAAAGATGGGAGCTCTATTCCTTTAACATTTTCAACGTTTAATTAGGATGATCCATGTAAATTAAGTAGAATAATCCTGTCATCCGGTGATGTTTGTGGCAAACCTGAAGACATCAAAAGTTATAATATGTTTTAGTTATGACCATATTGAATTATGCACATTTAATTCAAGGTTGAAATACTTCACATTCATTCTTATGAAGCCTGTTTGATTTTAGTTTATTTTCTAATGTTAATTAAAGCATTAACTATCAAACATGTAATTAAGGTGACCATTATTAATGCATGAATTCATATGACTCGTGTTGTAGTCAATGTTAGCTCTTCAGTAGTTCCTGAATAGTCCATTCCTTAACTCAGCATTAATTTATTCAGAACTATAAATTTAGGTATTATTTCATGATTATTCATGCACTGTTATTATAAAGTGTTACCCAAATAATTTCCACCACAAATAATTTTGCCCCTAATATATATATATATATATACACTCACCTAAAGGATTATTAGGAACACCATACTAATACTGTGTTTGACCCCCTTTCGCCTTCAGAACTGCCTTAATTCTATGTGGCATTGATTCAACAAGGTGCTGAAAGCATTCTTTAGAAATGTTGGCCCATATTGATAGGATAGCATCTTGCAGTTGATGGAGATTTGTGGGATGCACATCCAGGGCACGAAGCTCCCGTTCCACCACATCCCAAAGATGCTCTATTGGGTTGAGATCTGGTGACTGTGGGGGCCATTTTAGTACAGTGAACTCATTGTCATGTTCAAGAAACCAATTTGAAATGATTCGAGCTTTGTGACATGGTGCATTATCCTGCTGGAAGTAGCCATCAGAGGATGGGTACATGGTGGCCATAAAGGGATGGACATGGTCAGAAACAATGCTCAGGTAGGCCGTGGCATTTAAACGATGCCCAATTGGCACTAAGGGGCCTAAAGTGTGCCAAGAAAACATCCCCCACACCATTACACCACCACCACCAGCCTGCACAGTGGTAACAAGCCATGATGGATCCATGTTCTCATTCTGTTTACGCCAAATTCTGACTCTACCATCTGAATGTCTCAACAGAAATCGAGACTCATCAGACCAGGCAACATTTTTCCAGTCTTCAACTGTCCAATTTTGGTGAGCTCTTGCAAATTGTAGCCTCTTTTTCCTATTTGTAGTGGAGATGAGTGGTACCTGGTGGGGTCTTCTGCTGTAGTAGCCCATCCGCCTCAAGGTTGTGCGTGTTGTGGCTTCACAAATGCTTTGCTGCATACCTCAGTTGTAATGAGTGGTTATTTCAGTCAAAGTTGCTCTTCTATCAGCTTGAATCAGTCGGCCCATTCTCCTCTGACCTCTAGCATCAACAAGGCATTTTCGCCCACAGGACTGCCGCATACTGGATGTTTTTCCCTTTTCACACCATTCTTTGTAAACCCTAGAAATGGTTGTGCGTGAAAATCCCAGTAACTGAGCAGATTGTGAAATACTCAGACCGGCCCGTCTGGCACCAACAACCATGCCACACTCAAAATTGCTTAAATCACCTTTCTTTCCCATTCTGACATTCAGTTTGGAGTTCAGGAGATTGTCTTGACCAGGACCACACCCCTAAATGCATTGAAGCAACTGCCATGTGATTGGTTGATTAGATAATTGCATTAATAAGAAATTGAACAGGTGTTCCTAATAATCCTTTAGGTGAGTGTATATATATAGTGTAAAAATTTATTTATTTTATTTTTTTTTACTTGTACTTGTTTATCAAGGATACAACAGTATCAGTAAAGAGCAGGCTTGAGATTTATAAAACATCTGAAGAAAATTATGAAACTCACGGCAAATATCACTTTTCAAATATCACTTTCCAAACAGGAATTTTGTTATATTATGCATAAAGTGTGAATTTTTTTGTTTTGTTGTTATTATTATAATAGGTATTTGGGCTAGATATGAAATCAGCCTGAGTAAGACAAAATAGTCTGACATTGTAATCCCAAAATGTTATTTCTGCCACTGAATGCTATCAGACATAATACATAATTTGAGATGTGGTGAAAGTGACATTTGCTAATTCAGAAAAATAAGAAATCCTTCCTTAACACGTTTCTATCCCTTTTTGCAGGGGTTGCGGTAAAAATGACTTGAAACATTAAATGGCAAGTTAATGAGATTATTAGGACGGGGGTGGTGTGTGCTCGTTTTAGAGTGACGATAAAGCAATTTCGTTGGCAAAGGAGAAGGATGAAATGGAATAATCAACTCTAGTATGCTGGTACCCTCAGCATTGTGACATCCTTGATGCCCTCAAATAACTGAGGGTAGAGGGACAAAAATTAAAATAAAGAAGACCTTATGGGTGAAAACTCAAAAATGGTGTCTAAACAAATGTATAAAACATTCAAAAATCCAGAATAGTCCAGAATATCACTATTCAAATAGCTCTTTAAGCAGATCACTATACAGTAGTTTCTATTGCAAGTATTTTATAGGAAAAGCTTCTGGTTTTTATATCATATACTCTATTTGGATATTCTTTTCCCTGCTTTATGATTTTGTTTTTACTAACATGAGTGTCCAAAAAACAAGTCTGCCTTTTTTCTGGAGCTTCTGGATTCATACAACTTCTTAAATATACCAGGCTTAATATGCCTGACAAAGTATTTTCATTCCAAATTGGGATGCTTGAAAGCACAAACGCCATAGGAGCCTAAAATATAGTGAAGCTAATTTTAATTTCCTCAGTACAAGAATTCCTTGATGATAAATGATTAAGCTCCACAAGCTGTCACTGTGTCAGTGAAAAAATTATCTTACCACAATGGAATGTTGTCTTCTTCCCTTTGCCAAAAAATTGGATGGAAATACTTAGCTGCAAAACTACATGTACTGGAATAGCTAATAATTTGCTTAAAGAAGCCACATCTGGTTTGCTCCTTACAGCTGAGTTTAAGAGTCTGACTTGAACTCTAGGCCTTTGCCAGGCAGTGACTGAGAATAGGCCTGAAGTTAAATAAGAATCTTAACTGCAGGAAATGGGCCTGTTATCAAAACAAAAGCATTTACGTTGGCCAAAAGCCAGACTCACACATTAGAACAACTTGTTTACTATTTTTAATAAAGCCAGAAGTTTATGCATAGATAATGTGGACTCTTGCAAGTAGCTACAGATTTCAAGGGTTTATTTAGAAAATCTCACATCCAAAACTGTTGCACATTGGTGGAACAAGTGCAAAAAGATTATGTGGTGACGGTTATCAGCTTCTTGGGAAAGCAGAATTAAAGATCTTTTTAGTTCACTGCTGTAAATCTTGAAACTGTCAGTTTCAGCTGTGATAAATAGGGAAGTGGAGAAATAGTTTGAATGTTGCAAACTATTTTTTTTTTTTTTTTTTTTTTTTGTGTCTGTTTTTGATATAAGGCCCTGTTATCTGGCCAGACTGAAATCAATCTTTGCTTACTGAAATTTGAACCACTGCCCCAGTGGCTGAAGCTGGAAGTGTTGTTGAATGTATGGGCTCATCCGATCTCCAGTTTTCGGGTAAAGATTTCCAAAGAGGGACACGGATAGCGAGTTGTTTGACCAAAACCCCAGCACTAATCCTAACTGTTAAAGTTCAAATGCAATCTTTGAGGGAAAATGTAACCTCTGATCCTAATGTGTGCAATTTTTTTCCAGCAAGAGAACAATGAATGTATGTTTAAGAACATTTTATTTTTTTAAATATGTTAAATATGAACAAATTGTCATTAAAAGATCTGATAACCCAATCATTTGAGTGTTCTTATAATAAACTATGAACAACATCAACTCTCATTCATTATACTGTACCTTCTGTTTTTTGTAGACCTATAACATCTGATCCGAAATTCATGCAGTAAAAAATATGTTTCTGTCAACATAGCAGAAACGAGCAGATTCATAACCTGTGCCTTAGCTCTGTGGTTATTAAATCTGAGCTTAGTCACCAGCGCTTGCATGCTGACTTTGAGTGCTGTGCAAAATAAATGTTGGGACCCAGGGACTGTGCTGCACCCTTGTTAAGACAGAACCCTGCTGAGAAAAGTGTTACGTAAATCAGGAAAAGCAGCTGGAAACACTTAGAGCAAAGTAAGGAAATTAAACTTTAGAAAACAAAGTAAAGATTTTTCTTGTGTTTCCAATTCCACTGTAAAAAAAAGAAAAAAAGAAAAAAAAGAAGCTATATCTGTTTCAGCGATGTTAGATGTTTCATCTGCCAAAATTCCATGTTTTTGTTGAGGTCATCCAGACGTATTTGAAAATAAAAGAGCTCAGTAAAGTTCAAGACAGGAGTGGTCAAAATGGCGGGAATATGACATCATGCATAATTATCTGCTGAGAAAACCGGTTTTGTTCCCAAATCAGGCACAAATCAAATTGTTCTCATTCGGCCTTATCAGAAAGGCAGGTTGCTTTGTTCCCAAGTATACTTAATAGCAGAGACTTACAGCCTCTATCATAATGGCCTGCTGAGTATGAATGGAGGTCCAAACAATATTAATTTGGTCTGTTTATCTTTATACCAGTTTTCCTAAACTATTACCGTGTTATTATTAAAGTCAACCCCTTATATATCAATGAGACATTGTGGCGTCAAGTCTTCTGGTTATATTTAGAGAACAACATTTAAAGAGACATATTCACACCAGGGAGAATTGGATTAAACTAATAATGAGGAAAAGGTATGGAAAGTTAGTATAACATCCTAAAGTGTCTTTCTTTATGTTAATTCTCACTGCGACACACATAAGCAATCTACCACTCACACTGTGCCTAAATTACAATAGTCTGACAAGAGACCCAAAAGAAATTTCATTTAACAAGGTTCGGGAGGAGCAATTAATTTAATCCGACCAATCAAACTACCAGAGAAAGAGTATATAAACAGCTGCTTACCTCTATATGTAGCATTGAATCTTCTGGTATTCTGCCCCGCCCATTGCTCACAAACAGGTCCATGCAGCTTCGACGCTGTATAAATGCGAAACAGCTCCCTACGACTGTTCATATGTTCTCTCATCTAAGCTTTCCACACAGAGTGGTCTATTGTGTGAAGCTGCTTCCACGAACGGACACTGCTCTGGATTCATACCACTTGAGCTTTATTACAGTTTTATTTGAATTCGAGGGAAACAAAGATTAACTATTTCATTCAGTCATCATTCCAATCCTCCCCAGAGTTTAAATCTGGTTCCCTCACATCAACCTCATTACCTTGCTGCTCAGCTCGTTTAGGGAACTCTCCATTCAGCAGTTCCTTTCTTCCAACAGGACTATCACGATTGTTCTCCCTTCAAATCACCCTTCAAAGAGTGATTTATTCCATTCGGAACACAGGAGCAATCATGCTACAAGCAAACTTCTTCCAAACGACCGCTACTTTAGTTACAACATCTCTTCAAATCATCACAGACTTTTTAGCGTAAGCTCGCTGCCGCGCAGTACCTGCTCAGCACCTGCTCTGACCCTGCTACAGCTCACTACAGCTACACACAGTCTCTATCCAAATAGACACATGCCGTATTCGGCTCCGCAAGAGGCGGATCACGCACCACATCCAACTCATTCATAATCATTCAGCAAACGTATCTCACCTCCTTGCAGCATTCAAGCTTGCCTCGCCGTGCAGCACCGTTAATCATGAAGCAAACCTTTCTACAAACTTCTACTCATCTCTAGACTATGACTTCCACCCAGGACAAATGCTCCACGCAGGTAAAATCAACCCATCACCCAGAGACAAGTGTTCTCTTTTTTTCCTGCTTCATTGGATTACAAACTCTTTACAGCTTGACCTTAGAACCTTGTGGCTGCAGTACTTTAAAAGAATTCAACATCGGCCATAATCTTATGCTCCACCCAAGTTTAAAGTAACAGGTTTTAAATAGACGCCAGATTATTTGACTTTTCAGTTTTCTTTAGAATTTATTACAGGTCATCAATATAAACAAGTCATTTTATTCATCTCACTACAGCAAACAGTGCCCACATAGTACCTCTTAAATCCAATCCTGAGGCACAAACTCTAAACGATTTCTGCGTCCTCTTCAACCAGTGCCAGTAATACAGAGATAATGGAATTACTCGAATTACGTTGGAAATCAATCTACAAGCTCCAAACTGTATGCTTAAATACATAAACATCAGACTACAGAATTTATCTTGGCACTTAAGTTTCAGGTGCCTTCTAACTTCATAACAAACCACAATTTTACACAACGTTGTACATATACCCATGCCAGCACGTACCCTGACATTGCTTCACATATGTCCCTGACATTTAATCTAGCAAACAACTAAGTTTAGGCATCCACAGATGTTATGTTTACCATGTTAACATGTTTACTGTTGGCTCAATACACCCTTAAGCAGCACAATGTGCTGTCCAGGTGCTGCAACTGCGGTGTCTTTCGTGCCATGCGACTAAACATGTCACGTTCCCAGTGAATTCGCCAATTTGTTCTGTTTGTTTTGTTTTTCTCTCCCTCGTGTGTCTCAGCTGCTGCCGGCATGCGTGATTGGCGTTTCCATGGGAACACTGATTGTTTCCATGGGAACGCTGATCATGCCACTAATTAGTGTGCTGACAGCACCTGTTCTCTGTTGATTCTCTACCTACTTAAACCCTTTGTTGTGTCATGATCTTTGCTAGATTATTCACCTCGCTCTCTCTGCCTCAGTTGGTCCTGTGTCATGTATCTGTATTGGTTGCCCGTCTCTGCCCATGTGTCTGGAGTGCAGTAACCTTTCAGTCTGCTGTTTCGCTTGTCCTTCTGTCCACACATTTTTCAACACAGGATTCCTCACAGATCTGCTCCCTACTTCCACGACTCATACACGCCTGCTGCAGTCGGTGCCAGTTTCTCCATGCTTTGCCAGCCCTGCTGTGTTCTAATTTATTGTCAATAAATCATATGAACTGTTCCTCTGCTCTTGGGTCTCTTGCTTTCTGACAAAACACCCCCACTACAAAAGAGTGCAAACACACCGTCCAAGCCTTTCGGGCCACGCGACAAACTCCCACTACCCCACAAACAGCACAAATGTGTGTCCAAGCACCACAACTGTGCATCTGCATCAATAAATTGCTTTCTAATATAGCCTACTACACGCTCTCATGTCGAACGCCATGCTTGATGACTCAACCCATTCATATAGCAGAGCATGTTCTTGTTTTTATGAAGTGCAAATATTTCACATGAAACACAGCTCTCCATACTTGAGGATTCAGCCCATTCGTTTTGCATAAGGATATATTTTCAAACACAGCACGAATCTTCTGTCCAAATGCAGTAATACTCTTTTGTTCAAATGTAGCAAGATTCTTTTGTTCAAATGCAGAACGACTTTTCCATTCAAACCTAGTACAGCTCTTCTGCTGTAAGAACCCTCTATATCGAATGCAGTGAGAGTCACCACTTGCAGGCCGCAGGCTCTCCCTTTCAAATCGCAGTACGTCTCTCCCATTCAAACGCAGTATGGTTTTCCCGTTCAAACGCTGTACGAGCTCCCCTGTTCAAATCACTGTACGGCTCTCCCATTTAAACGCAGTACAACTCTCCCATTCAAACGCAATATGGGCTCTCCCGTTCGAATCACAGTAAGGGCTCTCCTATTCAAATGCAGTGAGCGTCTCCATGCCCAGGCCTTGTGCTCTCCCATTCAAACGTAGCATGGGCTCTCCAGTTCGAATTGCAGTGGGGGCTCTCCCGTTCTAATGCAGCGAGTTCTCTTCCATGCGAACGTGGGAAGACCCCCATTTGAATGCAAGCTGGGCTTACTCATTGGAATCACCATGCAAACCTTACCACGATAACATCATCTTTAATGTGAGTAGCCTATATGAGTATATAGTTGCAGAGCACCCATGCAGTGACACAGTCAGAGACATAGTATATTTAATTAACGTAGTATGGAGCATAGATGCATTAGAAAGGCACAAGATCCTAGTTACGCCATTGATTAATGCATCATATAAAAAAAAAAACTTTTTATTTATTTATTTTGGGGCTTTTACAAACATAAACAACCACAATAGCTTCATAAATTTCACATTCACATTGAGTACTGACAACACATTGTCTTTTATGTTAAAATTCCCATCTAGTCATCATTTTTATTTTCCCTTGGACAGCATATCTGTATTTGTGGAGTTCTAGAACAATAATCCATGTCTCGTTTTTGGTGGTCTACAACATGGATTAGAGAGGTTACAAATACGCCCATCTGTCAAATAACTGTAATGAAACTTCTTGCTGCTGGCTCCACGGGCCCCACTTACCACATTTCGATTAAAAGAAAATCAGTGCTCCATTAATGAAAAATACGCCTGTCTGGGCAGTAACGCCAAGATTATAGGGCAGGGTTGGGTGTAAATATCTTATTTGTTTCCCTCCCAAAATGCCTTCATTATTCCAAAAATGTCAAAAATCAAACAAAAGGCCAGGAACACTTTTAAGAGTACAACAGTATCTCAACATCAGAGGAAATGTAAGGCAGGGGACTGATCTATCTACAATCTACAGTCTCAGTCTTCACTCTCATTTTTCCTGCTTCTCAATGAATTCCAGATGTGTGTGTGAGTTTAAGTGAAATTGAGTTGGGGATGAAGGAGGGGTTGAACATATTTCCTGCATTTTGTTCACCTATTGCACAGTAAGCAATGGAAAGCACTGAGAGTTTGAGAAGTTTTTAGGGTGTTTTGGGGGCTAAGGCATAACTGGTCTATAAATATACAACAGATATACAGTACATACATACATAAACGACAACAAGTACATTGGTATTCATTTTAATGGTTTGGAAATAGAAATCTTACATGGTCAAAAGCCTAGTTCATTTGCGTCTTAATATCATCCCATGCTGCTGTGCTGTCGTCCATTTTGAGTACTAAGTTGGAAGTTTAAGGAACAGTTCATCCAGACAATTCTGTCATCATTAAGGGTGTTTTCACACCTAGCTCATTTGGAGCATTTGTTTTAGTACCTGGAGCTTTTTCTTGCTTCCTGCATGGCAATCCCAATCAGATCCGCATCAAAACAGTCATCTGAGACCACATCGGTGAGGTAGTCTCAGCCCAATTTGAAACGAACTCTAGATTAATTTGTTTGTGGTGAGAATGTAATCTGATCCAACAGACCAACGACCCAACCGATATCCCTATGATAACCATGATCATACCTGACATATCTTTGGAGAAGGAATCGGTAGGTCAGCACATCATTATAAGACATAATGAAAACATGGATATAGCCTTTTTAGCTACTACAGTACATTAGACATTATCGCATTTTAAAAAAAAAGTGGTATTTTAATAAATCCTGAAGTCAAGTATGATCACATCTTTCTGTTGGATAGCTGCAGATCAGACACATGTAGAAAACTAGCGAATCAGTTTTCATTTTAACCATCTTTACGTGGCTTCACAAATTCTGCTGTGTGTGTGTGCGCACGTGCGTGCGTGCATACGTGCGTGCGTGCGTGCGTGTGCGTGCGTGTGTCATAAATTGAAGTCATAGTCCCACTGTATATTTTCTATTAATGTACCCAAAATATTAATACAGACGCAGCACTGGCTCCCCTGTTCAAATCACAGTACGCCTATCCCATCCAAACGAATCAAATATTAATACAGTTGGATGTCGTTTAAGTTAGGGCTTGCCATAGGCTCAGGAGTTTCAAAATGTTAATTTAGCTCACTTTGTAACCTACAATTACTCAGTGCAATCAGAAACAATTTAAACTCATGTGAAAAGAGACTTGAAAAAACTAAATGAAAGAAAACAAATGCTTTTCATTTTGATTTGTGTGGGTGTTCTTGCCCCAGTGTTCGTGCATGTGTGTATGCATGTGTATGGGTCAGAACGTGTGTGGTCTGCTTGCACAGTGAAACCCTTGGAAATAGAGTCATGACTGAAAGAAAAATACTCCTCTCTATTTTTAATAAATCTTAAATCCTCTCAGCCTAAGGGCCAGAATGTAAACCAGTGCAGAGTTTAACCATGATGTGTTACACAGAAACAGCCCTTATTGCCTGCTCTCCAAGATGTGAGCAGCTCAGTATTTTCTGAACAAATTCTTTGAATTGCCTTGTTCTTCTGTACAGTCCTATAGAGTTTAAGAGATGTAATGTCCTAAGTAATATTGCACCTACTTAGGGGTCTTTCTTAATTTTTTAATCAATATATTTTAGGCAATTTGTGTTGCAGTAGCAAGTAACTTGAAGTCACAACAGAGAATGTTTCTGTAAAAATGTATACAGTAATATGATTAAATGTTGTGTCCTCTTGTCCATATGACAAAATATGGATCTAATTAATGTTCTGATGTAGATAAAACCAAGAGGATTTTCATTATGTCATTTTACTTATGTTCTTAAAACAAATGCTTTTTATTTATGATTTAAAGTATAGTTCACCCATAAATGAAAAATATTTCACCATTTACAGACCTTTGTGTCATTTCAAACCCATATGACTTTCTTTCTTCTGTGGAACATAAAAGATATTTAGCAGAATGTCCAAGAAGCTCTTTTCCATACAGTGAGATTGAAGGGTGACCAAATAAATCCGTGATCAGAATTTGGCTTTCCCCTTTGACACTCTGCTAGATGACTCCTTGTGTTCCACAGAAGAAAGAAAATGGTCTTTTAATAAAATAAATATTCAGAAAAGGTCAAATTAAATATTCAATACAAGTTAAGCTCAATTGAAAACATTTATTGGCATCATGTTGATAACCACAAAAATTAATTTAGACTTGTCCCTCCATTTTCTTTAAGATAAGCAAATATGTGGGCTACAGTGAGGTGCTTACAGTACAATGGAAGTGAATGGGGCCAATCCTTAAACGTTTAAGTACTCACTTTTTCAAAAGTATAGCCACAATACTGCCACCATTATGCCACCAATGCTGTCAATTGAGCTTAATTTGTATTGAACCCCGAATATTGCTTTAGTATAAACAGAAGACACTAAGCCACTCCGTTTCATGCGGCCTCTCTCAACTTGTTTGTTTGTCTTTATATTTGTCACAGTGGTGCGGGTTTGATTTTTACACAAGGGCCTCTGGCAGCAGATGCCGGGAGAAGTGGCGAGAAGCAAAATATACTGACCGCCTGCAATCCGTCCGCAAGCTAAATATTGACTTAGTGACCTGTAATCAGATTCATACACATGACAGAATGGAAATAAACAGCAACATGTGCACTTCGCCTCTAAATGCCGGCAGCCCACAACAGAGGCTTGTACGTTTGCTTGGAGAGCGAAGCCGCCTGAAGCTGTCTGTAAAGTTAATCTGGTAATTGTGCTCTTTGAGGTATTGGGTTCACAGGACTGAGAGTTAAATGATCCCATTCATTGCATGTATAAATATATATGTGCCAATGTATGTCAAGTTTTTGGACATTTCTTTGTTCAAGCTGGCACACGACAGGGATTGGATTTTGATATCAATGCAGTCAAAACGTTCATGACACTATGAATAGAAGATGTGTTTCTTCTTACTTAGCATAAATTGGAGACATGCATGGGAAGTCATAAATTGCTATGTGCAGCATATGCATGTAGGTTGTCTTTTAAAGGGACAGTTCTTTTTTAATCTTTCATAATTTAATTACCCTCGTGCTGTTACAAACTTTCTTCCATGGAACACAAAAGGAGAAATAACAACTTACATGTATGTTGTTGAAAATTTTTTATTTTTTATTTATTTTTTTGTCCTTTTTGAAGCTTAAAACCTCCAGTCCCTATTCATAGTAGCTCAATGGAAAAGAGCAACTAGTACATTCTTAAAAATGTCACCTTTAGTGACATTATGGGTTTGGAACGAAACAAGGGTAAGTAGATAATGACAAATTCCTTTAAAATTGCTACTCTCTGCTGATTATGTACTGTATAATCAGAATCAGAACAAAACTTTTAGTGGTTTTCTGTATCTCATCCATGTTCTGAGACCTCTGTTGTTTATCGAGGGACAAAAGTTGAAGGGATATTCTTTTAGAGGTGTGCTTTCGTGGAACCTCAAAAATTGCCTGTCTGGTAGAGAGGGGAAAAAAGAACAAGAAACAGATTGTCCTATTCTTAGCAGACTTTCATGTGGCTGAAATCTGCATATTAAAGTGAATTATTCATTAGCGAATACATGTGCAGGGCTGAGGTCAGGTCGTCGTATGGATATGCTGTCAGTGTGCAGGAATGCAACAAAGGAAATCTGTTGCATGCATAGAAATACATCATAGAGCTGAGCTGCAGCTGAGAAGGTATGAACATAAGGGTGAAATTATAGAAGACTATCCACACTCAAGCGTATTATTGAAAGTCTTACTAATAACACAAATGGGATGTATGCATCAGCCTAAACTCATTGTGTTAGCATATATGAGGAGGTACCTTTTGTTCAAAAGAACATTGCATAATTTCTCTTAATCGAGAGTTAATTGTACATATAATAGCAGCCACTGATGAGTTCAACCAAACAATTTACTCTGACGCTCCACCAGAGAACACTTCACAAGATTAATTCTTAACCCAGCTGTTTATGAATTGTGATTTGGTCCTCCGCACTTTTCCATCTGCTCTTAATTCATTTTCCTTTATGTCTCATATGAGTTGTACACCCATATAACTGACGTCCAAGACCTTTAATCGTGTGCCAAAACATTAAACGAAAATCTTTTTTTCCAGATCGTTTTGTTATGACTTACAGCATGTCTAAGTTCTGGTAAGAACTTGACCTGTATTAAAGCAAATAGATGGTGTGCTCTATATGTGTAGATGAGTTTTGTCATGGTTTTTGAAGTGCTGCATTCGAAAGTGTGAATGATTTTTATTGTAACATATTAAGCCCTAAATGGACTCAGCAGAGAGGAGGACCAATTAACATTCTGTCTTCTAAGAAATCTTGAACTGGTTTTGTATAACCAAACACAGTTTTAGAAGTCAAACCATTTGTTCCCTTTTTCTGTCAAATATGCCCTCAAACACACACCTTTCAGTGTGGAATAAAGGGGGACAAATTGAAGATACATTTTGTGGACAAACAACATGTTGCGTCTGAGTTGTCTGTTCTGAAGGGATCTAATTGGTGGGAGAGCAAACTGTTAGAGTTACAGTGAGATTTCTTGAACAGGCCCTGCTTTAATGACCCATTTGTCTTGCATCCATGCTAACACATTTCTGGCACAACTACACAGGAGAGCAGAGACAGCATGCAGCTGACGCCAAGCACAATCGCAAGTATGTGAATGCAGACTTTTCTGGGGATAATTGGGAGTCGATTGAGGCTAATCAAGCCTTTTCGTTCATGGCCAAATATGACTGGCCTCTTGGGCTCTTGACCATCTCTTTGAGACACTCCCCTCTGGAAGAAGACTGAGGTCCATCAGGACAAAAACCTCACGCCACAAGAACAGTTTCTTCCCATTCACCACTTGCCTAATCAACAAGGCCCAGTACCCACCCTTACACTCTCCACACTCCACCTCTGGCTCTACATGCCACTGTACTAACTCTGCTGTACTGCTGTCTTTTAATTTATTCTTACTTGTTTCTTATATTTTGAGATGACACGCGCCTAGAACACCAAAACAAATTCCTTGTATGCGTAAAAAAACGTACTTGGCAATAAAGCTTTTTCTTATTTCTGATTTCTGATTTCCAAGTGTCACTGGATGTTGCATGCATGGATTGCACAAAATGCAAATTGTTAATTCAATGTACAACATAGGAACCCCAAAGGCCAAATATATATATGGGTCTGTGGCATAACACTAATTTCTGTCCATATCTATCAAGTTATTCAAAAATTTAATTAAAAGTCCAATTCACACAAAATAATTGCTTGAATACACCACTACTGTGATGAACATGTTCAATGCTATTTTAAGAAATGTTTGGTGCTTAAAGTGTTGGAATCATCCAGTGACAGTAAAATAATAATAATCTGGAATACATTTGTTGGTACAGTATGTAGTTTATTATTGTTTTCTTTTTACTTTTACTTTCATTTGCATATATTTTAATCAACTATATGTAAAACTTAAAGTTAACCTATCATCTTATATCTGCTCTCTGTGCCTTTTATTTTGAGTCTTTTAGCATCCAATACAGAAACCACCACTGTGTTGTTGTGTGGCATAGCCACATAATTGCTATACTCGTGTTTGTTTCAGTGCCCTGCAGTTATTCAATCTGAAATAATAACAGGTTTGTTGTGTGTAAGCTTGGTCATATTTCAGAGGGGGAAAATGATTTTAAAACACCTAAAGACACTAGAGTAACCAAAAAATTGCTTAGATGTAACAAATTGACAAATGGTAAATTATCTCAGTTTTGATGATGCTTAAGGGGTCATGTCAACGTCACCTCTGAGGATGAAATGTTTATGTGTGTATATTCATTCTGTTGTTCTGTTGGCTAGTTCAAAGTTTGAGTGTGCATTAGAAATGATCTACTGTATGTTAAAATGGTAACTGATTTTGAGTCAATTAAAGTCTATTTTTCAATCAAAGACAAACTTTTATTTATTAGTAGTTAAAAGTATTTAAAAGATAATAGCAACCTCAATATGCTGTTATGAGACCAGATGGTAAGTGAAGGTTTAAATACTTCAATGTATTGTATACCAACAACAGAGAAAACCAAACCATGCATGGCAGTGAATTTGTTATAATTATCTCTGTCAGTCGATTAAAAATTAAAAATCGTGATTAATTGCGTAATGTTTTGTAGTTAATTGCGATAAATCTCAGATTTTGAAAGTGCTGAAATTTGACACTATATATACATCTTTTCCTTTCAAAATAAATGTATTTCCATCTTAGGAAAGAAAACTTTGTGAACAATATAATGCTTTTTTATATATTATTTATTATAATGATATATATATATATATATATATATATATATATATATATATATATATATATATATGTATCATTGCAATGTACATTACATCTCTTAAACTCTCATCCTCCACAATATTAATCTGCTGGCAGACTGTGGCTATCTGATTTTTTACAGCAATCATGAAGCTGCATTCATGATTTGTGTCAATGCCATCACCAAGCACTGCTTTAAACCCCACATGAAAAGCAGACAAATAGTTAGGTTTTAGTAGTTAAGACTTGACATGTTTCTATATTAATTAAAATACACCTTACATAGGCTAAAACATATTTGATGTCTATCAAATATATCAAGTCATATCTGGGCTTAAATCAAATTCCATTAAGAGCTATATTTTTTTTTAATTAATCGCATATTTCCAATTGTCTGTTCTGAAACTTCTGATTCTTTGAATCCTAAAGTACTGGTAAAAAACAGCTCAGATAGATCTAAAATAGTTCAGATGTAAAATGATTTGCATTGTAAATGCAGTCAATATGTTAATATTGTATGTTATAGTGTCTATGCAATTGTACCAAATGTATGTGTGCTACAACCACACTTTAAGTACGAATATATAATTCTAATGAAATCACATTGGAAATCCCCTCCTTATATACTATATCATCTAATCAATATATTTATCTATATTAAATGTTACATTTAAGGTTAAATCTCATACATCTGTTTGCATGAATAGCTATCACTGTGCTCAGTTTAGGTCAGGGTAAAAAAAAGCATTATTTTCTTCTCATTCACCATCCATTTGACACTGGAGTCAAAGCTCACAGGTGGTACGGGAGGCCTCGTTCTGAGGAATTACTGCTAATAAAGGGAAAATGACTCAAGAGAGACACACAGTCAGCCTTTATTCAGTGTCTTTTCTCACTGTATAGCCAGTGGTTGTATTTATATATAATTTAGCTTGAGTTCTGGTCAATAAGACTGTTTGTTTTTTCTATCTAATTTTAGTTTTCGGTCAGCACAAATTTTGATCCAATGAACACTGTTTTATTATCAACATTCACATTCCCTCTAAATCAGCACAGTTATATTGCAACATTTCATGAGAATGCCTCTTGGTTTTGGAGAGTAAAATCTGATACTGTGGAGACTTTGCCTAATTACAGTGGCTTATCTTAGTCATAAGTTTACAAATACTTCAGAACTCAACCTAAGTATCAACAGAAACCCATTCATGAAAATTACCCATTCACAAACACTGAACAACTAGCTCTATATATACACAATCTAAAGGCCTTCTGCTTTCCCTGCATCTCATATTGGCACAATAAAACAACTGTGATGATAAACAAATGTTTACTGAACTCTTCCAAGGTTGCTATTGTGCAAGCAAGAGTCGTTCTTTGTAATACAGCCTTCTAAAGTTAAAAGACCAGTACTCTTCCCCAAGCCTTATTAAAATGGAATGCCTTTGAAAAAAACAATATATACATATGTGTAAAACTTCATTTTAAAGGTTTAATCTGATAGAGGATTCTACATTCTATATTTTATGTATACTTTATTAGCTTTGTGTTTAAATATTGTGTGTGTGTGCGTGTGTGTGTGTGTGTGTGTGTGTGTGTGTGTGTGTGTGTGTGTGTGTGTGTGTGTGTGTGTGTGTTTTCCTTGCACTCTCAATATCCTGCAATCTGAGCCTCTTTTTAAGCAATTCAGTGCCCAGTAAACCTTGTGTAAACTGTGGAAATGACAAATAAAAACAACTTGACTTGAACTTAACAAGAGATACAGAGAGCTGTTCAACCTGAAACTGCCTGTGCATGTCTGATAATTCACACCTGTAAAGCAGAGAGGTCAGAGAGAAAATGGACACCTTAGCCCCTATGTACAAGATAACCTGACAGCAACGCATGCTGGTCTGCCTGTGATGTCTGTGTTAGATGTTTCATAGGACCTGTCCCTACAAGCTTCTCTCTCTTTCTCTACTTTGCCTTCATAGCTAGCTTTCCTAAACAGGAAACTTGAATGGCTGGAATGCATACTGAAGTGAAGTGGTTAATTCTCATGGGATCTGTCCAAAATCATGATCTGACTCCTTGAATCCCATTATGCATTTCCAACATGATTTCATTAGAATTAGATATTCATGCGTAAAGTGTGGTTCTAGCATACGTACATTTGGTACATTTGCATAGACACTATAACTTAAAATATCAACGTATTGACAGCATCTACAATGTAAAACGTTTTACATCTGAAACATTTTAGAGACATACCATTTCTTTACGATTCAAAGAATCAGAAGTTTCGGAACAATTGTGACAATGGGAAATTTGTGAAACATGTAACATTTAAAGTTTTTATGATCATTTAATTCAGCTGTACGATGAGTGCAAATGAGAATTCTTTAATTAATCCCATCTGGATGTTATTTATACACATATATACAATTAAAGATATAGTTCACCCAAAAATGAAAATTTTCTCATTTACTCATCCGTATGCCATTTCAGATGTGTATGACTGTCTTTCTTCAGCAGAACACAAACAAAGATTTTTAGTAGAATATCTTAGCTCTGTTGGTCCTTATAATCCAAGTGAACCTTTAAAGCTCTAAAAATCACATAAATACCACATAAAAGTAATACACAAGACTTCAGTGGCTAAATCTATGTCTTTAGAAGCAATAAGATAGGTGCGGGTGAGAAAGAGATCAATATTTAAGTCAATTTTACCATAAATCAGGTAACACTCTAAGGCACAAAATTCCAATGGCAAGATAACCAGCGTCCAATTAAATCGGATTATTGAGATAAAACTAGTTATATTTGGCTGGTCATTTGATCTAAACATGTGTGCCCAGCACCATATGTAGAATAAAACAGTTTTTCTCAAAATCTCATGTGAGTGCACATTATTTAAATTTTATAAAAAACTACTCTACTATTACTACCTCTTTCTATTTAAAATTTTGGCAATTTGCAAAAGAAATAAAATAAATAAATCTCTGAGTGCACCTTTAAATTAAGTAACAGTCCTGCCAACTCACCATTCAGAAGGTTGCGCTGAGATCATACAGAGATCATTATCATAAAGTCTAGACTTCAGTAAGGCTACTCAACATCTGCAATCAGGCCTTTAAAGTAAATGGTAAAGGGCTGGTTTTGGATTTGGCTCATGATATAGCATGCCAGATCACCACTGTTGTGTAGTTTTACATCAAATCGTTCCCATACAGGAAGATCTGAACAATGTCAGAAATGCAGATGATGGCGAACAAATAAACAAAGAAATAATAAGCAAGCAAGCTATTACCTTCAAAACTCATTGCATCATTAGTTCACACGTGAGTCGGCTTGATTAGGCTGTGACACGAAAAAGTGAGCGTGGAGGAAGAGGAGGGAGGGGAGAGGAAAAGAGAGGCTCATGAATGTATTTTCTGTGTCTCATTAATGTGTCAGGTGCAAGGGAATAATCACCACTGTGAGGACAGCATGTCTAAAGATTTAAAACAAATTCAAATATTTAGTGACTAGAATGCTTATTTCTTGGTAGAAATGGAGTCGTAATTCATAGAACTGCCATTTTAAAATAAATTTCAGAATAAAAACAGATCTGGTGATGGTATTTTAGTAAACAGAATATTAAGCAGACATTTAATTTTGGATCCATGCTGTACGTCAAGATTTATAGTGAATAGGGAGTTCTATTTTGGTCTGTTCTCACCCAAAACTGATCATATTACTTCAGAAGACATGGATTAAACCACTCAAATTGTCTGGATTACCTTTATGCTGCTTTTACGTCCTTTCTGGAGGACCTTGGATGTTTTGGACCCCATTGACTTGCATTGATATCATATATCTTCATCATATATCTATTTTTATTGATTTATTTATTATTTTTGTGTCATTAAGTCATAAGAGTTTGCCACAGCATAGAAGTGAGCAAATGATGAAAGAATTATTATTTTGGGGTAAACAATCCCTTTAAGGCCAAAGGTCTTATGAGACCATTAGGTTTCTTAGACTATGGTTTGTGAGCTATGACAGATGGGTTTGGATCAACTCTGCTCAGAATCAGAGAAAAATGAATGTGAAATCTTTATTGACCACATTTGGCTGGACAGTCAAAAAACTTTGAAGCCATTTTTCTCAGTTTCAGTGTTGGTGTGGTTACTGCTGAATTGAATACCCTCCCAAGTCAGGGAACACCAAGTAAAATAGCTCTACGCTTGGAAAGAGAGATACTAAAAGAGAGAGAAACAGCTGTTCAAGCCAAACTGTCAATGAGCTCAGGCTAGATTATTTAAGGCTTTGGGACTCTTTGAAGTCCTGTCATCCAGAGTGTGAATAAAAACCTCCTCCAGCTTGAATGGCTCCGCCACTCCAGCTGACTGCAGACCCTTTAGTGCTACATCTGTGCTCTCTTCCTGTGATGTCATCATCAAAGTGAAGTTTAGACTGAGTTCAAGATTTATGCTTGTTTGTTGTTTTTTAATAGCTTTTATCTTGTTTTAACAAATACATCCTAATAAAGTCTATATGCATGTATTTGCTGTTTGAACAAATTATTAAAGCTGCAACAAATTTTCAATAAAACGTTGTCAAAATTACAACTGTTATTTCACATATTTCAGCTTACTATTTAGTGCCCTGCATGAGGTAAACCTGAGGTAAACAGTTTCTGTAAAGCAACGATTGTTACTCGAACTTACTTTAACGAGCGCCCTCTTGTGGCATTTCAGGAATTACATCAGCATTCCTCTTTCAGGGTGTTTTCCCACACTTGAGTCTGCATGTTTTTATATTTCTAATGCTTGTATATGAATCAGTTCTAAGGCATCATCTATAATTCCTCTCTTGGATTTCCTAATCCTGATACAAGGCATACTTTGAAATGCAGACTCACAAAATAATTACAATCGTATTTTTAACTAATTCTACTTTGCAAAATCACTGCACTTTAGAAAGAGAAAAAGGAATTATAATTTAGAATTAAAACATTTGAATGATTAGTCATATATATTCTCTCTAATGTATGAAGGACCTTTGGGTGCTACATTTGTGGAGTTAGACCCAGCAAAAAAAAATCTCCTATTATAATAATAATCTTTCTAATTAATTGTTCTACAGGTAAATGCATACCATTCTTTTATGCTGAAATAAAATGTATATAATTTAGGTATAATAAAAAGCTTTAATAATAAATAAAAGCTTTTGCTTGTGTGTAAGGCATAATGTTTGCTATAAATGTCTTGCAGTGTGTGGAGTTTGTTCAGAGTATTTTATATTTAATTGGTTGTAAATGGTATCCCATATTTGTATATAAGATCTCATTCAAAAAGGTAATTCATCATGCATAAGTGTTATATCAAAAGTTACTAATCAGTAAAATGGTGAATAAGAGATAGTAGTAGTAAATTAAAGGGGATGGAGCGGTTATTCTGTAGTAAAGTAATCAGATAAATTTTATTTTTTTTCTTCTTTTTTACTATTACAAGCACATATGGATCTGTGCTTTAATTTTCAGGAGTCAGATTTCACATACATGCCAAACCTCTTGCAAACTTAAAAAGTGTCAAATGTGATTCAAAGAAAATGAACTATATATATATATATATATATATATATATATATATATATATATCAATGAAACATTTGTTTTAATGCTACAATGTTTCTTTGGGCTATATACCTGGTACAATGAAATATGAATCTGTTGTGTAAACAGTGCATATATGTGCATATACAAACTATACATTCTCACAGTGTGTGAACATGTATTTATTTTGTTTTACCAACATGTGCCATCCTGTTATTCAGTAAATGAAGGTGGATCAAAGTAGTGCCGGGACACCTTTTGTTCAGTTGTGTCACAATGGTCTATGTGTGATAAAGAGAGTTCATTCATTTGTAGCTATGCAAATGTGTGTCTCTGTGATTACTACATCCTTTTGCACTGTCCACACTTTGGGGCAGTTACTGTGATTTTATTCTTCATCCAGTGTTTGGAAGCTCAGTCATGTACAGGACACACAGGAGACCTCAATTAGAACAATAATTAGGCTTTGCATACAGACCATTACAGCGATTGGCACACTAGTTAATGAGGAAAAGCTGCCCCACTGGGAGAAAGACAAGCTGCCCAGGGCCAGGAGAGTTTGGGTGAAGGATGGAGAGCCCAAAGTTCCCTGAGAAAAAGTGCAGCTAAAAGCCTCAGGCTTTATAAACATGACCCCTCTGAGAGGCCCACGGCTTAGACCCCAATGCCTGACATTGGCGATTAGATCAGAATAAATTGCCTTTTTTTCCTGGTAATGGGGGGAAATGTATGAAAATCAAGAGTGAGATGGGTGAGAAAGAGAGAGAGATTTGCCTGTATTCTGTGCACTTTTGTCCAAATTTCCTATTGCTCTTTTTCATTATTTTTATTCATAATATTTTCCTTTTTTATATTTACTTTATTTAAACTTTTTTTAGTTGAAAAAATTATACCTTTTTCAATTACGCTTTATTTTTAAGACAGATTTTTTTTCTCACTTAGTTTTTGTAGATGTTCCCCGTCTGTCGCTCACTTCGACGTTGTGTCGAAGAAGCGACACTAGAGGTCTCTCTTGAGCGCCGAATATGCCTCTGATCTATGAAAAAGGCCAATGAGAAGTTGGCAGACAGTATTTCCATACCCCGCCCCCAGACATACGGGTATAAAAGCGGGGAAATACGGCGAGTTCATTCAGAAATTTTCTTCGGAGCCGATGGTTGTACTGCAGCGAGCTGCAAGACACACACCCATTGCTGTTCCTCTGACGCTCTCTGCTGTTGAATTTACGGCGCACTACAGCGGCTTTCTCCTTCCTTGCACGGCAGTGCAGTTTGCCCCTGGGCGCTTCGACAGCGCAGAGCATATTAAAAGGCATCCCGGGCTGCCGCCAGCATGGGCTTGGATTGGAACCCTCCGTCCTCCCCACAACCATCGCGGTTGGATATCTGGTTCCTGGGGTCTGCCCCCCCCCCCATTTTTCCCAGAGGTGCATGATGAGCTGACATCATCATGGAGAGCACCGCTCGTCACAAAGCCACTCGCTCATCCACTCTCGTTACCCTCGACGGCGGAGCGGCCCACGGGTACACAGCGATTCCCCAGGTGGATAGGGCTGTTGCACTCCACTTATGCCCCAGAAACCCTACCACCTGGCGGGGTCGCCCTGTGCTCCCCTCCAAGGCCTGTAGGACAACATCCTCGCTGACCGCGAAGGCCTACAGTACCGCCGGACATGCCGCTTCCGCCCTGCACACCATGGCCCTCCTGCAAGTCCACCAGGCCAAGGCGCTCAAAGATCTGCATGGGGGTAGCCCTGATCCTGATGTGCTGCAGGAACTGCGCTCAGCGACCGACCTCGCCCTTAGAGCCACGAAGGTCACAGCGCAGTCACTCGGGCAGGCGATGGCCACACTCATGGTCCAGGAAAGTCACCTGTGGCTGAACATGGTCGAGATGTGTGAGACCGACAAGGTTCGCTTTCTCGATGCCCCTGTCTCCCAGTTTGGCCTCTTTGGCGCACCGTCAAGGACCAGCAGTTGTCTGCGGTGAAGAAGCAGACGGAGGCCATATCTCACATCCTGCCCCGCCGCAAGCCTGCCGCCATGAGCCATGCCCCTCCTGCGGCAAAGAAACACCCTGCTCCGACTCAACCCAGGACCAGCTATCAGCCCCAGTGTCGAGCACTCCGCAGGAAGCAGACCGGGCTACGTGCCCAAGGTTCCTACCATGCCCTTTAGAGACCAGGTAGTGAACCTGCAAGCACTGCCCCGGGAGGAGGCAGACCCAGCCCCTTCGTTGCTGTGTCCGGTACGTGCTTTACGTACCTACTTGGACCGCACGCAGAGCTTTAGATGTTCTGAGCAGCTCTTTGTCTGCTTTGGTGGACAGTGGAAAGGGAACGCTGTCTCCAAACAGAGGCTTTCCCACTGGGTAGTGGACGCCATTTCATTGGCCTATCACACCCAGGCCGTGCCCCCCCCTTACAGGTCAGAGCACACTTGACAAGGAGTGTTGCGTCCTCATGGGCACTGGCCAGGGGTACCTCCCTAGAAGACATATGTAGAGCAACGGGTTGGGCAACACCTAATACCTTCGTGAGATTTTACAATCTCCGGGTTGAGTCAGTATCGTCCCGTGTTTTCTCAGGTCCGAGCCGGTAGAACTCGGTAACACGCTGACGGTCTGGCCGGGTGGATCGCTTGCGCCTAGCGCCTTTTTCCTCGGCTGAGGTAAAACTGTGCGCTTTCTCTCCCAGGAGATCCCACTCATTCGGATCCCTAGACGATTCCTCCCTAGCCCTTTGGGTCCGCAGTTCTACGGATACTTAATCTACCCTGTACTGGAATAGGTGCTCCACAGGATAGGACTCCTACATGGCAGGAGTCTCCCTTAAGTCTCCCTTAGGCAGTTCTAGCTGCCCTCCGGTTGCTGTGTTATAGTAACTCCCCCCTCCTAGCGAGGTTGGATCTACCACTGCGTCATCTACACATGCCGCCTAAAAACCCATGTGATGTATTCGCCACATTGCTGAGCCACTGTAGTGGTCGGACCATTTCTGGCTCCTCAGAAAAATCCTGAATGAACTCAACGTATTTCCCCGCTTTTATACCCGTACCTCCATCAGGGAACAGAGGTTACATCCGTAACCTAGACGTTTTCTCTTTCATTTAATTATGTTTTTTTTAACTATTTTCTGTCAATGCAGCTAAGCTGTAAACCTTAAACTGGAAGTTAAACACAGAGACAGAGACAGAGAGAGAGAGAGAGAGAGAGAGAGAGAGAGAGAGAGAGACAGACCTAACAAGAGGTCAAAGTTTGTCCTGGGTAAAATCAGAAAAAGTCCATGTGTTCATATAAGTGTGCATGTTTGAAATTGGACAGTATAACAAGCCCTAATAGGAGGTCTCAGGGGTGGTTAAGTTCATTTTGTAGTAATTGTTATGTGAGCTGCATAATGGGTAACTAAATGTGGACAGAAACTGACCTCCAGGCAAAAGGGCCAGTCAGGAGAGGCATCATGGGATACCTCAAGTACCTCAAGGGGGTTCCTTTGGTAGCAGTTTGCATTTGCCTTTGGTACAGCATCAATCTGGAGATCTCCTTTGAGGAGAGCGGAGCTGAAAACATTCTCACAAGACAAATCATCTGATGCTGTTCCCACAACAAACTGTGCACACACCCTAACATAATCTGATCATATTTTGAACTTTGTTCTGAGCCAAAATATCAGACATATATTGTTTCAAATTAACATTATGAAATAGTATTGCTTACCCAGCCTCACTCATCTCATATTCAATATTCGAAAACAAGGCTAAACTGTGCAGTTTTTACAGGCCCACTACCTTCACAGCCTGTGCTTGGAATCGTTACTTTTAAAAGTAGCGTGTTACATTATTGCATCTAAAATTAGTAGTAATAATATGTTTTTATTAGGATTTAAAATCTGCATCTTATACAATTTCGTTAGAGCGCAAATTCTAAGCGCAATTTCTGTGCAAGCACAAAGCGCACTGCATACTGTACAGTCCATTTATTGTACCAATTTCTTCTTGTTTGACAGGAAATGGAATACATAATAGGATGCAGATGGTGTTATAAACAGAGAAGAACCTACAAATGAAATTGTACTTGGCACAGCCCATTAGTGCTTTGCGCACTCAAATTCACCAACCCGCTTGCACCTAGACTTAGTGCATACTTGCATGAAAATGCCAAAACTTAATTTCCATGCCTACTGTTTTGGCGTGTGTGATGCATAGCGCTGCGCTTAAGGCACAATGCTCTAAAAATAGGCCCACGCATCTACACGTGTAACACATACTATGTTATGAATGAGTTCAGAGTACAATCCCCAATTTGTCATCTTCTAATTGCGGTAATTCATGCCCAGGCATAATAATAGTAAAAGATGGAGAAATTGTAAGGAATCGAATGGCTTGTACAAATCTTTACCACTTTTAGTCCCACATAAAAAAACTAAACAAAAACAAATGTGATTTTTTTCAAATTTGTCCTTAGACCCTTTTCCAAACCCTACAAAACTTTTAATGAAAAAATCATTTTTCTATTTCACAGATGCAATTATTCATTGGGGTTGGAACGAGACAAGATAATTGTATTACAGGTTATTGACATACATTAGTCATTTTTATTGTATATTTAAACATTAAATGAGTAAACAAATTTTTCACTGAGTTTACTTTTTTTAAATAATGTTTGATAGGAGGATAGCTAAAATTTCATGCCTGTACTGTATTGATTTGAAATTATGTTTGTTGATTGGCAGCGCCACCAGTCCCTACACACATACTGTACAGTATTGCGCAGTCTGTGTAGGGCACCAACTCCCTTGGGGGCAACATCTTACACTAGGGGGCACCAGAAACCTTACTTGCACGTTATACGTTATTCACAGATCCGATAGCAGTTAAGGAACACAGATGCTAAGGGATCCAATCCACTAGTTTATTAGAATGACACTTGCAGCTAAACAATAAGAAACAGACTTTAACAATGATGGAGTTTGGGTTTTCCAATAAAACAAACATCTACAGTGCAGCTTTGACTTTAATCTTACACTTTGAGGTGAGCGTCGTTAGCGCAACTGCTTAAACCCACATGTGTCATGCGGCTGTATGCCTTTATAGAGGAAAAAAAAACACACCCAGTGAAAATTACACACTGGCATTTTCAGAAGAGCATAAATTGTTACACAAATATGCAAACAAACAAAGCCAAAGCATAGCTAAGGTCTCCAAATTGCTATGTGTGTAACCATCAAATTACAAGGCAACATAATAGCTTATGCGGCTATAAAAACCGTAATTATGTATTGTGGCTTCATAAATTGGTCGGATCTCAAATTAAGGTTGCTGCTAGATGCTAAATACCTTTCTGTTAATTTGCACCTACTCTCATTTCTTTTGATATGCTCATTGTGGCAAGATAAACCTCAAGAAATAATAGGGACCACTGATAGTGACGCTGCCAAGTGCACCAAGCATATCGAGCGGAATATATATATTCTCCCCCAAATTATGTCAATAATAAAACATTCATAATCATAAGAGAAGTGTTCAGAAACCAAAATGGTTTTCACAGAGAAACTTTTGACCTCTGGGTTATACAGGCTCATTTGGGTTTTTGTTTGAGGCCTTATTGAATGGTTAAAATCCTTCTAATCTTTTTATATGAGCTCAAACACTTCCTCCAGGAAAATGTGATGTTGCCTAGAGACCTGCAAACTTTCTTTATAATGCAAAATAACTTTCTTCTTATTCATAGCCAGAGGGGAACTGGCCCCAACAGTGAGTCTGGTTTCTCCTAAGGTTATTTTTCTCCCACTAACCAACATCTTATGGAGTTTTGTGTTCCTTGCCACAGTTGCAATTTAATTACTTATTTTTATGCATGATTAACAATCATATTTTATCTAATTACACAATGATGACTCATCGACATTATAGACATTACAGTTTTATCTTCTGTTAATGCCTGATCTTCTGTAAAGCTGCTTTGAAAGGATGTGATTTGTGAAAGGCGCTATACAAATAAAATTGACTTTACTTGACTTGACTTCATAGCAGCGCCATCTTTAATTTTTGATGGGAATGACAACAAGGCTGTGAGGGATATACTTAGTCCCTTCAATGGCTTGTACAGTTGTTTCCCTCACAGTTTTGACTTCATTCCCTACACATCCCTACTGTGAAAAAAGTCTATATGTACCCTGTATAGATTTACATAGCACTCACTTCAAAAGAACGTGTGGTAGAATTACTGCTGCTTATACCTCAGTGTTAATTGGCAGCTAAATCTACACCAGAACAAGAGGAACCAAAACATTAGTCTCTGCTACGATCACTTGTATTTTTACAATAAGGAGGCTTCTATAACCAAATAAACTGAATTTACAGAATATTTCACTTCTAAATCTAAAAGTTTTATCATAAAAGATCAACAAACATGAGTCGTCTGGTAGTTGTTGACACTCACTCTCCCTCAGAACAGAACCATGTGGGGCCAGATTCAGTAAGTAGCTTTGTGCTTAGTGAAGTAGATTATAACATTTATGAAAGCAGTGTCAGATCCTGTTACGCAAGACACTGCGCCTGCACATTGGAATCACTGACAGAGGCAGAATGAAATTAATTAGATACAGGACCACTCCAGCAGTGTGCTCGCTGAACTGTGGCTTCACTAATACATGTTTTGGAAGCATAACATGGGCTTGTGGTTCTGGAAGGCTTGTGTCTCTGGACTGGCTGTTGTGCTGGGAGTAGACCGCTGGAGTGTCAGGGAAACAGTGAAAGATGGTTTGTGTGATACTAAAAATAGTCAAGGCAATTAAACTTGTTTTCCCTTTCAAAACATTTTCAAAACTTTGAACTTTTCAATTTTCCCATTTTGTATATATATAATTTATACTCTAGACATATACAGTGTACCCAACACAGTATTTGGACACTTTTGGACACTATTTATTTTAATAAATGCCACTTGGGAACAATATTTATGCATTTTTAAGTGTGGTATCAAATATTTTTTAGGGCCACTGTAGGCAACATTCCCGTTTTACTAATAGCATGTTCTCTAATGTGTGTGGACATATGATGTGGGAATAATGAGAGAGATGGAGGGAGCACATTATCCCGTGACAGGAACACCATGGGGAACATAAGCAGGGGTGAGGAAAGAGGGGAGGTGTTCCGATCTTTCCACATCCCTGCTGGGCACCTACATTTCTAGCATTTTATCTTGGCCAATCTGCTAGAAAAGAAGCTTTGAAAAATAAGCTTTGGCTTCTTCTGCACCAGAGAGAAAAAAAACTTTAATTTCCTCCATGTCATTTTAGTTCACTGCATATGAAAGTAAGTCATTTTAGCACCTGTTGATCAAATAAGCTCAATTGGGAATTTGTGTAAAGGTGAATTCATGATGTTGGCTTGACTCAAAGTATTAATCAAACTTGAAAGTGGAAAGAATGGCAGAAAATGTTTTTATAAAGAAATGTTCAAGAAATTAAAAGTGCAGGACAATAACAAGGGAACCTGGAGGTGTGTTATTTATTAAAGGCCTCTCCCAAAACAAAAATGAATAAAGCCAGCACAAATTAGATGAAATTCTTGAACATATTGAAAAATGTGTTCCCAGTCAAAAATTGGATGAGTTCACCTCTGGCTTTCCTCCACATCCCCACACCCATAATCTGGAACACTGTGAAGAAAGCCTAAGATAACACAACCATTGGTTTTCATTAAAATGCACATGTACTGTAGTGCTTTTGTGCATGCCTTTCTTGATCTCTTAAACGAACACATATAGACAATACATCAGAATGCATTCACATTCTGTATTTAAAGTAATTAATGTTAAGCTTATCACTTTTAATTATTGAAGCATATTCATATACGTTACAGTATTTATTGTGTGTGTGTGTGTGTGTGTGTGTGTGTGTTTACTGTGCACAAGCATAAAAGAGGTTTGCTTCACAATATCTTTTTAAAGATGGCGTTTCACAATGCCCTGTGCTAGCTGTTTATCCTCTTGTCAGACGAACAGCTCACAAAAAGCACTTTTCCACTTCAAGTTACGGTTCGACTCGCCTCAACTCTATTTTCTTTACTTTTCCACTGCAGTTTAGTGCCACCTCAGCGTGGGTGGATGATAGTCATAGTTGCACCACCTCTACTGCCGTGACATCATCTTAAACACGACGCAAACTGACCAAAACAATAACATGACCGCTAGTGGTTAGCTACTAGCTCATTGTGCTGCATAAAGTAGTTGTTGTATGGTGATTTTACACAAGTGTAACAGTTAAATTGGCCTTGTTGTTTTTGAAGCAAGCTTCCAGTAGCTAATCAACTAAATAAAGTGAAGCTTTCAAGCAGAGTATAGAGTTAACATAAAACATACCATCATCCATCGTGGATCAACACTGTGGCACTCTCCCTCCCATTGCTCGCCAGTTTAGATAGGTCCATTTGGTCGAACCACTTCCACTTTTCCTTGATGTTCTATAGTCACTTTTAATTTTTTTTTACTTTTCCCTACACTGTTGGTAGGTCCGGTGGTAGCCATGTGCGCCCAACAGCTGAGACACTTCCTGAGACACTTTTTAATTTTGCTCATCGCTAACGAGTGGAATGTCCGCACCTCATTTATTGACCACGGCGTGGTTTTGCGCACAGCCATTTCTTTTTATACAATTAAGTGTATTTGTTTTTCTACTCAACGAATTAACCCTTGTGTGTCAATAAAAAAAGTTACTCAGAGGTCCTTAGAAGACATAAAATGTCTGCATCAAAAAACTGCCATAATATTCTATATTAACATTATTTTCCACTTTCAATTAGATAATTTTTTTATAACTACCAAATATTTATTAATTTTCAAGATTGTAACCCCTTAAATGCCAGTTTGTTTATATAATTCAACTGTTGTTTTTTTTATGGGGGAAAAAAAACCTCAAAAAAATATATTATTTTCCATATACTAAATGCTAAGGGGATTTTGGGGGGGGGGGGGGGGGGGGGAATTATCACAGTTTGGGGTATATCAATGATTAGCAATAACATTCAGGAAGTTAGAAGACAATAATTTCAGTGTAAAAAAAAAACTGTCATAAAAAATTATATATTAATACTATTTGCCACTTTCACTGACATAGATTTTTTAACCAACATCAGTCCCGATTATAATTACCAAATATTCATTTATTTTCAGGATTGTAACCCTTTAAATGCCAGTTTGTTTACATAATGCTACTGTAGTTTTTTTTACACACACACAAATTTCTCAATACATACATACAAAACACACTCTGACATCCATACCAACTCATCCACACAATTTTAGCTGCATCATTAATTCAACTGGCCTGCAGTGCTCTATAATACAGCAAACACAAAATATGTACTTGCTCCATAGGCTAAACATGAGAACATTGGCAATATCTGGTGGAAAATACAAAAAATAATAATTTTGAAGCCAGGGCTCCAGAATGAATGCATAATATCATAGAATTCATGATTTTATGCTTCAATGGCACTGGGATCAAATATTGTAGTTTTAATGGGTTTCAATGGGGGTATTTTTGTCTTGAAGGTCCTGAGTGTAATTATTTTGTGTACACAGTGTTTTATAGATGTATTATAGGAACTGAGGATGAAATATTACAATTCCCCCAAAAATGTACACCTTTGGCAAAATGTATGCCATTGGCATTAACACAGGCAAAATGACTGAAAAAATGAAAATGAAAAAGACAAAAATGTCCCTAAGGTCGGACAAGTGTTTAAAAAGTCTCAATTTCCTCCTTGTCCCACACCCTTCAGCTGTCACAGAAACACAAACAGAAGTACGTATGAACATATCAATTCATATTTGTGTTATGCATAAATTATATTATTTTAGAAATATGTGTAACCCAAGTAATGTCCTAAATAATAATTAAAAGTCAGTCACTGTAATCTGCTTACTATAATTTAAAATGTAACTCATTACACGACTTTTTTATTTAAAAGTAATTATATTACAGTAACTTATTATTTTTTAATCACATTAAAACCAAAATTGCTTAAGAAGGATCTTGTTTCTAGCTTGATGTCATAAATATTATACTGATCTTTCTTTTATTACATTTGCATGTTTTCATCATGAGGTCATGTGATTTTAACAGCTGTTTTCACATGTTTCCTTACTGAGTCATTGTTGGATACTGTAGTATTAACATAAATCACATATAAACAGGGCCACACAAGGCCCAGAACAACCTTAATGCAGCCCTGCGCATAAATAACACATAAAAAGGAGCAAATGGATGACACTTTCCTTTAACAGCTTTCAGGGGCATTTATTTCTCAAAATAGATGGGTTGCAAAAGGAAATGCAATGTTGTTATAATTGCAATTATTTTTACTATGGTGGGGCTTGAATTGAGTTTTGTAACTCTTCTAAAGTTCCTCTCTCTGTGTGAGGCAACAATGTTGAGACTGTAGGCAAACATTGAACACACAGCCACAAAATTGCCTGTGGCTTCAACACCGTGGCAAGAAAACTAAAAATCTGATGGATGCTGTAACTCAGATTTTACAAGCAAGACAGCTGACTGTGTGTGTTAGTTAAAGCTGACGTGTCTACACCTACCATTTGGCTTTCATGGATGTTACTGTTACTTTGAGGCATTTGAAGTCATGAATTAAATGCATTACCTTATGGGAGCTAAAATGTGTAGGTATGGATGTTTGTGTGTGTGTCATCATGGTCATATGTATGTGACCCTGTGTTGTACATCTGTATACATTAATGAATGAATTAATGTGTGTGAACAGCTGTGAAAACACCAGTGATTTATGGTCACTTGTAGCAAGTTAATGAAACAGAGGACATAGCTTTTGTATGTGAGTGTGCTGGAGCTCTCTCTAACAACCAAAAAAAAAAATCATTTTTCTAATGTTGTCTCAATACACAATGACTGTAGACCCTGGCTGTAGAAGTGGGACCGCTGGCCAGGTGTATAGGCTATTCTGTATATATGTATATACAGTATATATAAACTTACTGAGGCCTTTTTTAGGAAAGCCTGTGCACTTACTTATTCATTTGATTATCTAATTAGCCAATCATGTGGCTGCTGTGCAATGCATAAAATCATGCAGATATGAGTCAGGAGCTTCAATTAATGTTCCCATCAACCATCAGAATGGGCAAAAAAAACATTTCTAACATGGCATGATTGTTGCCAGATGGGCTAGTATGATTATTTCTGTAACTGCTGATCTCCTGGGATTTTCACACATAACAATCTCAAGAGTTTTTTCAAAATGGTGCCAAAAAAAAAAAAAAAACATCCAGTGAGCTGCAGTTCTGCGGACGGAAACAACTTGTTGATGAGAGAGGTCAACGGAGAATGACCAGACTGGTTTGAGCTGACAGAAAGGCTAAGGTAAGTCAGATAAGCACTCTGTATAATTGTATTGAGCAGAATAGCATCTCCGAATGCACAACACATCGAACCTTGAGGCAAATGTGCTACAACAGTGCACATTTGGGCCCCTTGAAGACCACGTTGGGCACTTTATTAGGACAATAGTGTTCATAATAAAGTGCTCAATGAGTGTATATATTTCATGGATGTTACTGTTACTTTGAGGCATTTGAAGGCATTCATTTTGTTTCAAGGTTTCAAAAACCTTGTTCAAAACTGTTGTTAGGAATAGGATAAAATTTGTCGATGCTATCAAACACTGGTTTAAAATTTTGGTAGGTTATCTTTCCATTTTTGTGGAATATGTGTTTGGTTTACTTTATATAGTATTTTATATTTCAAACTAAAATATTATTTTCAAAACTGTGTTGGATAGTTGTAAAACAGGTATTGGTGTTTAAATCCATAAGTCAATATAGATTCTGTATTATATGTAAAACATGAAATAAAGTCAGAAAAAAATAACATAAATAACAATCAAACAATTACACATTTCAAAACACTCTGTATTTTAAATCCACTTCAATCAATTTTCCATAATCAGGTAATAAAAACGGATGCTGGCTGAAGCTGCGTTCACACTGCCAGCTACTTTGCCGCTGCAGGTTAGGTCGACAGTGATGTTTATGGAGAGTCTAAACAGCAATGTTTCTTTAAAACAATTATTATTATTAAAATATTAGGATCACATGAACTCTACCATCTTCTCTCGTATTGGATGTCGCTCCCGAAAGTCGCTCTTCATTTGCATAAAGTTACATGTTTCTCAACTGTGTTGCGTCGCTGGACACGCCCACATCCGGTCACAAACGGTCGCCGTAGCTCGTGTTGCCGGAAGTCGCCAACTTTCATTGAAGAGATTGGGTCGTTTTGTCGCTGCGTGTCGCTGGCAGTGTGAACGCAGATTTACATTCCAAACTGTAAAAAATGTACAGTGATATAAAAGACTATGGACAGAACAAAGACTAGAGGCTAACCTTACACCGTCATAATGAGAACAAGAGAAAGAGTGGCAGAGGCTGAGCAGGTGTGCATGAGCCCAGAAGGTCACTAAAGCCTATCTGCCTCTTCATGATTCAGTGTAAATTCATTCCCAAAGAGAATTTTTAACTCCCATAAGAACACAACTGCCAAATCCCTGAAAAACATCTCTCATAAATGCACCAGACAATGTCACTTATCCCCTCACTTTTTGTCATGTTTGTGTGTAGCCAAAATAAATAAATAAGCTTAACACGCTGCAACTATTATTGTAGACACAAGATGGCGACACTGGTTCAATAAACTTCAAGCAATGGCTTTGTTCATAATGGAATACTAGCATACTGCACAGTACTTACTGTACACTGCTTTCTGTTTTCTAGCAGTAGTATGTGAGACTGTATAATATACAACAATAAACGTTTTAATTCAGCGAGTGGAGCCTGGTTTCCATCTTGGAAATAAACACATTTCTTTTGCCTTTTTAATTAATTTTGTGTATAAATGTCTGAACTTTTGGCAGTCCGATTAAATACTGACTAAAAAAATTGATGTTAGAAATTGATATTGATCGGTTGATATTACTTCCAACGTATTGGATATGGAAAGTCTAAGGCATTGCATTGTGGCATACAATATTCTTTAAAGTATGCTCTGTCATATCTGTGCATAGCTAATCTGGCAATCAACTGGGTATTCCGTGCATGCAGAAAAGTGTCCATACTGCACACAGTATGCATACTGTAGAAATAGTACTAGCAGTATAGTATTACCAAACATGACCAATAAATCCATTTTAAATAAAGAGGAATCAGATATCAGATCGCTGACAGGACTAAATTCTTCCACTATAAAAATGTAATATGTGAGGTATTAAATAGCCTATAGAAATGACAGCAGTGTCAGTGACAAAAGCACACAGAGATTGTACAGGAAGTAGCTACACTGTCTATATTCATCCTTCTGTCAGTTCCATTAGACCATAAACAGCAAATTATCATGATTTTTTATAATCAGTCAGTCTGATGTCGTCAATTCAAGGGTGTTAATAATTGGCATTTGAAACCCAACCACCTTGCTTGTCAACACTTCCGTTCTTGTAGGCAGGCATTAATCAAAGCATATAAAAGACTGTAACTCTGACTAATGATCTGCTGTCAGTGATGAGCAGTGAGCCATGTTTATATCAACACACTGTGTGGTTTTACTTTGAGGAAAGTGTTTATTAAACTGGAGGGAAAAGTCAAAGACCAGCTTTGTGATAAAATCATAGGCATTGTTTTGATTAACAAAAGAAAAACATAACGTTTTGGTATTGGTCAAAATGTAGATTCATACTCGTTGTTTTATTTTTATTTATTTATTTTTGTTTTTCGTATTTAGATTTATTGAACCTTGGTAATAAAGACCCGTCTATGGCTGTGCCCTACCTGAGGATGTACGTTCTTACTACAAATATTACTGGAAGATATGTGTACTAACTAACCACTGTGTAGGAAAGTTAAATAAACAAAAAAATTTTAATAATTCTGCATGACTGAATATAGTCTAAATATGGGTTCCAGACTCTCAGCTGGTGTTCAACCAAATCAAACTTGATTCTGCTTACACAGACTCCTGTTCTGACAACAACAAAATACCTACAGTAGGAGAGCACATCAGCACCAGCAATGTATATCTGTACCAATAGATGGTGCTAATGTATCATAATCCAGTCCACTGTTCTCAGATGTTCAAAAAAAAAATATAGTGCTTTTAAGCATTATAATAGCAAATATAAACTTTAAATCATAATTATTTTATAAGCCTCCTCATGATGACACTGACATGCATTAGTGTGGAAATATTGGACACAAATGGGCATTTTCAAGTTAAATATACAGATTTTCATCAAAAATGTGCGTTTGGGAATCTACACTTGCCTACAAATGTGGGGAATCCAGACTGGCAGGTTTACATTGTCATTGAAAATGTATTTTCAGTTGTTTAAAGGGATATTCCAGGTTCAAGTTAAGCTTAATGGAATTCCATTGTAAGTGCCTCACTGTAACCTCGATTTATACCTCTCTTTCTTTTAATAAAAGGAGGGACAAATCGAAAAAAAAATTAATCTGGAATATCCCTTTAATATTTTATTCAACTTTTTCTTATCTTGACCCACCACACACACAAAAAAATGACAATCAGAGAATTCTCCAAGCAATCACTTAAATGACGTTTTCCACCTATTCGCAGTTGTACAATATTGACCAAAATGGCAATTATGAGCATTGCTCTACAGCGCCCCATCAGACAGACGTATTAAAATCCTGAGAGCCCCGCACTTTCAACATTGTTACAATCCTCCCATTTCCTGCAACACACCATTTCCATGTCTCTCTTGAAGGTTATGCTGTTTTATCTCTCAACGCTGGACCATACCTGCTGCCTGGACACTGACAACGATGGAAATATAAAGGTAAGCTACTTTTGTCCGCTTTTATGTAAGTAATAGTCATATTCCGGGTGAAAGCTCGTTCTACGCTATCTTTTAGATCGTGAGTAGTGAAGAATACGGCCAGGTTTCTTTATTGATATGAAATGAAGTCCCAAAGGGACAATCGTACATGTAACGAAAAATTGTTACTTCAAGCCAGGTGTCAACCACCAACTCTTCGATGGTGGTTTTATTGTCTCTTTTTTTGCCGCGGTGAATTCAGGGTTGCGAATCATCAAGAGCTGCTCAAGCAGCGCTGTGGTCACTTGGCAACGCTACGCGCGGTATACTGCTTTCCCCTCAGTGCTTACAAGGACTGTAACCTTCTTTCTTGTGGTGTTTCGTTCCCACTAACTGGTAAAAACCCGTCCGAGCGCACCCACGTAGTGGTTGACATTCGGTAAGTTTGGATAGGACCTCAGAAGATCAGAGCTGAGGATTTACAACCAGTGGTAACGAGTCAAGTATACACTGAACATTTTACACACGGCTGGGGCTTTCATGCGCGTTCCCTTCACACGCCTTCTCTCTCTCTCTCACCCATTCTCTCTCTCTCCACCAGAGCGAATATGAGAGGGGTTCGCCACAAACTGTCATTAGGTTGACAGAGATGGGTTGCTGATTTGGGAATCTCCCCTGGAGAGCAGGAAGCGCCCAGCTGCACCATGACTGTTTTCAACCAGGAGAATGTGGAGGATTATTACGATATTGGAGACGAGCTCGGAAGGTATGTAATGGGCTTCTCACCAGGTTTTGGGTATGAGGGGAAATTTATTTAATGTAGTTGTTGTTTTGATAAGGTGCACATTTAAAAAAAAAAAAAAAAGAAAGAAATTTCAGCCCAAATGGATCATTCAATGAAATGCAACAATGGGGTGTTTAATGCTGTTAAAGACTGAAATGTCAACAAAAATAAATCTGGTTGTCACTCATACTTGAAGCACCATTTGGGGTTCCACAGCTGCCACACTGGCAGAACCCTCTGGAGATCCTCCAGACACCCTTTCACTTCCTTGAGAAACTTACTTTCAGTTCCTACAAGAACTCTAACTCTAACTTCAATGCTCTTAAAAATACATTGGCGGCCAAAAGTTTGGAATAATGTACAGATTTTGTTCTTTTGGATAGAAATTGGTACTTTTATTCACCAAAGTGGTATTCAGCTGATCACAATGTGAAAAATTATTATTACAATTTGGGGAAAATTATTCAGAATTTCTTAAACTCCAAAGAATTCTCATCAAAAATCCTCCATGTGCAGCAATGACAGCTTTGCAGATCCTTGGCATTCTAGCTGTCAGTTTGTCGAGATTCCCACGCTTCCTGTAGCACTTGTCATAGATATAGCTGTCTTGTTGGGCACTTTTCATACACCTTACAGTCCAGCTGATCCCACAAAAGCTCAGTGGGGTTAAGATCCATAACACACTTTTCCAATTATCTGTTGTCCAATGTCTGTGTTTCTTTGCCCATTCTAATCATTTCTTTTTGTTTTTCTGTTTCAAAAGTGGCTTTTTCTTTGCCATTCTTCCCATAAGACCAGCACCCCTGAGTCTTCTCTTTACTGTTGTGCATGAAACTGGTGTTGAGCGGGTAGAAGTCAATGAAGCTGTCAGCTGAGGACATGTGAGGCATCTATTTATCAAACTAGTGACTCTGATGTACTTATCCTCTTGTTTATTTGTACATCTGGCCTTCCACATCTCTTTCTGTCCTTGTTAGAGCCAGTTGTCCTTTGTCTTTGAAGACTGCTGTGTACACCTTTGTATGAAATCTTCTGATTTTTGGCAATTTCAAGCATTGTATAGCTGTCATTCCTTAACTCAATGATTGACAGAAGAGTTTCTAGAGAAAGCTGTTTCTTTTTTGCCATTTTTGACCAAATATTGACCTCAAGACATGCCAGACTATTGCATACTGTGGCAACTCAAAAACAAACACAAAGACAATGTTAAGCTTCATTTAATGAACAAAATAGCTTTCAACTGTGTTTGATATAATGGCAAGTAATTTCCTAGTTCCAAATTAGCAATTTAACATGATTAATCAAGAATAGGGTGTTTGACTGATGGCTGCTGGAAATGGGGCCTGTCTAGATTTGATCAAAAATGACTTTTTTTCAAATAGTGATGTTGCTGTTTTTACATCAGTAATGTCCTGAGTATACTTTGTGATCAGTTGAATGCCACTTTGTTGAATTAAAGTACCAATTTCCTTTAGAAACAGCAAAATCTGTACATTATTCCAAACTTTTGTCCACCAGTGTATATAGTAAAGTTCATTGAGATAATTAATAGGATATTTGATGCTCCCTTTAGGGGTGTCTGGTACTCCTTTTCCACCAAAATGCCGCTGTGTCTCGTTCCTGAGCCTGTGCTCTGCTAGTTCTTAGGCAGGGCAATCTGGAGCCTATCGCATGCCGGCTGGCTTTTTCACTGACTTGAGAACCGAACGGTGACCTAACTGGTTACGTGGCTACATGATAGTTTTACATGACTACCTAACCTGCCCACAAATGAACATGGCATGACGCAGTGTTTGTGCACAGCTTTTACTCCTGTTTTTGTGCACATTTAAATATACAGAGTAATGCAATCCAGCGTAATTACATTGTGCAACAAGATTGCCAGAGACAACACACACCAGAGATAAAGTGCCCTAAAAACAAGGCATTTATATCCAATACTAGCTTCAGTGAGACATTATCTATTACATTCTTCTCAGAGTTATTTTTAGGTAACACAAATCACTAAAAATTAAGCATTTGGGAGATGTCTCAACTCCGTAATTGCAGGATTTTTTTCCTGTTATTACTGTTCGCAACGAGCATATATCTCTGAGTTAGTTTTTGAACCGACATTCGATTGAATCATGCTATGGCGGTGACGAGCAAGTGTGGAAGAGAGACTTAGACTGTGCATGTTTAAAGTGACAAGAGTATGCACAAACTGTTATCAACGCACGCGTGCAGACTGACCCCGCACTCATGTTATATAAAGTGGCTTATGATCAGATTTATATTCACGGATTTGTATATTGTTTTTATCCGTTTGCCGTTTCTTTTCCTCTATAACGGTTCAGCAGTTTATCAGTACTGAGAATTACTGTAAATGCTCTAGAAAATTGATACAAAAAAATCATACACACTCACTAATTTTATGTATTGACAATATCACACGGGACACAAAATATAGTTTGCAGGCCGCACGAGCATGTAGTAGATGGTTATATTTGGATTTTTGCCATAGCGAATAATATTGCGTTTACGATGGTTGAGAATTCCATTGGTTTACTTAACATAGTTGTGATCTTCCTAATTAATAGGGGTGTAAATCACAAGTTTCATCAGGATATGATCTTATATCGATTTTCGTAGCAAGCGATCCAATTTTTGCAGATACCACAAAGTCTACCGTGGCTTCAGAAATGATTGCTATCAGGTTGCTGCATTGCCTGACAAAAATACTTACTGACATGGCTGGGATGTGTCAAAATAAAGGTGTCTCTTAAAAAATACATACATTGATGTTTACGCATTGAATCGATGACAGTTTATCATTGTTTGACGCATTTGACTCGTGCATCAATTCCGATCGATGAATCACTACACCCCTACTAAGTGAGTAGCTGGCCAAAAATCCCATTAATGAACAAAAACAATGCACCAAGACGAGAATAGTGTAAGGCAAGCTAAAAAAGTTGGCAAATCAATAAAAAAAAAGCTGGCTGGTTGGTGTCTGAGCACGGGGTCCAAGACATTTTTATTGCTCTGTCCACTGCCACTGATGTTGTTGTTGTTGTTGTTAAAGAGTAAATAAGTATTCCTTGCTGCAGACGGTAGCTAGCCAAACTGTTATTGTTTGGAAACCTTTACCCGGTCACCACACATTTTTCCACCCCCCTCAACCCACTGATGTAATCGGCTCCTGTTTAAAGGCTAGCAATCTTTTGAGGCTGGTGCGGAACCAGTTTTTCCACCCCGTAACAGCCTTTTCTGTGATGGAATGCACATAATGGTTCAAGAGTTTGCACTGGCCCAGGAACCAGCCTCCGAACCATGTCATGGAAAAGGTTTATGTAGGATCTCCAGAGGGTTCCTATTTGTCATTGCACTTATTGATTAATGGGGTTCAGGCAGCTGTGAAGGTCTGGTGTGTTGATACCTTTTGTGAGATTTGATATTCCCTTCATGATCAAGATAAATTGGATTAGTCTGCTATGACTCACAATTAAATTTCTGCTTTATAATTTGGCTGTTTAAGAGATCCAGTCATTGTTTGATTTAATTGATTTCATTTTGTCAGATATCTCAACTTCTCGACTGGTCGACTTAGACACTACATTAATGCAGTGGGTTTGTGATGTTGCTTTGGCTCTTGAAATATCAGTTGAGTAATAAAATGTTGAATATTTCATCATTGGTGGTGAGGAGATGGATGTTCTTTTGAACTGGTTTTTCATGAGAATGCAGATTCTTAGATTCCCATTGACTGCTGTGTGTGTGGGCGAAAAATCACCACGCACTGATGGATGAGTCTGCTCCTTGTGTGGGTTGTGGGAAATCAGCTTTTGTATTGAAGAGAAATAATGTATGTGTTAGTGCTCACATAACAGTCTATAGGATGCTGAAACATTGCTCAGGCTCTGTTTAATCAGTTGTATAATGCAACATACTGAGGGAACCTCAATAGAATATTTAAGATGTTCTTGTCATTGGTTCCTGAGGGATGTCATCATCAGTTGGTTATTCTGATTGAATAATTGGCTCCATAAGCCACATTCAGACCAGTTCTAATGACTAGTTCAATTAAGTTGTTGCTGAATAAAGCTGCTCCTGTAGTAGAGGAGCAGTGTCGCATTACACATAAGAATTGTGTTGGTTTGATTCAATTATTTTTGAGGTTGGTAATTTGAAATGTACTGGTCCTCAATCTGTTTATTCATGAAGATTGATTACATGCTACTGTCAACTGTCTAACCTTTGTTGTTTTGGTAATCTCTTATCATTTGTATTTTTGATTAAAGACATCTGTTTGAAATAATTGTTACAAATGTTTCTGTTTGTTTTGTGTAGTTTGTGCCTATGCTGTCATTTATTGTAATATTTTCAAATATGTGAAGGACACATTGCTCCATAGTTTTAATTTTTTTTTTGTAATGTCAAATATTTTGAACATGTAAAGAGAACATCACACATGATTTTTATTCTTTACATATTCAAAAATATTTGAATGGCAATGAAGACAAACATTTGAATATTATGGTCTCACCATGACAACTTCATGAGTAGTGATTAGCTAGGGCTAGCCCAAGGTTATGCTATGGACTTACTAGCCCACTATTGATATTAGCCAATGAATGGATTGCATCTTGTTGAAGGTACTTTATCTAAGACCCTGCTTACAAAACACTGCTTGAAAGGAAACAATGGGACCACCAACCATTGAAACACATTGCAAATTTGTAAGTTTTCTTTTCTACTATGCATAATAAAAATCACTCTTCCTTCCGCCACTGAACAGAATCTCAAATCAGATCCAAAAGCACTGTTCACTGGTATCAAAGCTATTAATTTCTTTGCCCTTCTCACCAATATTTAGTGGTTGGCTTTGATACCTCATCAAAGTGGTTAAGCATACCTCTCAGGCCCAGCACTGAAGCGTTAAATAGCCCCACATCATACGGCGCTTGCGTGCTACTAAGGCTGTAAGGTTAAACACACAGGCCCTCTCGATGGGGCTTATGAGGCTCCGGCCAATGGAAACTCTTAAGTGAGGAGGTTTCTTTATTCTTTATTCTGATGGGAACTGCTCCGGGTGGTCCTCAGAGTAGGTGGAGCAGTGACATGATGGCTGAATTTGAAATTTGGGGTCTAACTAGCAGTTGTACTTTCTTGCTTTAGCACTATATGAGTTGCCATAAAGACCCTATGAAATCATCTTGACATGCAAAGTTTCCAGTCCTGTGTTGATGTATTTCCTACTGAAACAGGAAGTTTGGGTGATTTATATCCTTTTTTTTCTGGTCAGTAATAGGGGCAGGGACATTGACAGAAATCTGTGTAGTGCAACATGAGTCTTCAATATTTCTGGTCTATTTTCCCTTAAGGTAAAAATAATTTAAATGATTTCATCTGTAAAATCAATTTTGTTAACAAATTTTGTCAGGAGTACACTATAGAGGTCGACCAGTATTGGATTTTGTAGAAACCGTTTTAAAAATGTGTTGAAAGTAATCTACAAGAGATCATCAGGGTTCATTTATACATTTTAATACATTTTAATTTATTCCACTGTGAATCAAAATCAACATGAGCACAACAATCAATAAAGGTTATACAGTATAAATAAATGTTTAATAATGCCCATGCTTCATTTGTGTCTTTATCATAACATCCTATATTAATAATGATGTATTAGTCCATACAAAGTGACAGACACTTAGCTCTGTTACAATGGCAAAAGTTGGCAAAATTTATAGCCTAGGTGAGTTCATGAGTTTTGTGTGAGTGAGTGAATACTGAAATATT
>JAVLUX010000044.1:775000-810000 GCA_032164185.1 Moxostoma hubbsi
TTGTAGTCTGCACTAGCTTCTAGATGGAGTGCCACAGAATGTAGTAAATGAAGTGGTCGCTGCAGGTTTTTATTTTTAAGTTGAACTACTTTTACTTTAATTCAGTGTTTTGCTCTCATTGCATGAACTGTGATGCAACCGAGAAATCTGTCCACCTGACACGTGTACATAGACCAGCAATTAAAAAATAGTTCAGCTGTTAACATTAACATGAATAGCCCGGTATGAACTGGTGTGAGTCCTGTGTGAACAACACAAAATGGATTGATGTGGACTGTCAGCCAGTGATGGACTTCTGATCAATGGTATGGAAGTGACCCCAACAATATAATGACTTTTAGAGCCACTTTTTTGATGTCCATTGAAGTTTTCACACGTCTGCTATAATTATTATTATTTTTTTTGTTATTTTCATTTGGGGATTTTTAATCAAATATTGATATGAGATTAATTCACTTAATAAATCAATATATTAAGTATAATTTGAAATCAATTGACAGCCCTAGTAAATGGATAATTACATATACTATGTCATTAACAGAGGTCTAGTGCTTGACTGTAGATGCTTGCTCTTATGTGTGTGGTGAAGTTTTGTTGTTTCTAGTGAAGCCTAATGAGATCTGGGGGTGAGAGTGAGAATGTGTATGAGATCAAGAGAATTTGTGAGTGAGCGCACCAGGAGGGTCGTGGGGCACTGTAAGACAATCCTGCTGTGAAGCATTAGCCTTGACCACTGAAGCATGTGTAAGACAAGAGAGAAAGTTAGTTTTTTTTTCACCTCTCTGTCATTTTCTGTTTGGCATGGTGAATGCAGCTTTTGAGAATACAGAATCTTGTTTCTTCCACCATCCAAATCAGCCAACTTAACTGGACTTCCTGGATGGTACAAAAGGTTAAACCGTCCACATATGACCACAGCATGTTAATCAGTGCCAATAGAGTTTTTTTACTTTCTGGCGTACTGACAGTTTATACAATAGTTCACCCAAAATGTAATATTCTTGCATTAATTACTCGCATGGTGTTCCAACCCAGTATTACTTTTTTCTGTCTGTTGAACACAAAATTTTATTTAATTTTTTTATCCTATTTTTAAATGATTATTTCTTTATTTTATGTTATTCATCAATAATCTTCCTCTTCAGTGAGCTGTAAAATGCTTTGACTGGACCATTGAATCAACGGATCAGTCCGATTTGTGAACAAATCATTCAGACAGTTGGTTATGTCAATTAATTTATCTGACTCAAAATAACAAATCATTCATGAAAAGATTCTTCAATGCGGAAGTAAACTATTGCAGGATAAACTTTTATAGTGGTGAATGGGAGTCCACAGCAAATATTATTTCTGCTTACCCATTTGCTCCAACAGCTAAATAAAAAATTCACTATTAATTTCCATGACTTCCCACATGCCTTATACCACAAGAGCAAAAATATAATAATTTTTTTTAAAATAGTCGGTGGTGGATTACAGCAATCATAAGAGAGAAAGATGCCACTGTCACTCTCTCAGCAGGTGTATTAGAAACCCAAACTTGCTTCATAAACCATGTTACTATAACTGCATTTTTGCTAAATAAGTTTTGTGGGCTTCGTTCTACTTATCGCTGTAGATTTCTGGGGGAATAAAAACTTGAAGGGCAAAAACAAAGAGTTTTATTCATATACACACAAATAATTGATAAATAAATAAATAATAATTTTTCAATTGAAAATATAAAAAATGTTTACACTGCTAATAAGGTGGAAATGTGTCATCACAGTCTGTGAAAGGGTTTATTTGACACCATTATTTTTCTCATGCTTCTAAATTAGCCAAGGAGAGCTAGGATGGGTGTCAGTATTTTCAGTACAAAAAATATCTAAAGTTCAGTCTGTTTCTCACACAAAGCTATCATATGTCTTCAGAAGACTTGAAATACAGCACTTGAGTCATATGGATCACTTTTTGTGCACACTAAAATGTATTATATAAAATGTAAAAAACAAACAAAAGTGGCCAGTTAGGGCTGCTCCTATCGGTATCGGCCGATATTCACATCCTATGACTCATAATAATTTGGCCGATTGCATAAACCTATTGTTCATGTCACAAAAGACGTGCGGCTCCTTTAAGATTTCAGTAGCAGTCATGGCATCACGCCTTGTGGGGAATGTTGGCATAGTGTTGTGAGACAACAAACTTGATTTAACAGTTAAGAAAGATGCAGTCGGAGAGGTATGGTGAATATGAAAAGTTTGTGTACTGTACTGTTAATGTGGTGTTTCACACACAACAAGCAAAGGGAAAACAGCGCAAGCTGTGAAACGGTCCTTATTATCGTTCATGGCGGCAGCTGCTCAGTCTCCGGGCATAGGCATCTCGAGTGAGTGCACTCTTTCTCCACTTTCCTTTCATCTCTTGCCCTCATGAGAGAGCGCGTGTTCCCCTCATTAAAGTTCAAGCTGCAACAAGTGAAAAAACTATTAATATAATCTCCAAAAGGAATGAAGAAATGTATAATTATAATCATTTTTTATACAATATTAAGATACCATAATGTAATGTATTAAATATAATGCAATAATAAATTAAAAAATAAATAAATAATAAATGACAATAATGATATGAAATAATGGCAATGAATTAATAATCAAAAATTCAACATTAAATTGAATTGCACCTACAGTATGGGTTATCCGTTTGTCTTCAGTTTGATACTAAGCTTTTTTTTATTTATTATCTAATAAATATAGCTTTTTAATAAGCCCTTTAAACTTTTTGTCAGGAAAAACTAGGCAAAGTGATATTACAGGGAAGAGGAAAATTCAATTAAGAGTAACTGTGCAGAAAGTATATATACACTCACCTAAAGGATTATTAGGAACACCATACTAATACTGTGTTTGACCCCCTTTCGCCTTCAGAACTGCCTTAATTCAACGTGGCATTGACTCAACAAGGTGCTGAAAGCATTCTTTAGAAATGTTGGCCCATATTGATAGGATAGCATCTTGCAGTTGATGGAGATTTGTGGGATGCACATCCAGGGCACGAAGCTCCCGTTCCACCACATCCCAAAGATGCTCTATTGGGTTGAGATCTGGTGACTGTGGGGGCCATTTTAGTACAGTGAACTCATTGTCATGTTCAAGAAACCAATTTGAAATGATTTGAGCTTTGTGACATGGTGCATTATCCTGCTGGAAGTAGCCATCAGAGGATGGGTACATGGTGGCCATAAAGGGATGGACATGGTCAGAAACAATGCTCAGGTAGGCCGTGGCATTTAAACGATGCCCAATTGGCACTAAGGGGCCTAAAGCGTGCCAAGAAAACATCCCCCACACCATTACACCACCACCACCAGCCTGCACAGTGGTAACAAGCCATGATGGATCCATGTTCTCATTCTGTTTACGCCAAATTCTGACTCTACCGTCTGAATGTCTCAACAGAAATCGAGACTCATCAGACCAGGCAACATTTTTCCAGTCTTCAACTGTCCAATTTTGGTGAGCTCTTGCAAATTGTAGCCTCTTTTTCCTATTTGTAGTGGAGATGAGTGCTACCCGGTGGGGTCTTCTGCTGTTGTAGCCCATCCGCCTCAAGGTTGTGCGTGTTGTGGCTTCACAAATGCTTTGCTGCATACCTCGGTTGTAACGAGTGGTTATTTCAGTCAAAGTTGCTCTTCTATCAGCTTGAATCAGTCGGCCCATTCTCCTCTGACCTCTAGCATCAACAAGGCATTTTCGCCCACAGGACTGCCGCATACTGGATGTTTTTCCCTTTTCACACCATTCTTTGTAAACCCTAGAAATGGTTGTGCGTGAAAATCCCAGTAACTGCGCAGATTGTGAAATACTCAGACCGGCCCGTCTGGTACCAACAGCCATGCCACGCTCAAAATTGCTTAAATCACCTTTCTTTCCCATTCTGACATTCAGTTTGGAGTTCAGGAGATTGTCTTGACCAGGACCACACCCCTAAATGCATTGAAGCAACTGCCATGTGATTGGTTGATTAGATAATTGCATTAACGAGAAATTGAACAGGTGTTCCTAATAATCCTTTAGGTGAGTGTATATATATATATATATATAGAGAGAGAGAGAGAGAGAGAGAGAGAGTGCTTGATAAAAAGGTGAAATTATCAGTATCGGCTGATCTTGTGACAAGAAGGTCAGTGATTTGGTATTGGCTGTTAAATCCTGATCGGAACATCCCTAGCCAGAATATTCCTCAGAAATTCACCATTTGTGTTCTATGAAGTAAAGTAGTTTGGGTTTGTACTGACATTAGTAAATAATAAGATAACTTAAAAATTTTGGGAGAGCTGTTCCTTTAAATTCACAGAGTAACCACAAGACAGAAGATCTGGACAGAGTGTCAGGCCCAGCGTCTTGTGATTAATTGAGCTCTTGGTCAACAGAGAGTAAGCATGAATGCAGGGAGCATTAGTGCGTCATGCTTGCTAGTGGCCTGTGTGTGTGTGTGTGTGTGTGTGTGTGTGTGTGTGTGTGTGTGTGTAGGCTACACAATTTAAATACAGTGGCAAGAAAAAGTATATGAACCCTTTGGAATTGCCTGCATTTATTTATAAACTTGTCTTAAAATCTGGTTTGATATCGTCTAAGTTACAATAATGAACAAACGCCATCTGTTTTAACTAATAACACATACAGTGCTGTGAAAAAGTATTTTCTGTTCTTTCTGTTTCTTCTGTTTTTGTGTATCTCATACTGAATTGTTACAAAAATTCAAACAAAATCTAACATAAATCAAAGGCAATCTGAGTAAACACAAAATACAATTTTTAAATTATAATGTTATTTATTGAAGCAAAAAAAGTTTTCCAATATCAACTGGGCCCGTGTGAAAAAGTTTTTTTCCCCCTTAATTACTAAATCCTGAATCTGCATTAATAATGGGGTTTAGCTGGACTAGACACACCTAGGCCTGATTCCTGCCAGCCATGTTCAATCAAATCAACACGTAAATTGAACATTTTCAGCTGCATGAAGTTGGCTAAAAGGTCTCACCCAGCAATTGCACACTATGCCAAGGTCGAAAGAAGTTCCAGAAATGAGATTCTACCCGCTCAACACCAGTTTCATGTACAACATTAAAGAGAAGACTCAGGAATGCAGACCTTATGGGAAGAATTGCAAAGAAAAATACACTTTTGAAACAGAAAAACAAAAAGAAAATGCTAGAATGGGCAAATAAACAGACATTGGACAACAGATAATTGGAAAAGTGTGTTATGGATCTTAACCCCACTGAGTTCCCTTTACAAAAAGCTTCACTTTGATGCTGCGCTGCTAAGCGCTATGGGGAAACAATCTTATTGTGAGCTGCTTCTGAACATGTGTGTAACACGTCAATGAAATTGACTGGAATTTATAGCCTCGGTTGGTGAGATCATTGGACGCACCTGTGACGAGGCTATAAATAGAAGGCGTCACCAGAGTGTCGTCAGACATTTTTCTTCAGAGCTTTCTCTCTGTGTGTTTTCACGAGACTCTTGCTAGAAATTGCTTAAACTCTTAAGCCTTTCCTTCTTTCTCTCTTTATATATATATATATATATATATATATAAAAAAAGAGGAAAATGGCGGAAAAGCAGGGCAAACAATGCATGTTTCCATGTCAGCGTTCTATGTCTGACAGGGACACGCATCAATTTTGCTTTGTTTGCTTGGGGGAAGAGCACGCTACTCTCGCGTTGGAGCAGGGCGGGTGTGGGCATTGCGACCTACTTTCGGTCGGGATGCTTCGCGCTCGCCTTGCTTACTTCCGAGAGCCGGCACCCACACTTCATTCGTGGGGCTCTCGCGTGGATCTGGCTGAGGAGCGAGAGACGGGTTCGCCCCTTTCGCTCGCTCTCTCCCCAGATCCTGCTGGTCCCTCGCGTGATCCTGAAGCGCGCTTCGGCGCCTCTTCAGTTCACGAGGGGGACCTCCTTTCCCTTGGGTCGGATTTAGAGTTAACCGCATCTGAGCGCTCCAATCGCGATTCAAAATCTTCGGAGGAGCTGCTCGATGTGATTACTCGCGCGGTGGCCAGGCTTCAAATAGACTGGCCACGTGACCAAGTTCCCCCCAAGCGCTCTAAATTAGAGGACAGATTTCTGTCTGGTGACCAAGGGAAGGGAACACCTCGTCAGTCCCTTCCCTTCTTTGATGATCTCCATGACGAACTTTCTCGTTCTTGGAACAAGCCTTATACTTCGCGCATTCACGTGCCTTCGACGTCAATATATTCGACTATCGTCGGCGCTGAGGCGCGAGGGTATTTAAAGATGCCACCGGTCGAAGAGACACTTGCGGGTTATCTCTCGCCGGGTTCTACGTCATCTCTTAATAAATCTGCTCTCCCTTCTAAGCCATGCAGGGTAACCTCCATGCTGGTCGGGAGAGCATATCAAGCGGCTGGTCAGGCTGGTGCTGCGTTGCACACCATGGCTGTTTTGCAGGCATACCAGGCTGACCTGCTAAAAGATTTGAGTGCGGGAAGGAGTCTCGACGATGAAGCTTTCTCTGAGCTTCGTCGAGCTACTGATTTGTCTCTCCGTGCCACCAAGCAGTCAGCCCGTGCTATTGGCCGGTCTATGTCCGCTTTGGTTAGCACTGAAAGGCACTTGTGGCTGAATCTATCCGGCATCAAGGATAAGGACAGGGTTTTCCTTCTTGATGCCCCTTCTTGATGCCTTCTGGTCTCTTTGGAGACGCCATGAATACGGTCATCTCCAGATTCCAGGAGGCGAAAAGCCATGAGGAGGCTTTTGGAAAATTCCTTCCTCGTCGCACTCAGGGGGCGAGGCCGTCGGTCACCCAGTCTCGCCCTGATTCTGTGAGGAGGGAGGTTCAGAAGCAGAGCGTGGCAAGTCGTGCTTCCCCTCGTAAAGATTGGGGACAGACTCGTCGTTCTCAGCAACCTCCCAAACAAGACCTCAGGGCTGTTATCTCTAAGAGAAAGAAGCCCTGACTTCTTTGTTTCCAACCTTGTGAGGGTAGTTCCCTTCGGGACGGGGCGCGTGTATCATTCACTTCGGCCCTCCCGATACCCTCACGAAACCTCTTCACTCCCGCCACCCTTGGTGTTTCGGGTGACAGGGGTTTCCAACAAAATGTTGAATGTACCGTCGCTTCCTGCCATATTCCAGGACACGGAACATTCTACACCCCCTCAACAGGAAGTCTTGAAATTAGTTCCCATCTCAGAGAACCTGGCAGCGTGGAAACTTCTGCCAGGTATTTCTATGTGGGTTCTAGAAACAGTAGAAAAAGGCTACAGAATTCAGTTCGCTTGCCGCCCTCCGAGCTTCAACGGCGCTTTCCACTACCGTAAGCCCGAAACAGGCATCTCTACTTCAGGTAGAACTGCGAAATCTCTTGGAGAAAGGGGCCATAGAACATGTTCCCCTTCCAGAGAAAGAGTCTGGCTATTACAGCAGATACTTCCTGGTCCCCAAGAAGGGGGGGGGGTTGCGTCCCATCTTGGATCTTCGTGCCTTGAACCGCTCCGTCAAGACGCTCAGGTTCAAGATGCTAACAGTCAGGTCCATCGTGTCTCAGTTCCAACGCTTCGATTGGATGGTCACGATCGACCTCATGGACGCATACTTTCATATTGGAATTCTGCCACAGCACAGGAAGTTCCTGAGGTTCGCTTTCGGGGACGAAGCCTTCCAGTATCGGGTCCTTCCATTCGGTCTAGCCTTATCACCCCGCACATTCACGAAATGCATGGATGCAGCACTGGCTCCGTTGCGACTCCAGGGCATCCGCGTTCTGAATTATCTAGACGACTGGCTGATCCTAGCCCAGTCTCAAGAACTGGCAGTTCAGCACAGGGATATCGTCTTAGCTCATCTAGGTTCTCTGGGTCTGAGACTCAACGCCAAAAGAGCGTTCTTTCCCCGACCCAGAAAATTTCCTATCTGGGGTTATATGAAATTCGGTCACGATGCAGGCACAGTTGTCTCCTGCTCGTGTCACCTCCATTCAGAACTCCCTGAGCATTCTCAGGCTAGGTCAAGTTTGCACTGTTCTTCAGTTCCAACGAATTTTGGGTCTCATGGCGTCTGCGTCCACGGTGATTCCTTTGGGCCTTCTCCATATGAGACCGTTTCAGCTGTGGCTAAAAGCCAGAGGGTTTCATCCAAGGGCCAGTCCCCTCAGGCAAATAAGGGTTACGCGCCCAGTGCTTCGTTCCCTTTCTATGTGGTTCAGACCCCGGTTTCTCACCTTGGGTCCCACTCTTGGTGCGTTGTGTCGTCGCAGGATGCTTACGACAGACGCCTCCCTGACGGGTTGGGGTGCGGTCGTAAGTGGTCGTCCAGCCCAAGGGGTATGGGAGAGTCATCAACTCGATTGGCACATAAATCGCCTCGAGCTGATGGCAGTATTTCTGGCCCTGAAATACTTTCTCCAACATTTGAGAGGCTGCCACGTCCTTGTGCGGGTGGACAACACAGCGGCAGTCTCCTACATAAATCATCAAGGAGGCCTACGTTCTCGCCACCTCAATTTGCTGGCACGTCGGATTCTCCTTTGGGCCCAGGGCAAGTTACTGTCACTCAGGGCAGTCTATATCCCTGGACGCCTGAATGTGGGAGCAGATTTTCTGTCCAGATGAATCTTACCATCTGGCGAGTGGAAACTCCATCCCGAGGTAGTACAACAGATCTGGGAGAGATTTTACAGAGCCGAAGTGGACCTCTTCGCCTCTCAAGAGACTGCGCAATGTCCCCTCTACTTCTCTCTGAGTCACCCAGCCCCTCTGGGTCTGGACGCGATGGCGCATACATGGCCCAGAATGCGCCTGTATGCGTTCCCTCCGATCTCTCTGCTCCCGGGAGTCCTGGCCAGAGTTCGCCAGCAAGGGTCTTGCCTCTTATTGATAGCGCCTCGCTGGCCGAACAGGGTTTGGTTCTCCGAGATGATGCCTCTCCTAGACGGCTCGCCCTGGGCGATTCCGGACAGGAAGGACCTTCTGTCTCAAGCACCGGGGACAATATTTCATCCCCGGCCCGAGTTGTGGAGACTTCACGTTTGGCCCCTGAAGGGTACCAACTGAGGGACACAGGGCTGTCGCTTGGGGTTATTGAAACCATTCTTAGTGCTAGGGCTCCCTCCACCAGAAGAATTTACTCCAATAAATGGGGTGTCTTCGAAAGGTGGTGCAGTTCACACGATGCAGATCCAGTTAACTGCCAAATTGTTTCAGTTCTGGAGTTTCAGCAAGAGAAACTGTCAGCAGGCATGTGCCCCGCTACTCTCAGGGTTTATGTGGCCGCCATTTCAGCTTGCCACGCCCTGATTGACGGGGTGCCCTTAGGGAGACATCCTTTACTCGCCCGCTTCATTCGTGGAGCCAGGCGACTGAGACCTCCCGTTAGGGCCAGAACTCCTTCGTGGGACTTAACTATAGTCCTGGAGGCTCTGGTCGAGACCCCTTTTGAACCTCTGGAATCAGCGTCTGACAGACTTCTGACTCTCAAGATGGTCTTCCTTATGGCTATTACCTCTCTTAAGAGGATTGGGGATCTACAGGCTCTGTCTATTCTGCCGGCCTGCTTAGAATTTGCCCCTGGTATGGCCAAAGCAATATTGCATCCTCACCTTGATTATCTTCCTAAAGTTCCATTTTCGACGGTACACCCTGTCACTTTAGAAGCCTTCTGCTCCCTGCCGTTTTTAACGCCGGAGCAGGAAAGACTTCATGGACTCTGCCCAGTCCGTGCCCTTCAGATTTATGTCCACCGCACAAGCCAGTGGCGTAAGTCAGGGCAATTGTTTGTTTGCTATGGGGGCCGCAACAAGGGGGCGGCCGCTAGTAAGCAGACTATGTCACATTGGGTGAGGGATGCTATTGCCCTGGCCTATGAGGCGCGCGGTCAAGCTTCGCCAGTAGGTGTCAGGGCTCACTCCACCAGAGGGGTCGCTTCCTCTAAAGCCCTGGCTAGAGGGGTCCCTCTGCAACAGGTTTGTGATGCGGCAGGCTGGTCCTCTCCGCACACATTCATTAAATTCTATAGTTTGGATGTTCATGCTACTCCGGGCTCTTACGTCCTTGAGTCGACATCTCAAACTCATGCAGGAGCAAGTTTGTGACGTGGCGGGCTAGTCCCCTCCACACACATTCTACAATTTCTACATTGGCTGGGATGTTTTGCTACCCCGGACTATGTCCCTGGGTCAACATCCCGGGCTCATGCCAAATCCAAGTTCATGGTACGAACTTTTGAGTTAGAGCATTTAAATCGACTTTTAAAACTCATCTTTAACTTTGTGGGCCAGATGTTCCGCTACTCCGGACTCTTATGTCCTTGAGTCGACATCTTAAGCTCATGTCTAAACCAGGTTTGTGATACGGCAGGATAGTCCTTTCCGTACACACTCTTCGGATTCTATGGTGTTAGATGTTCTGCTACTCCGGGCTTATGCCCTTGAGTCGACATCTCAAGCTCGTGTCTGGAACCTCTCGCGTTCTGTGAAAACACTTCACAACGATCAGGGGTCCGGACAGCCCCAGTGCGGCGGCGTGGGCATTTCGTTCCCCATAGCGCTTAGCAGCGCAGCATCAAAGTGAAGCTTTTTGTAAAGGGAACGTCTCGGGTTACTTGTGTAACCCTTGTTCCCTGAAAAAAGCGGAACGAGATGCTGCGCTTCTTTTGCCGCACTGGGACGTCCCAGGACCGCTCTTCAGAAAAATAATCTGACGACACTCTGGTGACGCCTTCTATTTATAGCCTCGTCACAGGTGCGTCCAATGATCTCACCAACCGAGGCTATAAATTCCAGTCAATTTCATTGACGTGTTACACACATGTTCAGAAGCAGCTCACAATAAGATTGTTTCCCCATAGCGCTTAGCAGCGCAGCATCTCGTTCCGCTTTTTTCAGGGAACAAGGGTTACACAAGTAACCCGAGACGCTTTTGTGGGATCAGCTAGACTGTAAGGTGTGTGTGAGAAGTGCCTGACGAGACAGCTACATCTATGGCAAGTGCTACAGGAAGTGTGGTGTGAAATGTCACCTGAGTATCTGGACAAACTGACAGCTAGAATGCCAAGGATCTGCAAAGCTGTCGTTGCTGTACGTGGAGGATTTTTTTGATGAGAATTCTTTTGAAGTTGTTTAAGAAGTTCTGACATTTTTTTCAAATTGTGATAGTAATTTTTCATGTTATTAATGCCCTGTCTAGTTGAATGCCATTTTAGTGAATAAAAGTATTCCTTTCCATAAGAGTAATGTCTGTACTTTATTCCAAACTTTTGGCCACCAAAGTACTTTGTCTTGCCACAGTATATGTACATAGTTAACTGGATACTTTTTGTGCCACTGCTTTGGCAGGTGACTCACCAAGACCGGAAGTACTATGCATGAGATTATAGTAGTCTTTGTATTAATATTTTTATTGTTTTACTTTATTCACTGTATTGATAGCACTGTAAAAGTTTAGTTTGCTCTAAATGCATAATTGAAATATGACCCCTTCTCCCTTAACCAAAGCAATGCGATAAGATTCTAGCGACAAAAAAAATCTGTCCACACTAGACACGACACCCAAGATATTCATATAATAAAATGAGGATTATCGAAAATAAAATGTAGAAATCAGAGCAATCACAGATGGAATGGTCTGTTTCTTGATCTTGAACTCATTTTCTCACTGAAGCTGGGTTTGGACATACACTTTCTATGGCAATCCCAGAGAGAATACACAATCACACATATACACAGGGCAAAGTTACTTTATGAATCGTGTCCAAATTAAGTGTATTAACATTATTTATGTTCACGTTGTACTCCTGTTGTTATTTCGCCAATCTCCACTTAACAGGGAAGTGGAGAGAAAGTCAGAATGAGCCGGTATGTCGCCCCTCTGTTTGTGACAGAGTTCCAATTGAAGAGCGCGTGTGTGACACCCTCGGTCAGATCAAGTTGTCCTGTTCCGGCTAGTGAGTTGCCGGCTTTAATATACTGTTATGAGCAGGATTTTAGACCCATTTGTTGACTAGGATTACCGGCGTGACCTCACAAATATAGAAACCATTTCAAAAATGGAATGCCCTTTCGCTCGTTGTGTATCGCTGTCATGGCTGTTTAGGACAAAAGCTATGTTTAACTGGGAAAAAAATTACTTATCGCATGCAGTGATGTCGCATCTGGTTAGAACACAGTGTTACACTTAAGCAATTATTCCTGGCCAGAATTTTTATGAAATTGCACAGAAAATGACAATTAAAATAATTTCATTAAGTCTTACAGATTTAAATTATGCGTTTAACATTTAAAATTTTCTGGATTCCATGTTAAATGTTTTATTGAAATGTTATGAACAAATTATGTTTAATCTAATTGATACATACAGTTTCAATCAAATAAAAATATAATTATTTATCTTTTTACAAAAAATTGCAATTTTATTTTTGGTAAAATAAAATTGCTGCACAACAAAGCTTGACCGTATTAATAAAAGCACTAATGAAAAAAATTCTGATTACCTGTGGCACAAGGCTGCTTGCATTTGTGATATTGCTTACAGATGATAATAATAGTCATAAATACAGCTGCAAGCAGCAATTAAGGGGCCAAGCACTTCAATCATTATTAGGCATAACAATGGCAAAAAAATATGTAATTAAAGCACTCTGGTTATGATTTTAGACAAAATGGTTGAAGAACCATGAATACTATTAATTACATTGGAACATAAATGCTTATTACTTTTGACCAAATGGTGATATTGATATTGTGTGGTTAAGGTGCATAAACACGAAATCCATAATTTTTTGGTGGCGTGGTCTGATTCGATTTAGTTAAAAAAAGGTTTTTAAAGGAGTTCTGTAACGATATGTCAATGCGTTTGAAAAATAAAGCATTTTACTACAAAATTCTAAATGGGCGACGGCCAAAATAGCCGACATAGGAAAAATTGGTATTGTTTCGTCATCCCGCACAGAATCTAACAAGACCAGATTTGTGATTTTAGGTGAAACTGTTCAGAAGTTATAAGCAAATATGTATTTTTCATATCTCATGACCACTAGGTGGCGCTGTGCCGAAACTGTGCAGGTACCCTCAGGTCATGATTATCAAAGCACACACCAAGATTGGTGTGAATACACTAAAGCATTGCGGAGAAATAGTCTCACGTCCGATTTGGCGTGCTCTACATCAAATTTGTTCACACGTTATTCAAGATCCGTTTGACTAATCAACTTGAAATTCATAACTATTTGTCAGCCTGGTCTGAAGATGATCTGATTACATTTTCATGCAAATCAGATTAACGGTCTAAAAAGTGTGTTTTTTTTTTTTTGTTTTTTTTTTTAAATGTATGACGACATAGGGTGCAATCATTTAGTCTCAAGCCAAGAAATCAGAGGAAAAAGAAATTTGGTTCTATCGCTTACAGTTAAAATATTATAAAACATTTGGCCGATTGCAAGTTGGTGGTGCTAGAGGGTTTGAGTTAGAGACTCAATATTTGCTCCAGTTTATGTTCAGACTGTCCTCTATCTGTGTGCCATTTTCACAACTTTCCTGCATACAGTTCTATAGGCTGCCATAGACCCAATGACAGAAGAAAAAGAATGAAAAGAACACTAACGATTACATTAGGTGCCTACGCACTTTCAGTGCTTGGCCCCTAATATTAATGCAACCATTTAATATTACATAATTGTTTTTATGAGTATTGTCACATGACTGAGCAGAACGGCATATCTTGTTTATACTGTAGCATGCAGTGCATGTGACTGTGTATTATATAATTAAATTACATCCTTCTACTGTTTAAAGATCACATATGGCCATATCCGCGCAACCCTGCTATACACTACACAGTAACTGTGTTTTGATTCTTGTGTGCAGCTGACTGCTCAGAGTCATGACAACACCAAACCAGCTCTAATATTGTTTTTCATTTACACAGAACCAAAGCCTTAAACCTTAAACAAAAAACATAACCAGTGTTGTATAAAGTGTCCATTTGTCATACTTGCGTAAAAGTAAATATACCTTCATGGAAATTGACTCAAGTAAAAGTTAAAGTAGCTCATGAGAAAACTTATGAAGTCAAGTTAATTTTATTTGTATAGCACCTTTCACAACACACATCGTTTCAAAGCAGCTTTATAGAAAATCATGAATTTACAGAAAATGTAATGTCTATAATGTCTTATGTAGAGTCATCATTGTGTAGTTTGATAAAATACGATTCTGAATTGTTTAAAAATAAGTAATTAAAAAAGAGAAAAATAACCTTGGGAGAAAGCAGGCTCACTGTGAGGGCCAGTTCCCCTCTGGCTAACATCATGAATAAAATGTCAATATTACTTAATTATGTAAAGTGCAAGTCATAGTTTAAAATTATTAAACCAAGTAAGTGTTAAGGGTCAGTTTTTAAACAAAGATTTTGTAAGAACTGTAAGATTAATGACTAATGTCTTCCTGTAAATCAAATGTAAATTCATCTTGGGATAATTGCAGAAGTTCACATAGATGCATTTTTTATTCTTTGTTCTTGGTTGATGAAGGCTTTTGTTGGCAATTAATTTATTGTCTATGTATTCCATCATTACTCATCATTAGACCAAGGTGATGCAGGCAGAGGTCAGAGAGGTGCATCGCAGTTCAACCGGTCGGTAATTTCAGTGAGGTCTATCCTAAATCCAATTTTCAGGCAATGGCATATGATGTATCCCATGTCTTATGGTTGGAGTTGGCATTGTAATACTGTGACATCCTCTGAAGTCCATCATAATAGACTGAAGTGATTCTTTGGCTGGCACTGGCTGCATTTAGTCATCATCACTCAGAGACAGGTAGCAGCACTATTCTCAGAACTAAAAGCACTAGAAATGAAATGCAGCCACGATCAGATGATAAGAGCAAGTCATTTGTAACTGATAAATGCAGTCTCTGTACTGTGATGAGGCCTAAATCCTGACTGAAATTGTTCATAAATACTATTTCTCTGTAGAAATTAACAGTTGGGAGGACACTACTTTTTCTAGTATTTTCAACATAAACTGCTGATTTGAAATCAGTCTATAATTAGCCAATTCTCCAGGATCAAGTTGTGCCTTCTTAATAAGTTGTTTGATAACTGCCATTTTAAAGTTTCTTGGGACATGTCCTAAGCATAGCGAGGAGTTAATAATATTAAGAAGAGATTCTGAAATTACAGGGAATGGTTATTTTAAGAGCTTAGTTGGTATTGGATCTAACAACCATGTTATGGCTTTTGATGTTTTGATAAGTTTTGTTAGCTCTTCATGACCTATGACAGCGAAGGATTGAAGTTGCACATGAGGAAAATTATGAGACACTGTTTTCTGAGATACTGTGACAGATGAATGCATAATTCCAATTTTATTTCTGATTAATACATTTAATCCATAAAGAAATTCATGAAAGCATTACTATTGTACTGTGTCAGAATATCTGGTTCAGTTGAGGCTTTATTCCTAACCAATTTAGCCACAGTAATGAATGAACACCTAGGATTTTTGTGGTTATTTTCTGTGAGTTTGCTAAATTTTGCTGACCTTGCAGCTTTTAGTGCCTGTTTGTAGTTACAGACACTACGCTTCCATGCATGACAAAAGACCTCTAATTTTATATTCTTCTACTTGTGCTCCATTTTCCAAGCTACTCTCTTGAGAGCATAAGTGTGATCATTGTACCATTTGTGAGGGCTTTTTTCTTTAATTTTCTTTAATCGAAGTGGGGGGGCACAAACAAGAGTGCTAGAGATGACCGTATTTATATTTTCTGTTATTTCATCAAGTTCTTCTAGGCTTTGGGGTTTACTGAGTGTATGAGATAGATCTGGGAGATTATTAGTGAAGATCTTTAGTGAACGATCTGAACGATAGCATGGTGTAGATTGAGTAAAATTAGCTGATTGCAGCATACAAGTTACAAAGTAATGATCTGAGATGTCATCGGACTGCAGAAGAATTTCTATAGTATCAGCATCAACTCCATATGACAGAATTACATTTTAACTGTCACATTTTGACTGACTCTAAGAGAGTTGAGAATATCGATAAATGCTAATACCAATGTGTCATTTTCATTAACTTTTTGAATGATGAAGTCACCAACAGTTAAAGCTCTATCTACAGTAACTACAAGATCTGATAAAAAAAAATTAGCAAATTCACCAATGAAATCAGAATAAGTCCCGGGTGATCTATAGGTCAATTCAATGCAAGTGAATTGTGGCCAGATATTTTAAGCAACAAAAAGCACATTAAGGGAACATTAAGTTATCCATACTATCACAGTGGTTAAATCCATGTCCATTTGAAGCAATTCTGTCGGTTTTGGGTGAGAACAAACCAAATTGTAACAAATTTCCACTGTATATCTTGGCATTGCAAACTCTAGGCACACACATGATTTCAAACTCGATTTCACTTTCTATTGCTTGATGCATGCGCAGAGTTCTAGGTGGCGCTATAGGAAGTGTAATCGAGCTTGAAATCCTGATTGCTAAGGAGACCGCTAATGTCAAGATTTATTGTCGAATAAGGAGTATATTTTGTGTATATTAGTGACCGTAACAGAGACTTGTGGGGGTGAGCTCTTTTCAATTGGGCCAATAAGCAACCATCCAGAACACCGTGGCAACTGCATAGCAATGTGCTAAAAACACAGAAAACAACTTAGCAACATCATTGTAATTACCTGGTAGCCACATACTGTAGCAATGCACTAAAACACAGCAGATCAGCTTGACATACCTTAGCAACCATCCAGAAAACACTAGATGCCACATACTGTAGCATAAATGTGCTACAAAGCAAATATATAAATACTAGTTTTGCATAAGCAAAGACCATTTTATAAAACATACAAATAAATATTGTTGGACATTTTCATGAGTGCCGGTACAGTAATTATTCATACTCATCATACCTTGGTTAAATGTACAATGTGAATGTATGGGATTTACTTTTATATGAACAGGTCTCCTGGAAAAGCAGGAGACTGATCACACATAACTTAATTATTTCAAAGCTTTCACAATGTTTAATGTCAAAAAAACTAATTTAAACTTACATGAGCAGTTTCTTGTCTTCCCCAGAGGAGACAGACGATGTAACACGTAAGCTGGCGCGCACTTCAGTTGTGATTTTGATTAAAATTCACGATTTGAAAAAAATGAATCATTCAGACCGCTTTTTGAATCTTTTTGTTCAGTTCATATGAATCAAATGTAAAAGATTAGACTCAAATGATTCTTTCAACAAATCACTATCACCGATGCATGTACAGCTGTTTTTGATGAAGCAAATGTAACGAAAGGATCTGAAGAAATTAATGGGAGTAAAAGAATACATTTTCTGTTCAAAATATAGAGAAGTAAAAGTCCAAAGAAATATTTATACTCAAAGTACAAATATTGAAAAACTGTACTTAAGCACAGTAACAAAGTATTTGTTCTTTGTTACTATACACTGCTGACTATAACACCATTCTAGTTTTACTGCCTTGCAAGCACTGGTATTTTCTTCTGGAAGGAAAATCTAGTTTCATAATGAGCCATAAGACAATGCCGTGTTTACCTTTAAAACTTCAATTGAAGTCAGAAGTTTACATACACCTTAGCTAAATACATTTAAACTCAAGTCTTTTTCACAAGTCGAACAAATGTTTTAATCGTAGAAAAATCGCCTGTCTGAGGTCAGGATCACTATTTTAAGAACGTGAAATGTTTGTATATGGTTCATTGAGTTCCTGGCTTTTGAAGTTGCTGGATTTTTGGCCCATTCCTCCAGACAGAACTGGTGTAACTGAGTCAGGTTTGCAGGCCTCCTTGCTCGCACACACTTTCAGTTCTACCCACACATTTTCTATCAGATTGAGGTCAGGGCTTTGTGGTGCCCACTCCAATACCTTGACTTTGTTGTCCTTAAGCCATTTTCCACAACTTTGGAGGTGTGCTTGGGGTCATTGTCCATTTGGAAGACCCATTTGTGACTGAGCTTTAACTTCTTGGCTGATGTCTTGAGCTGTTGCTTCAATATATGCACATAATTTTCCTTCCTCATGATGCCATCTATTTTGTGAAGTGCAGCAGTCCCTCCTGCAGCAATGCACCCCCCCACAACATGATGCTGCAACCCCATCTTGGCTGATTTCTTTTGATTTTCCCATGATGTCAAGCAAAGAGACACTGAGTTTGAAGGTAGGCTTTAAAATACATCCACAGGTACACATCCAATTCAGTACACCTCCTATCAGTAGCTAATTGGCTAATTGTCTAAAGGCTTGACATAATTTTCTAGAATTTTCGAAGCTGCTTAAAGGCACAGTTAACTTAGTGAATGTAAACTTCTGACGCACTGGTATTGTGATATAGTCAGTTAAAAGTGAAATAATCTGTCTTTAAACAATTGTTGGAAAGATTACTCATGTCATGTACAAAGTAGATGGTCTAAACGACTTAACAAAACTATAGTTTGCTAATATAAAATATGTGGAGTGGTTAAAAAATTGGTTTTAATTAATTCAGCCTAAGTGTATGTAAACTTGTGACTTCAACTATATACATGAGTATGTTCATACCATCTGATTTAGAGAACCAGTCTTCACTTCACTTCACATCACTTCACTGACACTGTCAGTTGAAATAACTGTCTTTAATTATGCTTTACCTTTAGATGCTGGTTTATGCAACAGTTTACAATACACTCTAGAATTAATACCCCACTGTGTTGTCATTCACACGAGACCCCTTGCAGGGTCCAGGGTGTGTTGCTGTGCAGTGGATCATAGTCGATTAATCGGCTTCATTTGCAAACCCAACACTTCCTCATTCATCAGGGACAGATTTTATAAGGCCATCACTATAATGATAATAATGTGCATCAGCCATGATGGCAATATTTAACATCAAGTGTTTGAGTATAAATATGAATAATGGGAGTCCCCCTCCAGAAAACTGTGCTGTAGAATGTGCCAGTAATAAATGAATCATGATTCTTAATAGCAATTTATTGCGATTGATAGTATGCATCTTGTAGTTATAAGAGGGCTTGACCAGAAGCTGTGAAACAGCATTTCCTTCAGCACATTTGTTAATATTCAGCAATAAATTTGTGTGAACATGTTATGAATTCTTACAGTATCTCAGAGGGCTAGCGCTGTTAATTCTGTTGCTAAGCTACTGGTAACGTGATGTTGTGGAAAACATTCAGGCTCCCTGTGCTGAATATCAAGTGCTTTCTTAATATCTTGTATGTCATTGTCATTGCCTGGTTGATGATTTTGCTTGTCCTTCATCTCCATTTTTATCCTTTGTTTTCACTTTACACAAAGTGTTCGACTTCATTTAATATGGCAGGAAATATTCAAAAAATATATCACAGTTCTTTCATATTACAGCTTGAAATGAGTCCAGAATAGTTAATGCCGGCTAATCACCTATGTGTAAGCATTCCAAAAAGCTTTCTTATTTTCCTCATTGTTCTGTTATGTAAGGGGTTGAGTTTCAGTATACTAATTTACTGTAAATATGTCAATACTAAAGCTACAGAAGCCTTCACTTCCTTTCAACACGTTTTGTTTTGACAGTAAGCAGCACTCGTCGAAACCATGTGAATGTCAGTTTCTGTCTATGTTAGGGTATTTGGAAGATAAGACCCACAGCAGACTTCAGGTTTCCTCCCCTGCTGGTTGCTATGGGAACATCCCATTTATTCGGTTCCTTCCAGGCGTAGCTATCAGTTAGGCTTGGTCATCTGTGGGGCTTCCTTCATTAGCAACGCTTCCCTAAATGAGTTCTGATTGACTGGATGTGAGACACAAAGAGAAAAAAGTTCTTCATGGTCATGGGAGACAGCAAATTAGTCTGACATTGCTGATTTTCTGATTGGTCTCATCATTTTGATGGAATTACTAATGAGACCTTCTGTTTTAGCTGGACTCAAGAGTAGGAATGGCTACTTCAGACCTACTTCATTCCTCCTCACACAATGTGTTCTTTAATTTTGACCTTTCCAGGTGATTTAAAGTTAAATTTAACTAAAATTTCAAGTGCCTTAAAGTTCCTGTTAAAAAAATTTTAATACCATGCATAAAATGTCCCTTTACTACCTGACAGATATGAATGAAATGAGCTTTATGGTTTTTAAATGAGCAAAGAGAGTCTAGCAATCAGGAAACGAACCAATCAGAAAATGATTTCTTCTCATCCTTTCACACATTCAGCTTCATCAGGTTTGCTGTTGTGTTTTAGGAGAGGCGTGTGATTTGAATTTAGCAACATAGTGGTGCTTACAACATCTTAACTACAATTATCATGTTTTTATCCTTTTTTTATCCTTGTCTAAAGGCTTGACATCATTTTCTGGAATTTTCCAAGCTGCTTAAAGGCACAGTTAACTTAGTGAATTTAAACTTCTGACGCACTGGAATTGTGATATAGTCAATTAAAAGTGAAAAATTCTGAACTATGTTTTTTGTGTAAAAAGTGTATGTAAACTTCTGACTTCAGCTGTACTGATGATTTCTTACTGGAGCAGTTTCGGAGCTTGTAATGGATATAGGCCTATCTCTTATTTCTGTATGTATATCTCTGCTCTTTATGATGCTTTTGTGGTGTTTACTGCTTGCCAGTATGTCACAATGATCATTGATAGTGACAACAGAACAATTCATAACTGTTGTCGATTCAAATGAATGTTAACATTTAACAATTGATGTTAATTGAATATAACTTTTAAAGTGCAGGGCATTAACATCTAACTGCCTCATATAACTTGCTAAAATGTGGCACTGTATCAGCCTATCACAATGTTGAAATATCAGTGACCGGCCTCAAATTACCTGATTGGTGCAACACTAATTTCTCCATTTATGCTTAATCTTCTATATGCAACTTTTCACAAATAATACAAATATATATTAGTCTAAAGATACACACAAAAGAAATGCGGAGTGCTTTGTATGAAGTTGCCCTTTTTTTCTCCTTGTGATGTAATCTGTCAATTTCAGTTCCTTTTTTTGAAGAGTTTGTTTTCTTGAGTTTAGCTTACACCATGTATACACTGATAATGACAAATGCACCTTTATTTGATGGACTACCTGTCCATGTCAAATCAAATGATTTTATTTACATATATCAAATGTGTGGATTTTTTTTATGCTATAAATTTGATATGATACTTATTAAAATAACATCTGAACATTGCATCAAAATTTAGAGAAATATGTTTTACAATATGCATATAGTTGTAGCAATATTACTTTTCTAAATAAACAAAGTCAGTTTTTTGGTTGATTTTCATTTTATTGAAGTCTAAGCTTACAGCTGATTGGTATTTGTTTAGTGAACATTAGATGATGTTGTGACATTGGTCATTTCCAAGGAAGACACACTGGAAGCATTATTGTAGAACAACAATTTTGAAGTATTAAAATTAGAGGTAAAAATTAGATGTAATGAGGGCTTTTAGCTTTTGTGCATTTCTGGGTTGAAGCAGAATGGGTAAAGCAATACGTGTTTCATGTACAATGCGTGGATGTGAACTGACACACACATTAGCCTTAAATCTCTGTGTAGGATTGCTTATCAGCTCCTGTTGATTCTACACGTACAAAGCCAGACAATCTTCCTCTAAACCCCCAATATCCTCAGAGTGTGTCAGCCCTACTCCAACTGCAGCTCTGTTTCCTTGGTTACTCCTGTGTGGCACTTCAACTCCGATATTGCATAATGTGTGCAGTTTGGATGCTAAAGATTAGGGTTCTCTTTTCTCTCTGAACTGTCCACCCACATTCATTTTTCACTAATGAACCAGTATGACTCACATACACAAATTATCATTTTAAATTTTGCTCATCTAAGTGGAATTATGTTTTGTGCTAAGATATATAGATGTGTGCCCACCATTGCCATTAGGCATATATGAGTAATCTGTACTCAAATCCGAGCAGATCGGAGACATGCTTTGCCTTGAGCATTTCTGCTGCCATAACTGATATATCTGGTCAAAGTATGCTAAATTTGTGTAATGATTTTGTGCTATTAAGAACTCACCATATCCCAGTTAATGTTTAATTGCGTGGGATGACACAAGGCTCATTTAATTAGACTTGGACTGGAGCATCAGGCTAAAAATGTCAGTTCAGACTCTTGCCAACAGACTGTTTTCTAAACCCAAACAAAACTCAGTTCACCAAGGGAAATCTCTGATTTTGAGTACAATACTACAGAAAACACAGACTTCACTTAGCAATTGCACCATGGGATTAGAAAACCCCTGTTATGGGTCCTCACTGGACATTGGTCTCACTCTCGTCTATTTTTACTAATAAAAAAAAGCCCACACATTAAAATAAAGAAGTATCCAAACATGATTTCTGGGCCAGACACTCTGAAGGAGTTGTGCAGATGACCCACACATTACGATCCCAGAGCTAATCTTCTCATCCTGATGCAACAGAAGTCCTGTAACCAGTCACGAAGAACATCCTAAAGGAAAAGGTCCCCCAGAACAGCACCAAAACATACATACTGGTGATCAAAGAGCTACAGCAGTGCCCATGGTGGTGCACAATTGAGGCAAATGGCTCACCCAGGCACCTCGCTATGACCGGGCCTTAAAACCAAGCAGATGTGTGAATGCCCACACATCACCATTCTGGGGTCACTACTTCTCTCCCTACTATGGTGCCATTTTACAGTACTGCCATTATAAGAATGAGTACTGAATGAATCCACAAACTCATGATGTGCAAATGATGGTGATCCTGAAGACAAAGGACCAGTTTCCCACCTAAAATGCAGCAGTAGGATTGGCTAAGACACCTTGCAAGAAGTGTCAATCCTAGGATTAAAACCCACTACTTGAAACCAATAGTTAGTTGTCAATAGTCATCAGGAGATTGCTGCTCATCCTCTCAGACTTCATCCTGCTTATCCAGACTGACCCTGCGAGACCATCTTATTCATTCTTCTTTCTCCAACGCAGCAAGGAAAAGGCAAGCATACTTCTACATACACTGAATTGATACATTAAGCTAAGATTTACCTACTGCATTCATGCAGGGATTTAAATGGTTTACTGATGGTTTCAAGTAGCAATCTGAAATTTTTCCACTTATTGCCATAAGAACTCATTGACCTTTTCTCTGTTTTCCCATTGCTTTTGTTTGCGTGCGTGCGTGCATGTGTGTGTGTGTGTGTGTGTGTGTGTGTGTGATAATTTGTTAGTTTAGTGTGTAGTATTCCCCTTCTATGTTAGTTTGTCTTGGAATAGTCAATAAAATATTGTTAGTATTCACATGTTGCTGTTTGATGATTTTTATGTTCACAAATTAAGGTCACCGTTTCAGGCCAATCTTAATTACTTTGCTCTAAAATAATCACTCCTAGACTATATTAAATTGTGACTGTGATGGCCAAAATGGTGACAACTTAATATAATTGATAGGCTTTTGTATCAAAAATTCGGTCTATGAATACGTTGATTAATTACCTGAAATTTATTCCCTCAAAATTCCATGAATTTATTAATATTCCCAAATTCATAATGATTAATTAAACATTTTGCCCCGTTTGAGCTTAATTTTCTCTACACCCCCATTTGCCTTTCATATTCCTTTATGTGAGGGAGTGTCAGGCATTTTAAATGTGTTGAACTAAAGCCTCGGGCTTTTAATGTTTTTAACATCCAGTTATCATCAGTCAGAGTTCAAATTAATCAAGCTATCATAACTAATAAAATATAAGTTAAAATGTAGTCAGAACATTTTGTCCTTGATCATTTCTATACCAAACTTCTTACTCTGAAGTTTGGATCAAAGAAGTGAATCATCAACGGTAAAGCCATTTGCGTAATGTTACCTATCAATGGAGAGTGCATTTTATTGCTGGAAAACTGGCAGATTGCCTGGCCCACATCCTGCAATCTTCACACTTTTAAAATCGCACTATTGATCTGACAGTGAGCATTCGAGCTTTCAAATTTCTGCAGTTTTTATAGTTTCATTTATCTTTTTGGACGTCCAATGATAATATTAGTATTATTATAATTTTGTAATATATGATCATTTTTCATCATGTCTCTATCAATCTTTCTGAAAAGCTAGATTTTTGCCTCAGCTCCTCCTTTAAACTTCAATCTAAATGCCCTCTGTTATGATTGGCTAACAGCATGTAGCCCCTCAAATTTTTGAAATTCAGTCGGAAGAGAATAAACGAGCACCAAAACATTATAAATGTACATTTCACGGTTTACACAATGCACATCCAAGATATTGCTTCCGAATATTTTACACTATTCATCTCAAGCACAACTGTTAACATGCACACCTTGTCTAACACACTATAATCAATGATGCTGTCTACCATGGCAACGTCCATTGCGGTGCGTCACTCCAACAGTAAGTCAAGTCAAGTCAAGTCAATTTTATTTGTATAGCGCCTTTCACAACACACATCGTTTCAAAGCAGCTTTACAGAAGTTCAGCATTAACAGACGATAAAAATGTAATGTCTATAAAGTCGATGAATCATCATCCTTGTGGAGGGCTCCAAACTGCGACTAAAAATGGTCGCATTTGTGACCAAATAAATTTATTTGTGAGTGTAATTTCTGTCAAGGTCGCCATTGGCGACAGTAAAAGTTTACTCCCTTTGATTTTAAAATTTGCATTACATTTCCCGAGATACATTACAAAAGTTTATATCAAAGAAATAGCGGGGAAAACGGAGTTCATTGCAGGAACTAACCATTTCAAAAAAGAGACTGTTAGAAAACACGGTGACAGTAACAAGCATAAAAAATGCACGTGATCACAAAATTGCGAAGAATGCTCCACAGACTACACTGTTAGCGAGCTGCGGGACGAAAAGGAATGGAAGGAGTTAAAAATGAAAAAAAAAATTTGGCGCCTATTTTTTCCCCCTATAGGAGCCAATCGCTCCTTAATTGATTTTTTGTTTTGTTTGGAGCCCTGTTATGGAATTAGATAAGATATGATTCTTTATCGTGTTTAAAAATAATCAAATAATAATTGTATTAATAACCCCAGTGAGCAATCCGAAGGCGACTGTGGCAAGGAACACAAAACTCCAAAAGATGATGGTTAATGGAGAAAAATAACCTTGGGAGAAACCAGACTCACTGTGGGGGCCAGTTCCCCTCTGGCTAACATCATGAATAATTTAAATAAGAATTATTTATAGTTAAAAAACATGATTTAAAAAATTATTAAACTTATTAAGTGCTAAGGGTCAGTATTTAGACAGTGATTGTGTTTGAACTGCAAGATTAGTGACCAGTGTCTTTGAAGTCCATCCTTGATTAAATTCCAGAAGTTCACTTAGATGCAATTGTCCTTGTTTGGCTGATGAAGGCTTTTGTTGGCAATAGTTAGTCTATGTATCCCATTTCAAGATCGTAGTCCATGGTGATGGGGCATCTGAAGTCTCCGTGAGAGGCTGGATACAAACTGGAGCTGACGAACGCTATTTACCTCGGGACTGGCGTCCCGAGATAACAGCAGAAAAGCAGATGGGAAATAATTAGCATAGCTGATGTTCATAATATTAATGCATTATAACTGATTCAGCAGTAGTATAAAAAGTAAGCATTATGTGAATGCTTGGTTAAAGAGATGCGTCTTTAATCTAGTTTTAAACTGGGACAGCGAGTCTGAGCCTCGAACAATATCAGGAAGGCTATTCCAGAGTTTAGGAGCTAAATGTGAGAACGCCCTCCCTCCATTAGTGGACTTAGATATCCTAGGTATGACCAGAAGCCTCGAATTTAGTGATCTTAAAGAGCGCGATGGATTGTATGGCGATAGAAGATCCGTTAAATACACCGGAGATAAACCATTTAGGGCTTTATAGGTCAGTAGTAATACTTTGTAATTGATACGGAACTTAATAGGTAGCCAGTGTAGAGATGATAAAATCGGTGTTATATGATCATATTTTCTTGACCTAGTAAGAACTCTAGCGGCTGCATTTTGGACTAACTGTAGCTTGTTTATTGAGGATGCAGGGCAACCAGCTAATAAAGCATTACAGTAATCTAGTCTCGAGGTCATGAATGCATGAACTAACTTTTCTGCATCAGAAACAGATAGCATGTTACGTAGCTTAGCAATGTTTCTAAGATGGAAAAAGGCTGTTTTCGTAACAGATGAAATATGATTTTCGAAAGTCAAGTTGCGGTCTAGTATAACACCCAGGTCTTTTACTGTAGTGGATAATGTAACAGGACATCCTTCTAAATTAAAGTTGTATTGTAAGGGATTTTGTGGGTAGTTTTTTGGACCAATAAGTAATACCTCCGTTTTATCGGAATTTAATAACAGGAAATTACACGTCATCCAGCATTTTATATCTTTAAGACACTCTGTCAAGTTAGATAAGTTAGTGTTTTCATCTGGTCTTGATGAGATATATAATTGAGTGTCATCAGCATAACAGTGGAAATTAATTCCATGTTTTCTTATAATTTTACCAAGTGGCAGCATATATATTGAGAATAATAGAGGGCCTAACACAGATCCTTGTGGCACTCCATAGTCTACTGACGTGATTTTTGATTTTTTTCCCCATTTAAACAGACAAAATGGTAACGGTCTGATAAGTACGATCTAAACCAGCTTAATGCCTGTCCCTGAACACCAGTGTAGTTTTGTAGTCGATCCAAGAGTATTTTATGATCTATAGTGTCGAACGCAGCGCTAAGATCGAGTAGAACTAATATTGAGATGCAGCCTTGGTCAGAAGCCAAAAGTAAATCATTTGTCATTTTAACTAGCGCAGTTTCTGTGCTATGATGTGGTCTGAATCCTGACTGAAATTTTTCATAGATATCATTTTCTTGCAAGAAAGAGCACAATTGAGCGGACACAACTTTTTCTAATATTTTAGACATAAATGGAAGATTTGAGATGGGTCTGTAATTTGCTAGGTTATTTGGATCTAATTGTGGTTTCTTAATGAGAGGTTTTATAACTGCCAGCTTAAATATTCTTGGAACATGACCTAAAAATAAAGACGAGTTAATAATATTGAGAAGAGGCTCTTCCACTACATGTAACACATCTTTCAGTAGTTTAGTGGGTATTGGATCTAGTAAACATGTTGTTGGTTTAGATGCAATGATAAGTTTATTTAGCTCTTCCTGTCCTATAGTTGTAAAGCGGTGTAGTTGTTCTTGAGGGGCGATAATTGAGGGTGAGTCATAAGACACCATAAAAGATTGTACATTAACAGTTGTGTTTACAATTGTGTTTCTGATGTTTTCTATTTTCTCAGTGAAGAAATTCATAAAATCATTACTACTAAACTGTAACGGAATATTTTGCTCAGGTGATCTCTGTTTATTTGTTAGTCTAGCCACGGTGTTAAATAAGAACCTTGGATTATTTTGGTTATTTTCTATTAGTTTGCGGAGGTGCTCAGCCCTGGCTGTTTTTAGAGCCTTTTTGTAACGTGACATACTGTCTTTCCACGCGATTCTAAAGACCTCTAAATTAGTTTGTTTCCATTTACGCTCTAAGTTACGAGTTTCTCTCTTGATAGCATGCGTAGCACTGTTGTACCATGGTGCTCTAGTTTTTTCTCGAAACTTTTTTAATCTAATTTGTGCAACAATATCTAATGTACCAGAGAAAATGGTGCTCAAACTGCTAGTCATTTCCTCTAGTTCATCTGTTTGTTTGGGTTCACTGAGCAGCTGAGATAGATCAGGTAAGCTATTTGAGAATCTATCTATTGTGGTTGGAAGGATTGTTCTGCTTGGTCGATAACGTGGCGCAATATGACAGATTTCAGTGGTACGTAGTATGCAAGTTACCATGTAATGATCAGTGACATCATCATTTTGCGGTATAATATCTATATCGGTTGGATTGGTTCCATATGATATAATTAAATCTAGCGTATGATTTAGGCGATGAGTGGGACCACTGACGTTTTGCGTGACCCCGAAGGAGTTTAACAAATCTGTAAACGCAGCCCCTAACGCATCATTTGTGTTATCTACGTGTATATTAAAATCTCCAACAATTATTGCTTTATCGACATTGACCAATAGATCTGATAGAAAGTCTGCAAACTCTTTTAGGAAATCAGCATAAGGCCCTGGAGGTCTATATACGGTAGCCAAGGCTAGAGATAATAGGGATTTTTTTCTTACATCTGAGAGTGTAACATTTAGCACAAGTACTTCAAACGAATTAAACCTGTGACCTATTTTCTGAGTAACATTAAGAATATCTCTATAAATTGTTGCAACACCGCCGCCACGACCAATCAGACGGGGCTCATGCTTATAACAGTATCCTGGCGGAGTAGACTCATTTAGACCGAAATAATCATTTGGTTTAAGCCAGGTTTCAGTAAGGCAAAATACATCAAAACTATTATCTGAGACCATTTCATTTACAATAACCGCCTTAGGTGTGAGCGATCTAATGTTTAGAAGACCTAGCTTTAGAAATTGTTTTTGTTCACTGATATTGAGATTTTCTGGTTTAATTACAATTAGATTTTTCCTAGATCCTACAGTAGATGTATTGTTTGGCTTTACTAAACGAGGAACAGACACAGTTTCTATATAATGTTCTACATTGGTACTTATATCAATTAGGTTGGGACAGCAAATACTGTGATTTGGACTTTGACTTACTAGTCATATGTATACAAATTCTAGTAAACAAATAGGTGTCCCCTATTATTTTGCGCTGGCGCTACTACTGCTAACAACACAAAGAAACTCCACTCAAGCCATTGCCTCGTGTTAACGGACGTGCCTGGTGTAGACAGCGTGTCAACATCAATAAACAATCATAACATTTAAAATATTAATGAATGGAACTGTTTACTTGCATTTTTGATCAAGTCCAATAGTGTTTTTAACTGCCCCATATCCTTCACTGACAATCCCTTGGCAAAGACTCATTTTATGACTCCTTCACAAGACACATATATCCAGTTTATCATCCTGCACTTAGGTGCACATAAATGGGAACAAATGAAAACAGTCAAAGACGTCCATCTAGTGCGTGTTTACATACACAAACAAATAAAAATAGCGCTGATAGGTGAAAGAACAGTTTGTTGAGCAATTTAAGCAACAAAACAACAGGAGCCACAGCAGCTGATGAAACGCATCTTCTCTTCAAAGTTGAAACTTGCACTGCGTCTTTTAAAAGTGTGCCACAGAGATGTCAACAGTCAAATACATCTGTGTAGTACATGTTTGTATACAAAAATAAGTCAAAATGGGTCCCCTTACCTGTTCAGGAGTAGTTAGGCCACAGACAGTAGGCCCTTTGTTCTTCTCTCTACAAGCCAAGTGAGCACCAGTGGGCGGGGCCATGTGTGTGATGATTTTAAAATAGGCGTTGATGTTGTTGCTGTAGTGGGCATCTTGAATTAATGAGTACCCCAAGTGACTTAGGGTTGTTACGGAAGTAGAGATGAGGCATTTTGTCAGCTTGGTTTCAATAAATGATTGTATTGCATTGGGTATTAAGTTTTGAGTTCTGGAATTTACTGTATGTTTTTATAGTAGAATGACCTCTTATATGTCAAAATATCAAGGAAAATTTGATTCCTCAAGACATGACCCCTTTAACATTTTTCATTTGGACCACCATACTGATTAAGAACATTAAAGGAATAGTCCATCAAAATAAGAAAATCCTATCATTATTTAATCATACTTATATTGTTTCAAACTCGTATGATGTCCTTTCTTCCATGGAAAGCAAAAGTTTTTTTGTTTTGTTTTGTTTTTTTAATCTTCACATGATGTTTCACCAATGCATTTTCCTCTTGCCAAATGACCAAGATCATTGCTTCACTGCTATTAGGTTACTTTACGAATGGGAACATGTCTAATGATTTTCGACACTGTAAGCTTATTTGATTGTGAACCGCTCAGTCAAACATCACATTTGATTTTGCATCTTTATAAGATACCTAATTTAAGACTAAATTGGGATCGATTGATTTAATCTGAAAATTTCCCCGATTATTATCTATTTATATACACCATATCGGAATGTTTATCAGCAAATAGGGCTACTCGTTGCTTAATAGTCTTTGTGTTTTCAAACATATTTCTTGTCACAACTTTGGTAAGTGTGAGTAGTAGGCTAAATTAATGATGATATATTGTGTACAGTATATGCATCTTTCATATAGCCTGCACAATGTATTTTCAGTTACAATTATGCCTTTTTGAAGTTTGACAGCTTGAATGAAACCTCTTCAAAGATGCATACAAAGAAAGTGCATAATAATTCTAATTGTTCAGGTTGCGCAGTTAAACCAGTTTAATACACTAACCTGCAAACTTATCAGTGTCACTTTAATTCCTGAAAAAGTACAAAACCCTTTGCAGCTTTTGTGTGTACGCATCCTGTGCAAGGACTTCTAAATTTGCTGTCCTGTGCTGTGATACCTGTGCCTTGTGACCATTACCATAACAAATTACTCAATATTTATGTGTGCTAATATACAGTAGCTGTCAATCGTGCCTTGTGCATTATATGTAAGGAGCACGCTTTGTGTGGTATGTGTGAGTGACTGGTAAAAGAGTTGCTAACTCAGTTATTATTCAGTTATGAGGTTCCATTTAGTTTAGCATGCTGCCTTAAAAGAGACCTAGTGTTGATGGTTTTAAGCTCACTGGCCTTCTAGAATATTGACAAAGCACTAGCAGGCTTGTTATAGCTCTGTAACTTCATAATTTTTAACTTTCATGCTTATTTTTAAAGTTGATATTTGATTCCATCCTCAATCTATTCACATTTGTGCAGCTTTTGTAATTCATTAAACACCAACCAACCAGCACAGCTATTTCCCATCATCAGAAGCACACAAAGTTAGACACCATCCCTTTATGATGGCTCAAAAAGGCACTAAAGTACATGTTTGGCAGGAGCATTGCTCCTCAAAGACCTGCTGCCAGGAGGCATCATTTGTTTTTTTTTTCAAGTCTGGTGAAAGAACAGCTTGGAGGAGAGACCTGAGGAATTAAGAGGAAGTGAGGGTAACTGTAAGAGTGCCATATTCCCAGGTGTGTCTATTTTGCTAAAAAGTTCAAAAGTGCAAGGCTTTCAATAAAAGTAAAGATAAAATGTATGGTAATTATCCTGCTATAGTACTCTCAGAATTCAGAATTGTTTATCGATCAGACCAGCTTTGATTATTTAGCACTCTAATCGCAGGGCTCTTTGGGTGTAATAATATGGAGCGTTGTTGAAAGCAATCTGGGGGTTGGTGTTGTGCTAACCAGTCAGGCACCCCACTGAACAGCCTGACGAGCCACTGGTAGACCAGCACAAAAGCTGCTTTGTCATAAATTTTGCAGGGGTCGAAACCCAGGCGACATGATTACACAGAATAGTTATTACCAGACAGAGGCAGAGGCCAATCTGAAATGTACACTAATGTTGTGAGTCTTGGAGAAGTGATTTTTGCTCTTTGTTTTCACCCAAGTATAACTTCATCCAGCAGTTTAGATCAACTTTACTTTACAACTGACTATTATTACATAAGGTGAAAGCTTACACATTGCAAATGAACACTTTTAAAATGTAATGTTGCAGTCATTATTTTTGAACTGTGTAAGGGTGTTTTTAGTATGGGTTGTTGCATCCCAGCTGGTTGGGATTTTCCCACTTGTAGGGCTTTTGAGACCGCTTTCATCTCACTGTTACTATTCTAAGCCTGTGTGATATTATTCTGGCACCAGGTGAAAATGCATATTGTTTCCTCAGTGTAAACATACTGTAAAACCAGGTTAAGAGCAAACACATTTCCAAGCCACCTGACAATGACTCCTTGAGGTGAGACCATTGGGAGTGAAACTAGAGCTGCTGAAAACTGACAGCCCACTTTGTATCTTGAATTGGCTTGTGAAAGAATTCTATACTGTTGAGGTTCATTATCTTTTTCTTTACCGGTAAGCATCAGAGGTATCTCTTGTAATTTACATGGTTTTATTCCACATTCTGTTTACTGGAGAAGGTCTTTAGAGCAATAGATTACTCAGCTGGGTCATATACATTTGTATTATATCTATATGTGCTAGGTAGTCTAAATATAAGCAAGAATTGGTGTTTTTTTTTCTGCTTCCTCGTTCTCCTTTGGCTTTTTAAATTTTGCAAGCTAGCATGCAAAATTGTTAGGTGTCCTTTATAATCGGTAGAGTCTATGCTCTGCAAGTGGTGACAGCTGTCTCATTTGATTTTGACTGCAGATTATGGCTCAGAACAACATGCTTTGTTCAATATCAAATGCATTTTATGCAGTTTTAGGCATTATTACAAATGCACACTTGCAATCGCATTTCACTTGATTGAATTATGAAGCTGATTCTATTTTTTCTTTTTGGTTTTGGTGACCGTTTCAAACAAGATAGGCAATTATTTGTTGTTCCCAGAGTAAAGTGGCTCAGTCTAGTATTTCCTCTTTGGCACATGCTGAGGAATCAGCAGTCAGCAATTATGCTGAGGAAGGGGTTCAAAGATTGTGACATTTTCACTGGTATTAAAGTGTTCATGAGCCATCACTCTCATTTTTATTTGGATTAAAGATGGATTGAGGCCAAAGATTAGAAGGCTGATTATCTTCTGCCCTCCAGCTGTGTTTACCTCCTGTTGTTTCTCTGAGTCTGGTGTAAGAACAGCAGGGGGACGACTTTATTGTTGTCTCATATTAAAGGTTTAGTTCATCCAAAAATTTAAATGATCCCATAATTTACTCACCCTCAAGCCATCCTAGATGTATATGACTTTCTTCTTTCAGTCAAACACATTTGGAGTTATATAAAAAAAAATATCCTGGCTCTTACAAGCTTTATAATGTTTGAACCAGAGTACACCAACCAGGAACTCTGGGAGATGGAGGAGACTGCAGCAGTGGCACAAACAAAAGAATCTGGTAGGCGGAGAGTAAGGGAGACATGGTGGTGCTCATGCAGGAAATGCGACGTAATGCCAACAGAGGCTGAAAGTGTTTGCTGCCATGAATGGATGATTGGATTTACTGTATAGACGCACAAACGTACCATTTTAAGACTAATAAAAATCAACAGTATATCTAAAACAATTCACTCCTTTTCTCCATTTTCCGTTGCTGTAAACGACACATGCTTCCGCGTTTGTAACTTCTCACTGGAGCTTACGCTATGCCTACATCAGACAGAACTCGACTCTCTTGTGAACGCATGGACAGCCGTTACCGGAAGCCAGTGATTATAGTTTAGCAAGTTATAAATATGGAACTTTTTCTTACAAAAACACATCGCTTCGCTTCAGATGGCCTTTATTAACCCCCTGGAGCTGTATGGATAACTTTTTTGATAGATGGATGCGCTTTTTGGGCTTCAAAATCTAAGGTACCATTCACTCCCATTATAGAGGAGCCAGGATATTTTTTAATGTAACTCCAATAGTGTTTGGCTGAAAGAAGAAAGTCTTGAGGGTGAGTAACTTATGGGATAATTTACATTTTTGGGTGAACTAACCCTTTAAAACCCTTACCAATGGGCTGATTTTAGATCAGTGTTAGTCTAAGACATCAGGCAGGTATGTTGGATTTATCCAGCTGTGTAGGTATGAATAACACTTTGGCTGCATCTGTAAACGTAGGCAGCTGACTTGCTGCATTGCTCCCTTATCAGTTAATGACTAAACCACTAGCGATTTTGAATGAATGGAACTCTTAAAGTGATAGTTCACCCAAAAATAAACAATTCTCTTGTGTGATCATTTACTCACCACCATGCCATTACAGATGTGTATGACTTTCTTCTGCAGAACACAAATTAAGATTTTTAAAACAATATCTCAGCTATTGGTCCTTACAATGCAAGTGAATGTTGACCAGACCATTTGAAGCTCCAAAAATCACATAAAGGCCCCATAAAAGTAATCCAAATAACTCCAGTGGTTAAATCCATATCTTTAGAAGCGATATGATGGTGTGGGTGAGAAACAAATCAATATTTAAGTTCTTGTTTACTTGTGAAAGTGGAGATTTATGGTAAAAAAAAGGACTTAAATATTGTATTTTTTCTCACCCACACTAATCATATGGGTTGTGAAGATATGGATTTAACTATAGAACCCAGCATTTGATAATGTTAGCAATTGTCTTTTTTATTTATAGACAATGTACCCTTTCATAATCCTAATAAAACATTATGTATGATCTCTCAGACATTTGTTTTGTCCTATTATACATAATCACCTCTGTACAGCACAACTAATAGACATATGACAATTTATAATCTGTAGAATTCTTTGTTACCAAAGAGAGGCATCATAATATCAAACAGTATCATAGCATAAACTGTAAAGGAACAAACTATTATAAATACATAATCACAAAAAACATTAAAATAATACAAAAGAATACCTAATATTCAATATATTTAATATAATCATTCCAAAATATATTAGTGGGATTTATGACTTTAGTCTGGTTAAGTCCCACCCATAATTATATATAATTTATTAGAAATTAATATCTTACTAACATATAACCTTGGAATAGCCAGGAGACATCTGTGTGTATCTCAGTGGATGGAACTCAGTGGAAATGCTGCATAATAGCTATGCAGCACAACAAAGGTGCTCTGAATCCTAATGGCAACCTGGATTGATGCTCGGCTTCACACTAGAGAGAGGGTCATTTAGAAAAAAATGCATCAAATGGAAGAAAACACAAAACATTCAATTGGGAAACCAAGCAAGTAGGAAGCCCTGAAGACAGTGGCATTTGATCAAGCCCCCTGTTCATTATTTCTTCCATGTTCATTACATCTTGGCTGTCATTTAGGTGATTTTGCCATGGCAGCAGGTCAGGCTGAAGCTGGGGATTTTAACTATGACATTCAGATCCTGCCTGAAGAGTGAGTCAAGGTAAAGCATGCTCATGCATCAGGAATCTGTATTCAGAGCACACAAACCTACTTAAATATTCATTTACA
>JAVLUX010000044.1:815000-945000 GCA_032164185.1 Moxostoma hubbsi
TTCACGGATTGAGTTGGGGAGGTCATTCCACCAACGTGGTATGATAAAGCTGAAAGTCCGGAAAAGTGTTTTGGTGCCTCTTTGTTTTGGTACAACAAGGCGCCGCTCATTTGCCGACCGCAGGCTTCTGGTGGGAGTGTAGCTCTGCATAAATGTTTTTAGGTATGCTGGAGCAGACCCAGTGATTGTTCTGTATGCCAGCATCAGGGCCTTGAATTTAATACATGCATGAACCGGCAGCCAGTGGAGAGAGACAAAGAGTGGTGTAACATGTGCTCTCTTTGGTTCATTAAAGACCAGACGTGCTGCTGCATTCTGGATCATTTGCAGAGGTCTAATAGCACATGCAGGAAGGCCTGCAAAGAGAGCATTACAGTAGTCCAGTCTAGTTATGACAAGTGACTGAACAAGTAGTTGTGTGGCATTATTTCAATATAAATGTATAGCTTATTAACAAACACTTTATTATTGACTAGTATACTGGATAATGTAGCAGCAAAATTAGTTGAGTTGTAAGATATCAGCTCACTTTTCATTCACACAGTTATTTTTGGAACCCATTCAACTTATACATTGTTATAAATTTTAAACAAGTGATGATAATAATATATTATAATAGTAATATATCTCAATCGTGCACCTTTTGACACAGATCCACCAGTCTCTCTCTCTCTCTCTCTTCCTCACTGTCATCAGCGCTCACTCTCCCCTGAGTTCTGATTACATGCACCTGCATATTATTAGTGGCTAATCAAGGACTGTATATATACACCGCTTTCACACACACTCTTTGTTTGTTCTCATCGATGGTATCTCTGAGACTCCAGACCCTTTCTACTATGTCAAACATACGTATCCGTGTCTTCATTATTTCCTGCAAGTATCATAAGACTGTTGTGAGTTATCTGTTCATCGTGTCTATATCCTGTTGGGATATTACTCACCTTCTGTTTGCCACTCTGCTCAACTGGATTTACTCACAATGTTTACATCACTGTTTCAATCATCTGTTCGATAAACACTGCTGCAGAGTTCAAACCCTCTCACTTTTTGTTTGGCTTCAAGTGCATTTTATATATTTACTTATAAAACACAACCTCGCACATCGTAAAGTGGCTTTGAATAAAATGCATGAGTCATATGAAGTACTTTAATTGTGTTTTAATGGTTTTGAACTGAGCTTGACTGTAACGAACATGACTAACACACAGTATCGGATTTACGTTTAAAAACATCAGTATCGGAGCCGATACCGATCCAGGTGTCGGATCGGTGCATCCCTAAAAACACCATGGGACCTTGCAGCCGTCATACCGCTCAGAGAGTAGACGCATTCTGTCTCCTATAGATGAACTTAGTTTGGTGCGAAAAGTGCAAATCAATCCCAGAAAAACAGCAAAGGACCTTTTCAAGATGCTGGAGGAAACAGGTAAACAAGTATCTATATCCACAGTAAAACAAGTCTTATATCAACATGACCTGAAAGGCTGCTCAGCAATGAAGAAGCCACTGCTCCAAAACTGCCATACAAAAGCCAGACTACAGCTTGCAAGTTGACAAGCATCTTATTTTTTGGAGAAATGTCCTCAGGTATAATCAGACAAAATTTAACAGTTTGCCCTTAATGACCATTGTTATGTTTGGAGGAAAAAGGGTGAGGCTTGCCAGCCAAAGAACACCATCCAAACCGTGCAGCATGAGGGTGGCAGCATCATGTTGTGGGGGTGCTTTGCTGCAGCAGGGACTGGTGCACTTCACAAAACAGATGACATCATGAGGAAGGAAAATTATGTGGATATATTGAAGCAACAGCTCAAGACACCAGCCACAAAGATAAAGCTCTGTCTCAAATGTGTCTTCCAAATGGACAGTGACCCCAAGCATACCTCCAAATTTGCGGCATTGCTTAAGGACAACAAAGTCATGGTTTTGGAGTGGCCATCATAAAGCCCTGACCTCAATCCGATTTGAAAATTTGTGGGAAGAACTGAAAAAGTGTGTGCGAGCAAGGAGGCCTACAAACCTGACTCAGTTACACCTGTTCTGTCTGGAGGAATGGGCCAAAATTCCAGCAACTTATTGTGAGAAGCTCGTGGAAGGCTACTCAGAATTTTTTACATGTATTTGGCTAAGGTGTATGTAAACTTCTGACTTCAGCTGTAAGTCTATTTTGCCTGTTTTATTGTCTTTCATGTCAAAATCAATGTGTGATTGTGTGAAGAATAATTAGTTTGAAGAATAAGTAATAGTGGTTCTCAAAACCTCTCCTCAAAATTTTTTTAATAAATTATAATAAAAAATACATTTCAGTGTATGTCAGTATTTGCATACATCATCATCATATGAATACTCTTTCAGTGTTTTCTGTCTTGCATGAGTGTCTCTGATCTAATTACATTACACCTGCTTCATCTGAGGTTGGCTTATATTATTTTCCTGTGTCTTGTTTACGCTGCCGTTGACATCTACTACTGTTTCATGATGAATAAAGAGATTGAATTGGGAATTGATCCAGAAATGCATAGAGGTAGTATGCATACACATGAAATTGTATGGAGAATGTCTAGTCTTATATATCAAAACCACTTTACCACAAAGGTGTACAAATAATATTGGTTGTTCAAAATGTGAATATAACCTATTGTCTTTTATATTTATAATAATAAAACATTTACCCATAAATCTGAAGAATGTGTTAAAAGAAGCTCACTATTAAGGGAAATACTATCTAGTCTTAAAGGTGCACTTTTTGTTTATGTTGTGCTGGCTAATAAGTGTGGCTGCAACATCATGCAAATTAAATTTTTTGGTAACTGATGCCATTGCAGAAATGTACTATTCACAATCTGCCATGATTAATTTATTTCATGAGCAAAAGTGTCCAATAACAGTTGCGTTGCCGAGATGATAAAATGAGTAGTATTCGGCTGGTCATGTGATCTCAACATCTTAGCCCCCATGTAGTGACCTGCTCCCTGTAAAATAAAAATGCTTTAATTTGGCTACAAAGATGAGTGGTTTAATCTTTTGTAAGGGGGAAATATTTTGAAAGAGTACTATTAATTTCTTTATGATTTAAACCCTTTTAATGAGGAAATAAATACTGAGTGCACATTTAATGAATCTGGAAATTGTTCTCACACAACATTTTTTCCTGTTTTGTCTCTCAGACATAGATCTACACTTTGCCATTTCAGTCCAGTGCTCTGCAACAGATCTCTGTGTCATCACTTGCCTCTGCATGCCGCTTGTATACTCTGAATTGCTTAAAATTCTCTCAAGATCCTTTATCACAATGCTTTAAGTAAATATTTAATAATTGAGGTCCAGCATTTTAATCTCCATGTGACAGTGTCACTGGTCTGAATTGTATGTGCTTCTGCATTGTCCATATGTGAGGCAAGTGCCACTGTACCTGGTTCTAATGTTTAATAATTTGGTAAACATTACCAGATATTTGACTCTGAAACATAAAAGAAAAGGGCTTTGTCATACTTATCCTATACAGGATTATTCAGTCCTCTGAGAAGTAATGCCTTCTAGTGCACCATGTAAAGCCATGCAGATTACACAAGGGGTTTTGTGTAGTGGTTGACCGATATATCGCTAAGGCCGATAAATCGGCTGATATTCTGACTTTTTTAAATATTGGCATAGACCATTACATTTTCCCGTTTGGCCGATTTGTTTCTTGATTGCAATGAGAATCGGCTGCTTACATGTGAAGCCACTGAGACATGTAAACGACCAGTCATGGTTCGTTTTGTTGTTATGTACCATCATGTTGCTAAAATAATATACTGATGTGCAACACGGTCTCATTTTAACAGTCCACATATCAGAGCCGCGGCAGACGCATTTGAGCTCAAAATGTTAATGTGCTCGCCTGTTTCATTCTCCCTCTCTCCCCTCAACAGTTCCCTGTTATTTTAACTGTCTTTTCTAATGATAAAAATGCAAATATCAATACAAATAATGTATATCATCTGCAAATGCATGCATATCTAGTTTAATCAGATGTAATTAACCAACCTCACACAACTTCAGCAGATCCAACATCTTGTGGAACACTCATACATTTTTCTCTGAAGCACATCAGTCTCTCCTCAACAGTTCCTTGTCACTGGCAAATATCTATAAAACATCTATCATATACCGTCTGCAAATATGCGCATAACTAAAGTTATTCACGAACTTCACGAAAATCCAGTGTTTTCTTCCTGTTGCGAGCTCATCTAATATCTTTCTCTGAAGTGTGTATTCTATCAGTCAGAATCAAAACTTCTGGATCAGTATCAAAAGTTCCTCTAATTCACAAATCATGGCGAGCAGGCCATCCAGGCTGTGTATGCTGCTTGCACTGGATCCACTTGAGCGCTTCACGTGCTCTTGAGTAAATTTCTTATTCACTGTGTACTGTATGCACAATTTGTTTGATTTTGTGAGAAAATGCGATTTGTTAATGTGCACATGCCATCCATGGTTGCTGGTCTACTGTGTGTGCTTCCTAATATATTAATAATTTCTTCATGTGCAAATAAATGACTAAATTTTATGACTAAACCGAAATCAGAAGAAACTGCTATCTGCCATTTTAAATACAATATTATTTTATATTTTTATATTTTATATTATTATAAGTTAAAGTTTAGTGTGAAATTGAGTAAACGTAGTGTAAATTGTAAATTAGTGTAAATTAACATTGTAAAATGAATATAAAATTAAGGTATATAGATATTTGTATATGTGTACAAATATTTATTAAAAAAAAATTATAATTTGCATTCTCAAATCTTGCTGGGATTGCATGGATAAACAGGTTTTGCACAAAGTTGTGGAGTTCATGCAATCTCGAGTACATGCTGTCATTACAGCAAAGAGAACTTGCCAAATACTACAAATTCTGAAAATTATGTAAACTTTTTACTCAAATTGTTAATAATATGGTATATTATGGTAATAATATAATTTTGTATTGAAAAAAATGCTAAATATATTTTTATATAAAGCCTACATACACACAATATGAGTCAAAAGATTGAACTGTCCTTTGTTTTTTTATTTTTTATTTTAAAGACAAAATGTGTGTGCTTAAATTACAATTTTTAATTTTTTTGCAAATGTATGAGAAAAACAGCAAACAAGTTCATAGCAAATATGGGAATATCTGACAATAGAGTGAAGCATCTACCATCAAGCAAAATATAACAGCAACATCAAATAGTTTAACTTCCTACTGTGAGACAAAATACTTACTGAATTGCAGCACTCCAGCACTAGCTGGGTGCCATCTTCATAATACAGGCTTGTATCTTATGCAAATCTCCCAGAGTACCCAGTCTGAAGAGTGCTTTCTCTGGACAAGCTCTTTAATATCCACTGTGATTGGCGTGGCACTTCATCACCATGGGGCTTTAGATTTTGCTACAGAAGAGCTCTGCCACACTGACATCTTGATACGCACATTTTCCCCATCTCCCTTTCAGAGTGGACAGAAACGGCCTTGAAAAGGACTTTGGAACTGCCGAACTTGTTTAAGAAAACAACAAGCTGTCTCTATTGTGGCCTGGTGGCTGGGATATGTGTGATGTTGTTTGCTGTGGACCGTTGTGCTCCACATGCTGCTTTTTAGCTGACACAACCCCTCCTTTCCCCTTGCTATGCCCCCTGCTCTGCTATGGAAACTGGCTCAGCCAAAGACCCATGCCCTGCTCTCATTGAGAAGTGTTGCAAACAAAAGTGTTTAGATATGCTTGAATGCTAAAAGCCATGCTGCCAGGACCACAAGGGCTGACATTCTGACTTTCAAATCTTGGTGGGGGGTGGGGGGGGGGGGGATGCACTGGTATAACTTTGGACAATTCCAATTTTATCAAAACACTATAGGCCCATACAGACATTCTGCCACTTAGCTTATTTTGTCATCAGATCACTGTTTTACTTAGATGTATAAAGATGTACACATCATTTGTTACTGTTCTAATAATTAATAATTTCCAATATATCTCATTTACAAATATATATATAATTTGCTAAATCACAGAACTGGTAATCAGAAAGTTGCTGATTGGATCCCCACGGCCACCACTATTGTGTCCTTAAGCAAGGCACTGACTTAACTCCAGGTTTCTCTGGGGGGATTGTCCCTATGATAAGTGCACTGTGGATACTTTATATAAAAGTAAATGCATAAATGTAAATAAATGTAAGCATCATTGGTCCTTGTTTGTGTACTGTACTGGTGTTTTGATATGATACCTTGAATGCCATAGTATGGGAGTAATTTTTATCCACCATGATAACATCAACCCAAGCAAGTTTTTAATTTACTAATGTATTACACTACCCACAGAAATAATTTTATATAACTTCATTTTAAAATGATGCAATGTTAAATTACTCTCCCAGTTTGGTGTAAGATGTGATTGTGATGGCCAGCCTGACTTGATCTTGGTGATAATTGGTGACCATTGAGCTTGGGTGACTGTTGGTGTCTTGCAGAGGTTCAGAACGCATGTCATGACTTGCAGAGACTGAAATTGGAACATGTTGAAGGGGAATCCTTCCTGTTGGCAATGCGCTATAGAGGCACAAAACTGAATTCATGAATTAGACGTTTTCTCTTTCAATGCCAGAAAATGTTAATAAATATTCCAAAATATTTTTGTACTGTGTATATATATACTACAAAACTCTGCTTACTCTTCAGAAGACTATGTATCGAGAAGAGAGGAAAAAAAAAAAGATTTTTAGTCCTGTTTGCATATGATTTTTGGAAATTATGAATTATTAATGACATATTATATTATGTAATAAGCAGAGCTCCCACGGCCATTTAAAACCTGGAGAAGTCAGGGAAGTACCTTATTATTTTAGGTATGCTCTATACTAAAATGTGTTATTGTCTGGAAATTGCTTTGTGTCTTAAATATCTTATTTAAAGTTTGAAGTTCTTTATCCAATCATCACAAACGGCTGGTAATTTCATTGGTCTGAATGGAAACCCTAAATAAATAATATAATTATGCTGATTAATGTGAAGCCTCTTAGATGTTAGGTTGTCTATGCTTGAAAATGACCACAGTTTTCCTGCTTTTGTTTCAGTGGTCAGTTTGCTGTGGTGAAGAAATGCCGTAATAAGGGCACTGCTGTGGAGTATGCAGCCAAATTTATCAAAAAGAGGCGCAGCAAATCCAGCCGGCGAGGGGTCTCCAAAGAAGACATTGAGAGGGAGGTCAGCATCCTGAAGGAAATCAAGCACCCCAATGTCATCACCCTGCACGATGTGTTTGAAAACAAGAACGAGGTCATTCTCATCTTGGAGCTGTGAGTCATTTTTCTTTCTATTCCCTTATCTCAACCGTGGAATCATTAAGAGTTTTCATTACTCCTATTTCTTTGGCTGAGTTGGGACATCGAAATTGGTAGCTCATTAACAACTGCCTGCTTTAGGATTTTGAAACTGGAAGCAGTTTTTGTTTACATTCTATTTTGGGACTTTTGCCACTTTTTATTGAGAGTACAGCACAGAGGAGACGTGGGTTCCTGCAGTCATGATAGTGTTATAGTGAATGGTGTTTGCTGGGCCATAGAATTGAAAAACATCTGGAAAGTCATGGAAAACTCAAAATTTCTATAGTGGATTTACATTTTTCTACTGCTCTAAAATATTTAATCAGCTTGATATGCTGTTGTGTAGAGTGAAATTGACTCTCAAGCCATAGTGATGTCCGATTTGTTGAGTGAATCATTCTCTTTGAGTCAGTTCTTTTTAGTGAATTGGTCAAACATTCTAAATTATTTATTTACAAATCGTTCAAAATCTAAATTATTTCTAAATATCCAGTAATCACAAATGGCCGGAAAGGTAATGAAAAAGTCATGAAAATTAATTTGTCAAAAACAGTACAAACCCTGTAGATAGTAAATGATGGAGAGAGGGGGGAAATGAGATCTGGGAATGTTGTGACCTGGATTCAAAGATAAGCACCACAGCTCAATGTTTGTAGGCAATGTTTGTAGGCGTATGCACCAGGCCATGGCTCCCACATCGTTCTGCATAGAAATGTATCCATAAAAGAAGCTGTCAAAGGCTCCTCACTAATTTCAGTTTCAGAAGCCTTCACTTACAAAACAAACACTTGACAAGGTCAACAGTGGTGGGTTGAGTGGAACCAGTTCATTGAGTAGATAAACCAGTTTTGCCTGTTACTCTGTGCACATTTTACATGTCTGCCAATGTGTTCAAAGAGAAAAGACACGTATTGATGTCTGTGCTGTCTTAGTTATTCCAATACCAAAAAACAAAGACATTTGACTGATAAAGCATCATTTATATTAAGTAAGTTAGACGTACGTAAAGTGTGCTTTTAAAGGTTGTTATGAAAGTATTTAAAGAATACAGACTTATTTACGCAACCTATTTTGAGGATTGCGTCTTAACTATAGTGACAAAGTTTTTGAAAGTGGGTTGTTTTAATCCTTTCAAAAATCTTAATACAATGACAAGCTTATTTTCAAATGTTTTTTAGATTTATTCTCAAAGTTACAGAAGCAGAAATTATAGAGCACAACATTACCCATTCATTTTTAAGCCACCTGGGTTCTGGAAGTTCTATTTCTATTCATTAATTCCATATGGATTTCATAAAATACTGCATTGAAGAGTTCTGAAACCGATTAGATCAATCGGCTTGATCAGCAACATTACAGATTTTGAAACATTACAGTGTGAAAATTGGACAAAAATACAAAGGCACAAGACTGTAAACTGTATATTACTTTGAGTGAATGAACTACAATCCTATGAAGAATTGTGAATGACATAATTTAATTAAAAACAGGAAAATATAAAACTAATTATTTAAAGTTTTAATGCGATTTTCTGATTGGTCGGCTAACAGTGGCATAAGCCAATGATTAACAACCTCAGAGCTCACAGTAATTTGTCTTTAAAGGTTCATAAGTTAGTTATTAAAGGAATATTACGGGTTCAATGCAAATGTCTCAATTGACAGAATTGGTGGCATAATGTTGATTACCACAAAAAAATATATTTATTTTGAATCATTCCTCCAAGCAAAACTTGAGGTCACAGTGATTCACTTACAATGGAAGTGAATGGGGCCAATTTTTGGAGGATTTAAAGTTGCTTTTAATTTTATAAATTTGCTTACAGTTGAAGTCAGAAGTTTACATACACTTAGGTTGAAATCATTCAAACTAATTTATTAATTTTAATATTAGATTTAATATTAGCAAACAATAGGTTTGGCAAGTAATTTAGGACATCTACTTTGTGCATGACAAGTCATTTTTCCAACAGTTGTTTACAGACAGATTGTTTCGCTTTTAATTGACTATATCACAATTCCAGTGCATCACAAGTTTACATACACCAAGTTAACTGTGCCTTTAAGCTGCTTGGAAAAGTCCAGAAAATTATGTCAATCCTTTAGACAATTAGCAAATTAGCTTCTGATAGGAGGTGTACTGAATTGGAGGTGTACCTGTGGATGTATTTTAAGGCCTATCTTCAAACTCCGTGCCTCTTTGCTTGAAATCACTGGAAAATCAAAAGAAATCAGCCAAGACCTCAGAAACCAATTGTGGACCTCCACAAGTCTGGTTCATCCTTGGAAGCAATTTCCAAATGCCTGAAGGTACCACGTTCATCTGTACAAACAATAGTACGCAAGTATAAACACCATGGGACCACACAACATCATACCGCTCAGAGAGTAGACCCATTCTGTCTCCTAGAGATCAACATAGTTTGGTGCTAAAAGTTCAAATCAATCCCAGAACAACAGCAAAGGACCTTGTGAAGGTGCTGGAGGAAACTGGTAGACACGGTTTGCAAGTGCACATGAGGACAAAGATCTTACTTTTTGTAGAAATGTCCTCTGGTCTGATGAAACAAAAATGTAACTGTTTGGCTATAATGACTATCATTATATTTGGAAGTAAAAGAGTGAGGCTTGCAAGCCGAAGAACACATCCCAACCATGAAGCATGAGGGTGGCAGCATCATGTTGTGGGGGTGCTTTGATGCAGGAGGGACTGGTGCACTTCACAAAATAGATGGCTTTACGAGGATGGAAAATTATGTGGATATATTGAAGCAACAGCTCAAGACATCAGCCAGGAAGTTAAAGCTCAATCTCAAATGGGTCTTCCAAATGGAAATTGACCCCCAAGCATGCCTCCAATATTGTGGCAAATTTGCTCAAGGACAACAAAGTCAAAGTATTGGAGTGGGCACCACAAAGCCCTGACCTCAATCTGATAGAAAATTTGAGGGCAGAACTGAAAAAGTGTGTGTGAGCAAATAGTCAAACCTGGTTTACAGTCTGGAGGAATGGGCCAAAATTCCAGCAACTTATTGTGAGACGTTTGTGGAAGGCTACCCAAAACGTTTGAAGCAAGTAAAACAATGTAAAGGCAATGCTACCAAATACTAACAAAGTGTATGTAAATTTCTGACCCACTGGGAATGTGATTACGAAATAAAAGCTGAAATAAATAATTCTCTCTACTATTATTCTGACATTTCACATTCTTAAAATAAAGTAGTGATCTAACTGACATAAGACAGGAAATGTTTTCTAAGATTAAATATCAGGAATTGTGAAATGGATTTGGCTAAGGTGTATGTAAACTTCTGACTTCAACTGTACATTTAATTCTTCTGTTAAAACTCATGTATTATTTGAGCTTTAAAGTTGTTATAATCTTCATTTTTACAGTAGTTTTAGAGTTTGTCAACTCATGTCAACCCAGATTTTTGCTTTTTTTAAAGAAAAGAATTGGTGAGTCAAAATTTTTTTTTTTGTAATCAACATTTTGCCCCAAATTCTGTCAATTGATCTGAAATTGTATTTAACCCAGAATATTACTTTAATCGAACCCTTTTGGAAAAATCGTTTGTGGTATTTTTACTTCTAAAACCTGATTGTTGCACTCAATGTGTGCAATATGATATATCCATTCTATGATCTATGGATTTATTTGAAGGGAATGTTAAAATGGACCATTGACGGTGTAAGATTTTGATATTTGCAAATATTTTTGGGAGCATGACAACTAAATTACAGGGGTCTTGAGAAGTGTTTGATGATGTTGTCGAAAATGTTGTTATGGAATTGCTGTCTGGAATGGCAAACTTCAACATTTCATCAAAATTATTTTGTTACACATGAATTATATCAATGAAGCATCTTTTCTCAATAGCTCTTGTAGTGTGGATCCTACACCAACTGGTTTGCTGTGGTTCATAACCTGTGAGTTCAAGCTCTTTTTGTCTGTCAACCAGGACTACTGTTACAAAGGGCCTCCCTCAAGCTGTGTTCTGAGCTCATACTTGTTACATATTACTTATCAGCAAAGCTATTTTGTTTTCTAACTGAGGCATTTGGAGTTAAGTTCTTTGTCTAAGGACACAACCACACAAACCTGACCTCAGAACTGGAGGTCAAGTTTCATTTTCAGGTCATATAGTGTCCACTATTGTGAAGTGAAAAGTTACAAGCTATAGGCAGTGTTTTTCACATTGTATAGGTGGGGGCTGGTGTTTGCCTTTCTGTTCCCGTGAGGGGAATAGACCTATCTGTGGCTTGTTTTTGCAGCTGGTGGCTGCTTGCTGCACTTGTTCAACCTCACCATTAGCAGCAGGTGTTATCATGTCATCAGCGTGCAGATGGTTTCCAGCTTCCTTTTGTTGAATAAATATATACCTGGATCCTGTTGATCCTCTCCCAGAAGCCCTGATTATAGCCCCACCAACGTCTCTGCCAGTTAATCACTCAGAGATTGATTGAACAATTTAAGAGGTTGCGTCTTCTTTTTATATTTAAGCCAGACTCACTTTATGGTTTTTGGTTATAATGGTTTATTTATTTGTTATATTTGGTTAAATTACAGTAGCCATCTCTTATTGACAACTCATATTGCAGATTTAATTCCCTAATTAATTTTTTCTCTCTGTTTGTGTTCCCTTGATGTCATCTTATGGTTTGTGCCCTCACTAACCTATTTTTAGCTGTTGATGTTTACATGTTACCAATATATAAGATTTATTATATGGTGCAATAACCAATAAACCAATGTGAAGTAGAGTTTTCTATTATGATATTTTGTTATATTTTGCAAAGGGTTTAATTTATATTCCTGGTTCAGTGACACGCTTTTTAAAGTTTGATCCACAATAAACAGGTACTCTGCGTGCAACCCCTCCACTGCCCCCCAGCCACCATACAACATTGTTCACCAGCAGTGGTTGGCCCTTATCCACCATGGTGTTAAAACTTTGCCACCGCAACAGCCTTTATTGTAAAATAGAATGAGGAACACCTACTTATTCATGTGATTATCAATCATACAGATACAGATCAGGAGCTTCAGTTAATGTTCACATCAACCATGTGAATGGGAGAAAACAAAAAAATATCTCATTGATTTTGACCGTGGCATGATTGTTGGTGCCAGATGTGCTGATTTGAGTATTTCTGTAACTGCTGATCTCCTGGGATTTTCATGCACAACAGTCTCTAGAGTTTACTCAGGTGCAAAGGTGCAAAAGGAAGTTCTGTGGATGTAAATAGCTTGTTAATGAGAGAGGTCAATGGAGAATGGAGTGGTTCGAGCTGACAAAGTCTACAGTAATGCTCTGTATAATTTTATTGAGCAGAATAGCATCTCAGAATGCCCAGCACATCGAACCTTGAGGCAGATTATCCTTGAGACCATTATGTTTTTTTAAAGTGCTCATTGAGTGTATATGTTTAGGGAAACATTGTGTGCTCATTAGTTTTCTCAGTTGGAAAATTATCCATTTATAAAATTAATGGATTAAGTTAATTTCTGACACTGACTTGAATGGCCAGCTGCTCATTTTTGGCAAAGGCAGGTGAACAATTACCTATTTTTACTGTGCATTTTTGTGAGAAATGTTTTTTGTTGTTTGTCAAGTATGCCTTTAGCCAAAAGTTCTTGTAATTTATGCACTCTGTCATGTAGTATGCACACTGCTGTGAAACCAACACAACTGATGTTGAATAACGTTTTTTGTGTAATGTGAGCAATACAGTGATTTTGGTAGTCTCACTAGACAGTCGTTTAGTGAAAGCACAGCCTAAATTGCATTTTAAGATTTCAAAATGTGTTTTTTCAAGTCAACTCCATTGCAAGCACCAGCATCTCTTTTCTCTATATAAAGTGTGGCAGGTGGAGAACTCTTTGACTTCCTGGCTGAGAAAGAGTCATTGAGTGAAGAGGAGGCTACCTCGTTCCTCAAGCAGATCTTGGATGGAGTCAGTTATCTGCACTCTAAACAGATTGCCCACTTTGATCTGAAGGTATGGAGCATATTCTTGCTGAGATACATTTGCATTTCACCCCAATACCAGACTGTGGTGATTAGCATCGCTGTGGACCAGCCACAACAAATCAATTGAGGTTCTTTTATCCTCCCTAGTGGTTATCCACTCATTTCCACCCTGTTCATAATTACAGGGCTTCCTAGAGCAAGGATGCTATATAAATTCAAACTGATATCTTTAGGTCATTTTTGGAACTTTATTTGTATTATTTTTTTCAGTTCCTGCATAACCAAAGGAATATAGACTGATGAAGATTGGGTTTTTACCTCCTATTAAAATCGCTTCATGTAACCTATATAAACTAACATGAAGTCTAAAATCACTACAAAATGTGGCCTAAAGAATAAAATTAAATCTTTGAGTAGTCACGAGTCACTCATTATTAGTATTTACATTTATGTCTAATCTCACATTTTACTCCAATAATTATATTTATGAAATTAGATCAACTGCTTTCTGACCAGTCATCCACACTGCTCTCCTTAACATATCAGTTAAATATTTTGAAGTTATTGGAGCTTTTAAGAGATTAGGCTGGTAATAAAGAAAGCCATAGTGAAGGAGGTATTGTTTCTATGGAATGTCCAGGCAGGGATCTGTTACTGCAAGGCTTGTGTATGGCTGTGCTTTCTAGAGAACGTTTCTGTAGCTTTGCATGTCATTTCCATGTTTTATGACTGATATCTGTCTCTCTTTCTCTCTCTCCCTCGCTCTCTCTCTCTCCTTGCTTACTGTGCTGCTGTGTTTTTGTACTGTACCCACTGATGTATATGAATAGAACTGTATCGCTGACACAGTGGTAAACTGCTGGAAGCCACTGGAAGTGTTCGAGCGGCCATCTTGGTATGCCCAAACAGCCATAGAGCATCAATGCCTGGGATTAGCTTGTTTTCATATTGAAGTGCTCTGTGTAGTCATGCATGAATACATGTCATAAATAGATATTAATTAGCCATTTAAACCTAGCGTATGAGTTTAATTTTAACCAGCTTTGCTTAGCGTGTCTCCCTCTCTGCGCGCCCGCTGCATGTGTAGAGGGAGAGAGAGAGTTTGCTCTTATTCAAGTGACTGTGAGAAAAGGCACTTTTTAGTGAAAACATAAAACAAGTAGCTATAAACAAACAATTCCAAATCCAATACTGTGTATTAGTCATGTGCATTACTGTCAAGCTCCAGAAATGACATAAAGTACCATAAAAACACTATTAAAGCAGTTCAAGTGGCTTTGAATAAAACGTCATATGAAGACTCTGTGAATCACAAAAGGCTGTGTTTAATAAGTAAATATATAAAATGCACCTACAGTGCAAGCATTAGTGAATGGCGCTGCTCTGTTTACACACACACTCGTGACTAGTTTTAGCTTTCACGCATTGCGCAATATTTGAGTGCTACTCACGAACAACATCTCAGATGTTCGATCAATAGTTCGATTCACTTATAATATGCATTTAGAATGGCACCGGAAGTGCTTTACCAGAATTTGAATAAGAAGCAAGTTAATCTACTGTGAACTTGCCTACAAACAGACACATACTGGACTTCCTGGAGAGTCCAGAGTGTCAAAATAAAAGCATGAGGGTTTAAAAAGTGCACAATTTAAATATATTACTGTTGTATTTATAATTAAGTCAGTAATAATAGTAATATTTTATTATTATTATTATTGTCATCATTGGTATTTGTTTACAAATTATAATAATATTTAAGTTGAATGAGTTCCAAAAAAATAACTGTGTGAATGAAAATTGGACTGATGTCTTGCATCTAAATTGAACAAAAAAGAAATCTGAATCCTTTAATGTCCAGATGCAAGTTGAAACATTTTTTTGAAAAAAGAAAATAAAGGCAAAAATAAAACACTGGTTTTTTTCTACTGAATAATTGAAAATTGGAATTACTGTTAATTTTGCTGCTACATTATCCAGTATACTAGTTAATAATAACGTGTTTCTTAATAAGCTATACATTTATATTGAAATAATGTGTAGTTAGAGGTTTGTGTTTCTTTACATATTAAAGAGTACTCCCAATTAGTTCCACACAATAATGTAAAGATATTCTAAACTGATTATGCAGAAAACAACACATTTATCGGATCTGGATCGTTATGGGCCGATACTGAGATTTCCGGTATCTGAATCGTATCGGAAGAGAGAAAGTGGTATCGGTGCATCCCTAGCAATATGGCAGCGAAGTGGCTTCACTGATATGATGTCATGAGCAATCCAGTTCTATATATATCAGTGACTGTACCTACTGTATAAGTTTCCACTGATTTTCTCTTTTTTTTTCTCCCTTTCATTCATGCTCTATTTCCAACAATTTATCAGGCTCATATCCAGGCTTAATTGGCATGATTGTCAGCATTTAAAATGTTTCCACTGTGTAGTATTTATAGTACTGAAATAGAAAATAAATAGTGACATAACTAAAAAATAGGATATAAAGGGGAAAAGGGACAAGGCATACAATTTAAAATAAAATGGGGATGAATTTGCATACAAATATCGAATGTTTTATGTACAGTACAAAATATAGTCACTTGTCTGAGTTATATATTATGATCTCTCTCTCTCTCTCTCTCTCTCTCTCTCTCTCTCTCTCTCTCAGCCGGAGAACATCATGCTGTTGAACCGGAGTGTGCCTCACCCTCGCATTAAGGTCATTGACTTTGGCCTGGCCCACAAGATCGATTTTGGCAACGATTTCAAAAACATCTTTGGTACCCCAGAGTTTGTTGGTCAGTATCATCCAGTGATCATTCTATAGAGATCTGTTGTAATTATACCTGCTCTGATTGTTTTCATCCACTGTCCAATCTTCCCTGGATTCATTTCATGTGTAATATGAAGTTAAAGCCTGACATTATTGATAGAAAATACAATAGATAATTAATTTGATACCAAATTAACCCTACCAATAGCTGAATAGTTTAAGTTAAATAAACGGTCAAGTGTAAAAGACATACTACCAGTCAAATGTGGTTATAGTTATAAATAAACACACACAGAATATTTTAGGTTCTTAATAAGATAACAACTCTGCACACTCTGGGCATTCTCTCAGCCAAATTCAGGTGCCACATGGGATGCTTTTAAAGCAGTATTGAAGGAGTTCCAATGTAGGCTAGACACTTGTTGACTGCTTTTCGTTCACTACCCGTTCCAGTTTATTTAGTTAAAATTGCTTAGACTATTTATATTTGTCTACAAATCTAGTTTCAATCATTTAAGCATAAGTATTTTGATCACATGAGACCATTTTCAAGACCATGAGAAACATATATTCAGTCAAGTAACTACAGTAGTAGTGTACAGTTCTGTGCAAAAGTTTTAGTTTTTAAAAATGTTGCATAGTGTGTATGTCTTCAAAAATAATGACATAAATAGTTTTCATTTATCACTTAAAGGGATACTTCACCTCTGGGAAGATGAATGTGTATTTAAAATTGGTCATTTATATAGTATAAATGTGAAATTATTTTTGAATTTGAAGCATTCTAGACAGAGAAAAGGCAGAAAATGTATTTTTTACACATGTGGCTGAAAGACAACAACTCCCAGAATGCACTTGCTTTGCTGCCCTTACGAGGCCACTCCCAAACCACGCCTACCGGTTACAGGCGGCAGTATCTGAAAATATGATACAACTATGCTTGCTTTGATACATCGTGTCTCTATAAATCGTGAGTTAGTTGATAAATTGACTGACTACGCGGGAAGAACATTATAATTCCGTGTGTCCAAACTCTGTACATGACGTCTTGGTAACAAAAAGAAAAACAAACAAAATACTCACTTTACACTAAGCCGTCCATTTGTCCCTGCGGGCTTTGGCTGGCATTTCCAATTTATCTTTGGGATCCTAAAATAAGTTTCCAGGACTCCCCTGTCCATGTGTGATACAAAACTTGGGTGCTCAGTTATACATGCTCATGTTATCGGTGCAGTTTCATCAGCGGATTCAGCGATCTCGTCCAGTATCGCTGAAATTCGCAACAGCAATAGGACTCTCTATCTGTTTCCATAGGCGCACAGCGAGAGCACTGACACCACCAGTCCGCCCCAACTCGAGTCTGGCCGGGCTCTTCCTCCTGCCTGCCAAGCAGGTTTTGCTCCCCTGCTACAGCAGCTGCTCCGGCTGCCTCTGTTCATCGCTGTATTGCGGCTCGTACAGGTAGCCGCTAGCATCAGAGTCTCGCAACAGATCTTCGAAATCCCTTTCTGCCATTTCAACTTCAAAACTACCTTCCGCCATCGTGATTAGCCTACTTGTATACAAACTTTCTACACAGAGCAAGAGCCTGTTTTCTTAGCTTCTACAGAAAGATGGCTGACACTATCTTCACATTCTGTGAGTGAGATCCCGCCCCATATGGGCATGGTGAACACATGCGGAATACTGGCTGTAGTTTTAAGCCTCTGGACTAAAAATCCTCCGATGACGCAAAATGACGATTTTTGCGTCATCGGAGGATTTTTTTCCAGACTAAAAATAAATAAATCTCTCGTCTCAGGGGGATATGAGGGGGGGGGAGCTCGGTAATTAGAAAATAGTACTGGTTTTCTACTGATACAAAGCCTAATGCTAAATCCTGAAGTAACCCTTTAATGTCAGGGCTGGACTGGGAAGAGAGATCGGCTCGGGAGTTTACATAGCAACTGGCCCAAAAGTTTTCGCTGTCCTTTTCTGCATAACGCGGCCACAGTTCTTCTATCTATTTAGTCTCAATTGCTTCTGTCTCTTCATGTAATCTCAGACTGACACGATGATCAGTGGGGGGCTTTGTGGGGGCCATGACATCTGTTGCAGGGCTCCCTGCTCTTCTATTCTAATCTTTTCTGTTTGCAAAAGTAATGTTTGGGAGTCTAACATTTATATTTCCTATTGACACACTAAAGCTGAAGATATAAATAACCATCTTAAGACAAATGCTTTTGTGAAACATCTTACGTGACTTTTGCACGTTAATGTATGTTTATGTGTTCCGTTTGTACTTGCCATAAAACTAGAAAACCCTCCTTGAATCGTACTGCTATTTCTTCTAACAATATGAAGCAGGTATTTATGTGTTTTCAGGCTAAATTAACATCAATAAGGACCCACAAAGCACACTACATACACACAACACACACCCACAACACTCCCAGTCTTCCATGTCTTTGGCATCACATCTAGTCCTACCTGAATGGCAGCTAGTATGGCTGCAGGCAGTGATGATACTGCAGACTTAATAGAGACACAGTGCTCAAGGCCACAGTGAAGAACCAACTACCCCACAGTGCAGTCTATTTCAGTTCTCAAAATTACACCCCATCTGTAATCCAATAAGTAGTTGAATGATTAACCAATTAAACAGGAGGTATATAGTACTGACTAGTTCTGACAATGGGTGGGTGATATGATCAAGGTCTTGTATCACAATATGAGTAAGTTTATATCACGATAGCGATATATTCACAATATAGTAAATGTTTTAGGAAAATCAATACAAATCGGTTAAATGTAATTTGTTTGCCCATTGTTGGATAATCCAGTCAGTGAATTAAATATTTTAATATTCTTTTGCGTGCTTTATTTGAGGAGGTTAAACAAATTGCTTATATTACGAATGATTATCATCATATAACACAGTTTGCAGATTAAATTTTTCTTCTCTGTGTTGGCTTTTGTGAACCTACACCAAAGATGTCCAGCCTGTGTTAATAACAAGCTCTTCTTCATTTTCATGACTTAATTGGGAGTCGTCCTGATCTGTAAAGAGATGTTTGTTTCAGTTTTTTTCCTGGGTCAAAAATTATTAAGTAGAGCTAGTAATACCGCTCTGTGCTCGCCAGTAAATATCGGGAAGCCTGCGGAACTCACACACTCCAGAGATGGCACTCACAACACACATCACTGAACACAAGATGAACGTGTCAGGCGAGAAGCATATTAAGTGCTTATGAATCGCCAATCGCGAGATGAATATCATTGAATTTGCTTGGAGAGCCCCCTAAAAAATGTTAATGCCATAAAAACCCTGTCCATGTTTCTTAAATTCCCTTAGTCTTACCCAATATAGTCTTTGCCCAAGATAAGCCCACACTGCGCACATGGATTTACATATTGCAATATACACAATATAGCAAAATCACTATCGAATGACACATAAATATCTTTGCCATTATCCATATTGTCATGTCGCCCAACCCTAGTATTGTCTTTTTGTTACACGTGCACTAGTGGCTGCCTTTGAATGTTCAAATGCATTCACATTTGAACTACATGGCAATTTTGAGATAATATTTATATTATTTATATATTCCTTAATATCTAACTATTTAAGTAAAGCAGTATGTTTAATAGCATATGTATTATTTCTGTGATATTATGATTTGAGAGTAAATCTTGACATTTCTTGACAGTGTTGGTAGCGACTACTGAAATGTTGGTATTGTGACCATACATTAAATGCAACGCAGTTATTTATTATTCATGTATTTTTATGTGGTTTGCAGCTCCTGAAGTGGTAAACTATGAGCCCCTTGGCCTGGAGGCAGACATGTGGTGAGAACAATCTTTATCTTATAACATTATCTGATCTTTCTGCTACCTCAGTTATTCTATGCTAATCATGTGTTTTTCTGTCTAATTTTAGGAGCATAGGTGTGATCACTTATATACTGTGAGTATTCATAATCATCAGTGTTGTGATAGAAACAGAAATATCGTTACAAATGAAATCTAAGTGCATTTATGGATTTTCGCTTGGGCTACATCCTAATAGTATCCATTTTTGTAATTGCATTATTTTTCTCAAGATATGGCTGTAATCACATTCTGCTGTAAACTGAAGGCATGGTGGCCAAACTGAGCTGAATGTGAAGCCATTTAGTTTGTTTGCTAAGTGTTTTTGTTACATTAATTTACAGGCCTATATAAACCAGTGTCACAGAACAAACTCTTGATGTGCTATTATTCTCAAATGAATTGATTGTTTTCAGTAAACTCAGTAAGGGAGACCGTCTTCCACACAGCCAAGTGCTGCATTAGACATTGATGTTTCCACAGTCTACACCGTCTCTATTTGTAGAGCTGACAATTTGTTTCCAGAGGAGACACTGATGTTCCTCTTAAAACAGTCTGTGTGTTAATGTGAGAGGGAACCAAGCATATCTCAGAGCAAAATAAAGAGTGGAACTCGCTGGTTGCTTGTGATAAGACCTGAAGAAAACATCCTTTTTTGGTGGGAACCAAATCTTTATGTCTCTGACATACAGTAATCAGTAAATTACTATCAAGAAATGTTCAGGTTATATTACACCCCAAAATCCAAAAAATAAAAATAAAAAATGATATTTTGTATATAGAAAACAAAGCTAGGATTTAGGATTTTTTTCCATTGTGACATTATTTTAATGGCAATTAAGCCTGTAATTCAAATCGAATTCTCATTACTGTAATGATGCAATGATAAAAAATGTACATTATGTAATTGTGTCTGGACCGGATACAGTGTAATACAGGATGACTGTATAACAGTAATGAGTGGCATTTTTTTTTTTATTATGGTAATGCATTTGGAGGACCTTGATCAATAAAACGTTTCCTCCCACTTCAAAATCAGTGTCAAATATTAAGTATTTTTGTGTTATTTTCTGGTTAAAATATCTAAATGTCCTTAATACAAGACTTAATATCTTAATATTTGCCATTCTCATGTAATTTTTCTTGTTTTAAGTGTTTATGCTTTAAACAAGAAAAAAACAATTTGACAATGGGGTATGAAAAATTTACTTTTCGATTTGAATTGGCAAATAGTTTCTCTTGTTATAAAAATAAACATTACATAACATTAAAATAATAATCATTTTATTACCTGTCTTGTTTTCCAGTAAAATTATTTAATCCATAAAATAAGATAAATTGAGTCTTGTTTTCAGAAAAATCTAACAAAATCTAATACAATTTGAGGTTTATGCTTAAAACAAGAAAAATCTATTTGTCAGTGGGTAAGACAAATAAGCTGAATTCAAAGGTGTACAAGTGTATTTTTTTCTCACCCCATTGGCAAATAGTTTTCTAAAGCATAAGCATAAAATAAATGTATCTAAAAAACAATATCCTATGTAATTTTGTTTGAAACTTTTTACTGAAATCAAGAAAATGTTATTCTTTTTACAGTGTGGATACCTTCTGTTTTCTCACTCTATGTCTGATCTTTTTCTCTGTTACTTCTCGATTCAGTTTCTGTCTTCTCTATCTCTGTTTCTTCTCTGTCTGTCCATTGTTATCCATCCATCAACATGCTCTAATATCACATTTCCCTCACAACAGTCTAAAAAGAGCTATAAAGTTCTCTGTCTATCTCAGGGCTGTTCCTCCCACTCCTCTTATCATTGGCAAATAAAAATAGAGCTTCAGATAGATATCGCACACCATCTTCACGTCTAATCCTGTCGCTTGCCGTGCTTTCCTATTTTACCTTTCTTTCTTTCTTTCACGCTTTTTTGAGTCAATCTTTGTTTGTCTCCCACAGGGAATGACAAAAATTGCCAGTGTGAATTCTGAACAGCCGTAGCATTACAATAATGAATGGAGTTCATCTCCTGCCAGTGTTTCTAAAAACCATCCTCTCACTCCTGATTTATCAGTTTCAGATTTTTAATTAGTAACAGCAGTAAATTGGATTCATATAGTGGAAATAGTGCATGATGGATTGGATAATACTCTGGTAATGTGGTCTGCACTACACTATTAAATGCTAACCCTAGTCTGTGAGAACTAGAGAGTTGTTTATCACAAAATGTGCCCATCACTCATGCATTAAATGCTATATGCCCCTTGGCTCTTTTCTCACACTTAGTCATGAACAACTGCTGGGCTGTAGTTTATAAAATGGCAAATCATTGTTCATATCACACTTGAATCTGTTAAATGTTTTTTTTACTGAAGAATTCCACATCCAATAAATAGTAGATTTAAAACTTTTTTATTGCTGGTTATTACACATCAACATTTTTGTCTATATCTTCAGGCTCAGTGGTGCATCACCTTTCCTGGGTGAAAATAAGCAGGAGACACTTGCCAATGTGTCAGCTGTGGACTATGAGTTCGATGAGGAGTTCTTCAGCAACACCAGTGCTCTGGCCAAAGACTTCATTGCACAGCTACTGATCAAAGATCCAAAGTAAGAGCCTTTAAAATAATTTGTGAAGCGATTAAAGGAATCGCTGGAATTTCTGTGGTTTTGTTTTGCTGTTTTTTTTTTGTTTTTATTTTTTTATTTTGTGTTTTGTTTTGACTGTCAATTTTATTAATAGGACAGTTGAGAGGTAACAGAAAAATTAAAGGGAGAAGAAGAGGAATGTTATTCGGAATTGACTTCTGGTTGCATACTGTAATGAAGTGGGCAGACGAGGGAGTAAGGATCCAAATGCAGTTTATTAAATAATCAGAAAACACAAAAGGCAGGAACAAAAGAAACCTCCACGAGGGGAAAACTAAAGAAATGAAAACAAGAAAACAACACGGGGGGTTTTTGCAAAGTGGGCTTAGGCAGGAACACGGAACAAGGCTGGATACGGGACTGAGCTTCAGACATCAAACATTAAACAACGACCGACAAAGGACAAGGTGAACATCAGGGCTAAAATACAAAACAAGGGAAAACATAAACCAATGGACAAACAGAACTCAAAACAAGATAACAAGGCACTTAACAGAAACCAATGACGAGGCTAGAACAGAGAGTAAAGTAATTAAACAATAAACCAATGAGGACCGGACACATGGACGAGGAGGGAAGACAGGACATGACAAAACTTCAAAATAAGAGTGCATAAAACAGAAAGCAATACGGAACATAAAAGGTGCCAAAACTCAAAGAGTGCATAAACAAAGAACAATGTGGAACATAAAGAGTGCCAAAAACTTAAATAAAAAGGTAAACAAACCAAAGACGGTGTGGGTCGTTACAGAGCCCCCCCTTTAAGGAGCGGATCCCAGACGCTCCTAATCAAAAGGAGGAGCAAAACGACAACGAAAAACGAGAACGAACAGGCAGATCTAGGGAACACGAGGGGCACAGAGGGACACAGAGGGACAAGACATGGACAGGAAGACAGAGACAGAACAGGTGGGTGGCCAGAAGACCAAGGAGGCCGGGTAGGTGCCCAGGGGACAACTTGAAGGAGGGGACCGGGTCGGGGGGCATCCATAGAGCAGGGACTGGGTCAGGAGGCCGGGGAGGTGGCCGTAGGGCAGGGATCGGGTCAGGTGGCCAGGGAGGCAGCCCCATGGCAGGGACTGGGTCTGGAGGCCGGGGAAGTGGCCGTAGGGCAGGGATCGGGTCAGGTGGCCAGGGAGGCAGCCCCATGGCAGGGACTGGGTCTGGAGGCCGGGGAAGTGGCCGTAGGGCAGGGATCGGGTAAGGTGGCCAGGGAGGCAGCCCCATGGCAGGGACTGGGTCTGGAGGCCGGAGAAGTGGCCGTAGGGTAGGGATCGGGTCAGGGGGTCTGGGGGTCGGCCACAAGGCTAGGGCAGGGTCAGGAGGCTTTGGAGATGGCCTCAGGACTGGGACAGGGTCAGGAGGCCAAGGAGAAGGCCACGGGATAGGGTCAGAAGGCCAGGGAGGAGGCCGCGAGACAGGGTCAGAAGGCCAGGGAGGAGGCCACAGGACAGGGTCAGAAGGCCAGGGAGGAGGCCACAAGGCAGGGTCAGAAGGCCTGGGAGGAGGCCACAAGGCAGGGTCAGAAGGCCTGGGAGGAGGCCACAAGGCAGGGTCAGAAGGCCAGGGAGGAGGCCACAGGACAGGGTCAGAAGGCCTGGGAGGAGGCCACAAGGTAGGGTCAGAAGGCCTGGGAGGAGGCCACAAGGCAGGGTCAGAAGGCCTGGGAGGAGGCCACAAGGCAGGGTCAGAAGGCCTAGGAGGAGGCCACAAGACAGGGTCAGAAGGCCTGGGAGGAGGCCACAAGACAGGGTCAGAAGGCCTGGGAGGAGGCCACAAGACAGGGTCAGAAGGCCTGGGAGGAGTCAAGGAGGCCCCCAGGGACGGTGCCATGGTGGGCGGTGACCAAGGAGGCTTGGAAGGTCCTGGGGTTTTAGTAGGCGAAGGCAGAGCCGTGGGAGGCGGAGCAGACAGAGCCATGGAAGGCGGAGCAGACAGAGCCGTGGAAGGCGGAGCAGCTGCAGGCAGAGCCGAGGCAGTCCTCTGAGGCGGAGACCTGGGGGACTCTGGCAGCAGAGGCGCGGAGGGCTCGGGAGACAGGGGTGTGGAAGGCTCGGGTGGCTGAGGCGTGGGAGGCCTTGACCTTGGTCTCGAAGGCTCGAGAGGCAGTGCGCTGGGTGACTCGAGAGGCGGAGCGCTGGGAAGCTCTGGAGGCGGAGCGCTGGGAGGCTCGGGAGGCGGAGCGCTGGGAGGCTCGGGAGGCGGAGCGCTGGGAAGCTCGGGAGGCGGAGCGCTGGGAAGCTCGGGAGGCGGAGCGCTGGGAAGCTCGGGAGGCGGAGCTCTGGGAAGCGGAGCTCTGGGAAGCTCGGGAGGCGGAGCTCTGGGAGGCGGAGCTCTGGGAGGCGGAGCTCTGGGAGGCTCGGGAGGCGGAGCTCTGGGAAGCGGAGCTCTGGGAAGCTCGGGAGGCGGAGCTCTGGGAAGCTCGGGAGGCGGAGCTCTGGGAGGCGGAGCTCTGGGAAGCTCGGGAGGCGGAGCTCTGGGAAGCTCGGGAGGCGGAGCTCTGGGAAGCTCGGGAGGCGGAGCTCTGGGAAGCTCGGGAGGCGGAGCTCTGGGAAGCTCAAGGAGGGCTGGCTCTTGGACGGTCGAGGCTACAGGCTCTGGCTCTTGGACGGTCGAGGCTACAGGCGCTGGCTCTGGCTCTGGCTCTTGGACGGTCGAGGCTACAGGCGCTGGCTCTGGCTCTTGGACGGTCGAGGCTACAGGCGCTGGCTCTGGCTCTAAGGACGGGGCCATGGAGGACGGAGACTGGTGAGCGGAAGCCCCTCCTCTTCTCCTCCTCTTCCTGGCAGAGGAGGCTGGCAACGCCGGCTCTGGGACGGACGAGGCTGGCAACGCCGGCTCTGGGACGGACGAGGCTGGCAACGCCGGCTCTGGGACGGACGAGGCTGGCAACGCCGGCTCTGGGACGGACGAGGCTGGCAACGCCGGCTCTGGGACGGACGAGGCTGGCAACGCCGGCTCTGGGACGGACGAGGCTGGCAACGCCGGCTCGTTGGCCGTGGCAGGCGTGGGCGTTGGCTCGTTGGCCGTGGCAGGCGTGGGCGTTGGCCGTGGCAGGCGTGGGCGTTGGCCGTGGCAGGCGTGGGCGTTGGCTCGTTGGCCGTGGCAGGCGTGGGCGTTGGCTCGTTGGCCGTGGCAGGCGTGGGCGTTGGCTCGTTGGCCGTGGCAGGCGTGGGCGTTGGCTCGTTGGCCGTGGCAGGCGTGGGCGTTGGCTCGTTGGCCGTGGCAGGCGTGGGCGTTGGCTCGTTGGCCGTGGCAGGCGGAGTCCGGGAAGCAGAAGCCTTTCCTCTTCTCCTCCTTCTCCTGGCGGACGGGGTTGTCAACGCTGGCCCTGGGACAGACGAGACTGGGGGTGCATTGGCCGTGGCAGGCGTGGAGGAACGAGTTAAGGAAGGCTGGGGGGTGACCATTGTGGGAAGAAAGGTAGCGTCCTCCTCCGCAACACCCACAGTGAAAGGTGAGCCACAGATCTTCAGGGTCTCATCCAGGAAGTCGATGAGCGTCCAGCCAGGAGTCGCTGGTGGTAGCCGCTCCTTTAACAAGGGGTCAAGATTTGCCCTGAAGAATACCATCAAGCTGAAGTCAGGGAAATCCGAAGAGTTTGCCAGCTCCAGAAACTCAGAAACGTGGACCTCAATTGGGCGGTCCTCCTGTTTGAGGCCAAGTAGAAGGAAATTTGCCTGTTGGGCGGTAAGGGCTGCTGGATCCATTGTGGTCGGTCGTTCTGTAATGAAGTGGGCAGACGAGGGAGTAAGGATCCAAATGCAGTTTATTAAATAATCAGAAAACACAAAAGGCAGGAACAAAAGAAACCTCCACGAGGGGAAAACTAAAGAAATGAAAACAAGAAAACAACACGGGGGGTTTTTGCAAAGTGGGCTTAGGCAGGAACACGGAACAAGGCTGGATACGGGACTGAGCTTCAGACATCAAACATTAAACAACGACCGACAAAGGACAAGGTGAACATCAGGGCTAAAATACAAAACAAGGGAAAACATAAACCAATGGACAAACAGAACTCAAAACAAGATAACAAGGCACTTAACAGAAACCAATGACGAGGCTAGAACAGAGAGTAAAGTAATTAAACAATAAACCAATGAGGACCGGACACATGGACGAGGAGGGAAGACAGGACATGACAAAACTTCAAAATAAGAGTGCATAAAACAGAAAGCAATACGGAACATAAAAGGTGCCAAAACTCAAAGAGTGCATAAACAAAGAACAATGTGGAACATAAAGAGTGCCAAAAACTTAAATAAAAAGGTAAACAAACCAAAGACGGTGTGGGTCGTTACACATACACATAAGCACCACCATGCTACATGTCAGAGGGCATGTACTACTCATCTGAGTAGTGTTTAGTTTACCCGAATGAGATTCAAAATTGGCAACCCTACTGATATTGTAAATGAAAGTAATACTTAATAATTTTAAGTGATATTAATAATAATACCTAATTTGTTATGATCAAACTGAATTTGTCTGTCTAGAACATTCTCCACAAATCATACTACCCTTAACTGATTAAGGAAAAGCATATTGTCAACAAACAGGAACAAGTGCTTTGCACGTGAATGTGTAGACAATAGTTAATCCTGTTTTAGTTCCACATTGGTCTACCAAATTCCATCACTTTTGTAGTTGTGTTCTCATTTAGTCCTTATTTACACCCTCATACATTTCTTTTGCCATTTAAATGGGAACTAAAACCAGTTCCATGGAAGTCATTAACTTGTTATTCACGGCACAAATTCTGTTTAAATCAGAACATTGTCATGCATGCTGAAATGCAACATTCCATTGTACTGAGCGCAATCCCACCATTCCTTCTGTATTTTCTGCAATGAACACTGTGATAAGCATCCTTTCATTTGTTTTTTGAATGCGTTATCACTTTCCATTCCTCCAGAGGTTGTCAAATGTGCTTACTGGTAGCAACTTATTGTTTGATTGAAATGTTGACAAAGAATCAAGTTGACGAGAGATCTGACTTTTGTTAATTTTGTTATCTAATGATAAATAACACAAATTAATTATTTTCTTATTAATGTTCATTTTCACAGAAAAAGAATGACAATTCTGGACAGTCTTCAGCATCCCTGGATTAAGGTTTGTCTAACAACCACAGCATATATCAAGCCATTTTACATCAGCCTTCATTGTCTTACGATGTGTGTAATTTGCCTTTTTTATATTGTATTTATAAAGCCAAAGGACACACAACAGGCACTAAGCCGGAAGGAGTCGGCTGTGAACATGGAGAAATTTAAGAAGTTTGCTGTCCGAAGGAAGTGGAAGGTTTTTCTCTCATTTTTAAAATTTGTTTTTAATGTGAGTTATGGTCCAGACAGAAAACATCATATTTTATTATGAGAATTTCCTCTATTTGAAATGTTTTTTTGTTTGTTTGTTTGTTTTTTATGATTAGCATTTTGTGCCTCACAAAAATAAGTCACACTATCTCCTCACACTTTTAAAAGCATACAAAACAAACCCTAGCAGCTATGGAAATCCAAACACCATACACACATTTACAATGCCCTCAAGTGGAGAATTAGGTTGAGTTGCTGAAAAACAAATAGTTGATTAGCATGTTATTTAAAAATGTTTTCCATCTACTTGACTTAGCTGTGTTTGAGGCTTCAAATAACAATGTCTTTTGCAAGCTCTACAGAAGGTGTCACAAATAGTCTTGTTTTATGTCTCTTCCTCAGCAATCGGTGCATCTCATCTCTCTGTGTAACCGGCTCTCGCGCTCCTTCCTGTCGAGGAGCAACATGAGTGTGGCACGCAGTGATGACACATTGGTAAGTGCCCACAGTTCACTATTCAGGAAAATAATATATTCCTGTAAAGAGACATGTTGAATATTTTTTCATAATTTAAAGGAAATACCAAGTGAAATTATCTGGGAATCAACAAATAGACCAGGAAAAAAAAATATATATATATATTGATATATTATTTATATATATATATATTTCGGGCCGATGAGAGTTCACATTGGGTGTTGCTACCCAGCACAACATTGCAGAAATAGAAGCCAAACATGTAATGATGTTCATTGCTCACTATTGTGGCTGGTTAGGACAATAAAATAATTTTTTGTTCCCTATCTGTCATTCACTCGATGTTGTGTTGATGAGTTGACACTAGGGATCGCTCCTGCGGAGCCCAGACATCTCTGATCTTGAGAAAAGATCAATGGAAATTGGCATGTGGAATTTGCATGCCACTCCCCCGGACATACAGTTATAAAAGGAGCTATGCTGCAAACACACATCAAATATCATTTTTGCTGAATTCCTCTGCTGCCTCCATCTGTATTCATCTGTACACGCTGTTGGATCTACGGCGCTTTCCAGCGGTTCTTCCCCTCGCACACTACGTTGTTCGTTTATATATATACCTACGTACCTCATATATTTATATATACCTACGTGTGTGTGTGTGTGTGTGTGTGTGTGTTTGTGTTTGTGTTTGTGTATGTGTGTGTGTGTATATATATATATATATATATATAAAAACACACAAAAGAGTCATTTTTTATCTAAAAGAGTGCCGCAAATGGAAAGTGTCATTTTCAAGATGCCTGTTCGCTTGTGGTTATTTGCTGGTTGCGGTCGATATCTCTCCCCGTCTGATGGCCACGATCGCTGCCTTTCGTGTCTGGGTGCCACTCATACGGAGTCAGCGTTCGTGGATGGTTCATGTTCTCACTGCGAGGACATGACCATGGCTACGTTGCGGTCGCGGCTTGCCCTCATAAGAGCGCAAGCCACCCCAGCGGCTCCCCGACTTGGTCCTTCTACCTACGGGTATGAGGTGGGGTCGGTTAGCACTGGGGGCGATATGGGGACCTCAGTGGGAGCCTCTTTGCCGGGTATTCCCCTACGGACCTCCCACTCACTGTGACGCTCGTATGCTTCAACCGAGCGCTGGGGCGAGGTTGCCGGTTCTTTTCACGGCAGACCCGCAATCTCGTTCAGGGCGCCTGAAGACGGTGAGCTATCGATGGCGGCATCAGAGAGCGGGTTCGCCATGTCTGATGGGTGTGGCATCTCAGTCGCAGGCCAACACTGAGCTGATGGCCATGTTGCCATGTTGCCCCCCCCCCCAAACCTTCGCGGATCGACGATTGGTTCCTGGGGCCAGAGCTCCGCTCACGGCCACGCTCCGCCCACGTTCCTTTCTTCCCGGATATGCATGATGACTCCGCGCTCGTGGCAGGCACCTTTCACTGCGCGCATGCAATCCGTGAGCTTCTCCGCTCTCACTTCCCTCGATGACGGGGAGGCATGGGGCTACTCGACGAATCCCTAGGTGGATCAAGCAGTCACGGTGCACTTATGCCTGCAAATCGCCTCCACCTGGCAGAACCGCCCGAGGCTCCCATCCAGGGCCTGTAGGCTGACGTCCTCCCTGTAGGCTAAGGCCTACAGCGTCGCTGGACATGCCGCCTCCGCATTGCATGCCATGGCACACCTGCAGGTGCACCAAGCCAAGGCATTCAGAGAACTATACAAGGGTAGTCCTGACCTGGGTCTAATGCAGGAGCTGCGCTCAGCGACCGACTTCGCCCTCCGGTCAGGCAATGTCCACCCTGGTGGTCCAGGAACGCCACCTCTGGCTCAACCTGGTCTAATCGTAAGAGGCTGACAAGGTGCATTTCCTTGACTCCCCCATCTCCCAGGTTGGGCTGTTTGGCGACACCGTTGGAGACTTCACCCGGTAGTTCTCAATGGTGAGGAAGCAGATGGATGCCATACAGCACATCCTGCCCAGGCGGAGCCACAGACCGTGCACTCCGTCTGCTCACCGCCCAGGGTGTCCTCCTGCGAGAGCCTGTCCCTCCAGCCAAGGTGAAGTGGTTTTACAGCCCTTACTTTATCGTACCCAAAAAAGGTACCGGGTTGCGGCCGATCTTCGACCTGTGAGTCCTGAACCGGGCTCTGCACAGACTCCCGTTCAAGATGCTCATGAAGAAACACATTCTAGTGAGCGTCCGGCATCTGGATTGGTTCGCGGCAGTAGACCTGAAGGACATGTACTTCCATGTCTCGATCCTTCCTCAAAACAGATCCTTTCTCCAGTTTGCCTTTGAGGGTCAGGCATATCAGTACAAAGTCCTCCCCTTTGGCCTGTCCTTGTCCCCACGTGCCTTCACGGAAGTCGCAGAGGGAGCCCTTGCCCCACTAAGGGAAGTGGGCGTCCGCATCCTCAACTATCTCAACGACTGGCTAATCTTAGCTCACTTGCGGGACATGTTGTGTGCTCACAGGGACCTGGTGCTCAGGCATCTCAGCCGCTTGGGGCTTCGGGTCAACTGGGAAAAGAGCAAGCTCGTCCCAGTTCAGAGCATCTCTTTTCTCGGTATGCAGTTGGACTCTGTCTCAATGATGGCGTGCCTCACCATCGAGCGTGCACAGTCAGTGCTGAGGTGTCTGCATGCATTCAGACAGAACACATTGGTCCCACTGAAATCCTTTCAGAGGCTCTTGGGGCATATGGCATCCTCAGCAACGGTCACGCCGAACGATTTCGTTTTTTTTTTTTTTCATGAAGAACAATAGAGAGAAGGCCACGGCTGGGCCAGCCAGTTCTTATACTTCTGAGCAGTTAGCTGTTCCCCTAGGTACAGGGGACTGTTTCATACCTGCCAGTGTGTTGGGTGTAGTTATGCGACAGCTTGCTGCACTGGCTGCAAGGCACACAGAGGTTTGTCTGTCTCGCACCACCAGTCTGCGTGACTCGGTTCAGCTCTTGTGGCATTTTCCATTGGGACCCCTAGTGTCAACTCATCGACACAACGTCGAGTGAGTGACAGATATGATTACTGATGTAACCTCCATTCCCTGATGGAGGGAACGAGACGTTGTGTCCCTCCTGCCACAACACTGAACCAACCACTGAAATGGCCGGGTCTTTGGCTCGGCTCCTCAGTGCGATACCTGATGTGTGTTTGCAGCGTCACTCTTTTTATACCCGTATGTCTGGTGGAGTGGCATGCAAATTCCACACGCCAATTTCCATTGGCCTTTTCTCAAGATCAGAGATGTCTGGGCTCCGCAGGAGCAACCACTAGTGTCACATTAAGATGCATAACTGCTGATTGCAGTGAAAGTTTGTTAGTAATTTGCCATTTCAAGTCAGAGGACTTATCCAAACTAATACCGTCACACATGCATTGATACACTCATACAGACATGTGGTGTTTTGCATGATCTTTCTTTATACCATCCAGATATTTGCTTAGTGATGTATGATACATCACTAAGCAAAAAGAGTCACTGACATTATGCTGTATAATTTATCTAGTTTACAGCTGGCTTTTCACTTTTCTATGTCATGTTATATTGCCATTAAATTTTTACTCCCTCATACACTCAGCTCCACTTCTGCCTTAAAGCGATAGTTAACCCAGAAATTTAAATTCTCTCATTATTTACTCACCCTCTTGCACCCCCAGATGTGTGACTTTTTCTTCTGCAGAACACAAACAAAGATTTTTCAGTGTCCGTTGGTCTATACAATGCAAGGAATGGTGACCAGATCTTTCAAGCTCTAAAAAGCATATATAGGCAGCATTAAATAAATCAAAAGGCTCCAGTGGTTTAATCAATATCTCCTGAAGCAATTCAGTTGGTTTTGGGTGAGGACAAACCAAAATGTAACTTTTTGTTTCACTATAACTCTTGACAGCAGTCTCCTTGGCGATCATGATTTCAAGCTTGATTACACTTTCTAATGTGCCATCTAGCGCTATGCATACAGTATGTATCAAGCATTAAGAAGTGTAATCAAGTTTGAAATCATGATTGCCAAGGAGATTGCTGTCAAGGTTTATAGTGAAAGAGATTCCATTTTGTCCTGTTCTCACCCAACTGGATCGCTTCAGAAGACATTGATTAAACCACTGGAGTCATAAGGATTGCTTTCATATTGCCTTTATATGCATTTTAGACCTTCAAAGTTCTGGCCACTATTCACTTGCATTGTGTTGACCTACAGAGCTGAAGTCAGACATTTCTGTGGTGACATGACACCTTAGACCCAGTCATGCACCACAATATGTTTTTTTTCTAAGGAATAGATCTCTAAAGAAGAAGAAATATAATTAGCAAGATAGATGGATAGATACTTTATTGTCTTTGACTTTTCACTTAAATTTACAAACAAGCACAGAAAGGTCACCGAAAATCAGATAGCAACCTATGAGTTACTGCCTAAAATTGTTTTCTTCAGAAGCCTTTGGATGTTTTTTCCTAGTGTGTGTAGAGTGTGTTAAAGCATGCATTCTATGTAATTGGATACACTAGTCTTGTATTAGCGTAAGTGTATGTGGGTCTGTCTTGGTTTTATTCCAATATACTCCTTCACTAAGTAAAGGAATGCTGCTCAGCCTGCATGGCTGCACACACAGGTCCTCTCTTCCTCTTTCCGTCCCTAATGGCCAGTTAGTAGCCTTGTTGCTTTTTTTCTCCATGCTTGTTGTTTTATGTTCTTAATACTGTCATGTGGGTTAAGTTGTAACACCCAAGCCGATCATTGATAATTGTTAGATTTAAAAAAAAAAAATCTTCATTTCAAATAATTTTATTAATCAATGAGCTATTTATTTAAATTAAAAGTGAAAAAAAAAAAAAATCTATTTTTAAATGCTTCGTTATCTTTTCACATTAAGCTGGAATAGGAAAAGTAATTCGATTTTAGATTGACTTCCAGAACACTTTGGTTTGCCACTTTTGTTGATCTGTGGTGCATTCGAATCATTGCTCCATTTGTTCATGTGAACATTTCAACTCCTATCCCACCAATGGTGTGAGTTTGTTATAAACTTTGGGTCAAATGTATGATGGCCTCAAACTTTTCAAACTGAAATATGTAAAATGTGTGCTTGCAGAATTAGTTTTTAGTCTACAATGTATTGTTTTTCAACAGGATGAAGAAGACTCTTTTGTGATAAAGGCTATTATCCATGCAATCAACGACGACAATGTTCCAGGACTGAAACACCTGCTTGGCTCCCTGACCAGTTATGATATCAACCAACCCAACAAGGTGAGTTACACAAAGCAGTAGATTGCAGACTTACAGAGATGTGACACAGGCAAGGTAAAAGACAGATAAAGTGACAGCCGTGCTTATAAACTTGAAGACTGGGTAACTGATAAGGGGTCCTGAATGACATTCCTAGTGACTGGTGACTTGGACTCAGTCCAGGTGATCAGTAGCCACACTGAGCTCGATTGAGCTGATAAGTGTATCAATGTCACTTTTAGTTGCTTTGTCATTTTCAGTGTGTGTGACTAAGAAAGAGTAAATAGACCGCATCACAACCAGAATGCAAAAAGTCAGAAAAATACCAATTTTTGTAATTTTCCCAGTAGAAATATCTAAATATCCTTATAACAAGATGAATTTACTTATGAAGCAAAATTGCATAAGATATTAAGAAAAAATATATTAATTCAAAAGATTATATTATGAATAAAGTTTATTTTTCTTAATAAATCTAGCCAAATTTTGTAAGATTTATGCTTTAAATAATAATAATACAAATAAGATAATTGCCATTGGGGTTACAAAAATAGTTCACCCAAAAATGAAATCATTTATTCACCCTCATGTTGTTGCAAACCGGTTTTACGTCAACATAGTTTAGAATGAATCATCTTATGTTCTGTGGAGGAAAGAAAGTCATACAGATTTAAAACAACATGAGGGTGAGTATATTGTGACCGAATTTTAACTTTTGGGTGATCTCTACCTTTAATTCAAGATACTTCTCTGAAAACACTTCTTAATAACTTTTATAATTTTGCTTATCAAGTACATTTATCAAATAATTTTAGCAAAACAAGACAAAATTACTAATTAAGAAAATGACTTTTACAGTGCTGTTTGAGTGAACTTGCTTTAGCGTCACAGCTACATGTCCTGAAAATAAATACTGCCTATCAGGATGTGCTTCCAACGCTATATTCACATAGTTTTGGGGTTGAGGTAGGGTTAGGGCTTAGCACAGCCTCACACCATTTGGTAGCTGGTAGCACATCCTGATAGGTATTATCCGCCTGACAAGATGTGCTAACTAGGTTTTTATCACTTTTCATGCTATTGTAGTACATACCATGAGGTTTTCCCATGTCTCCTGACATGTGCTACCCATGTTTAAACTTTACATATCACCGTTTCTACTGCTGGTAGCACATCCTGAGCAGGTAGCACAGACTTTCAGAACACTGTGTTTGATGGAACTGCATCTGCGCACTAATGTGAATAGACAAACTTGCTTTTAATTATATTGCTCAGAGCTGTCCAGCACTATCCATGTTTGTGTGTGTTTGTATATGCACAATGAGAAGCATTCCCACGACTCATGCATTTATTCATTCAGTTTATCACCATTCTGGAGAAAGGATTTCAGTCTTTTAGCCTCCAAGTATTTTTTACTAACCAATGGGATCACTCTGCACCAATTAAAACTGCTGTACAAACAAGGACAAATGAATCAGGCTCATTTAAATCACCCTGTTCACACTGACTTGGAATCACAGGCTCAATTAAAAACGCTTTCCAAAGCCACAAGGAGCTATTAGTGCCGTGTTATATTGAATGCAATGATTGTTTGTCTTTCTGTTTGTCTGTGTCTGTTTGCATACATTAGCATGGAACCCCTCCACTCCTGATCGCAGCAGGATGTGGAAACGTCCAGATCATTGATGTGCTAATGAAAAAAGGGGCGGATATTCAAGTACTTGATAAGGTGTAGTACTCCATTGTCTCAAACGATTGATGTACAACATAGTTTTCTCTTCTAAATGTTCCATTGTAAGATATGGAACTGTCTCTCATAGTCTTTCTGTTCAAATACTGCAAACACAGGGATTTTCCTGCAATTAAATTGCAAATTTATTAAAACATTTGTCTTAAATACAAAATTTCGGGAGGTTTTTTATAAAAACAATTTCTCTAAACAAATAACTTGGTAAAGAAGACACATCCATGGTCTTATGTGGTTATGGTCTTACTATTTCAAATGCAACAGATAAACTACAGAAGACTATGTTAAGAGCCAGTTCACAGTAAAATAAAGGGCTTTAAATCCTTAAATTATCGACCAAGCTATCGGTTATTCTCCTGTGTAAAATCTGTTCCGTTCTAATGCTGTATAAATTATGAAAAATAAAATTTCAAGAGATGAATACAGTTACTAAAAAAACAGTATCTGTTAAGTATAGAAAACAAATATTTTTATTAGATCCACACTCCCAATTCAGTAAAGTGGTCTAAATCAAAATATTCAAGTAAACCCTATTAAAATAAGGCATTGAAGGGATAGTTCACCCAAAAATGAAAATTCTTGCTTTATTTACTCACCCTCATGCCATCACATATGTGTATGACTTCTGTAGAACACAAACAAAGATTTTTTGAATATCTTTTTGTTGGTCCTTTGAATGCAAGTAAGTGGTGGCCTGAAATCTGGTCCTAAAAGCAGCATAAAAGTAATCCATAAGACTCCAGTGGTTAAATCCATATCTTCAGAGGTCAATTACAATTTCAGTTGTGAAAGTGAAACTGAACAGGTGCCACATGTGACTTTCAGTTGTAAATAATATCGGGGGTAGTAGCTCAGTGGTAAAGACACTGGCTACCACCCCTGGAGTTCGCTACTTCGAATCCCAGGGCATGCTGAGTGACTCCAGCCATGTCTCCTAAGCAACTAAATTGGCCCGGTTGCTAGAGTCACATGGCACTATAACCTCCTTGTGGTCACTATAATGTGGTTAATTCTCAGTGGGGCACATGGTGAGTTGAGCGTGGATGCTGTGGTGAATGGCGTAAAGCCTCCACACGCGCTATATCTCCATGGCAACATGCATAACAAACCACATGATATGATACGCGGGTTGACGTTCATAGACGCTGAGCTGGGTTTTGTCCTCTGCCTCCTGGATTGAGGCGAGTCACTACACGACCACGAGGACTTAGAAATGCATTGGGAATTGGGCATTCCAAAGTGGGTGAAAAAGGGGGAAAAATCCCCAAAAAATGTATCAATCTGTTTTTCACCCACACTTATATGTGGTGGACCTTCAGATTTCTGGTCACCATCCTCTTGCATTGTAAGGACCAACAGAGCTGAGATATTTTTCTAAAAATCTTGTGTTCTGCTCAAGAAAGAAGGACATACACATCTGGGATGGCATGAGGGTGAATAAATGATGAGAGAATATTTTTTTTTTTTTTGGTGAACTATCCCTCCAGAAGCTGAATTTAAAAAGGTTAGATGCTAAGATGAAGATAAAAAATTGTTGCTCTTATATACAATGTAAACATAAAATGGAGTTATTATGTTAATTGTGATTGTCTAATCAACCAATTTCACTATACATAACGGCCCTATATGTAAGCTACCACTGAAGACCCTGAAATGCTACCGCTAGAACTATGAAAAACATGGTTAAAGAGAAATTTTAATAGTACATGGGGACATAATACTCAGAGTTGGAGCCAACACCAAATATGCAAATCAGCTGCGAATACACAAAAATGCAACCTTTAGTAAAACATGCCATTCTCTTCCTCAGACTGGAGCCAACGCTATCTACTACGCATCCCGACATGGCCATGTGGGGACCTTAAGATTCCTGCATGAAAAGAAGTGCCCTCTGGACATCCAAGATAAGGTGTCTCCATCTCTCTCACACAAACACACACACACATGCACGCACAAATACAACAATCACAACCCCAGGGAAAGGACTGATTCGATTTTTCAAAGGCTTTCCCCGTGTGGCACCTTTTCTTCAGAGAAACTTTCCCACAGAGTTCACACGCCTGTCTACTTCCAAGTGGCAACTTGTAGTTGCTATGGTTACTCAGTTGCCCGAGGTTTGCCGTTGTATGAAAAAATGGTTGACTGTTTGTTGACTGCCTCACTGGTCAGTGAAGAGTGCTCAGTCAAGTGAAATCTCAGGGTAAAGTGTTGTTGAGTTGGTCAGGAGTGCCATACAGAATCACACATTGAGTGTTCGCAACTTCATTATGGGTGTAAATTGAGTTCTTAAAGTGGTCTCCACAGGCTGAACGGTTGCTAGGAGGAGCAAGTTACCAAGTGATGGTTACTTTGTTAATATCTAGAGCACCCTGCTGAAAAAAAAACAGACTAAGCTGGTTTGCTGGTCTTTTGGGCACTTTATCAGCTAATCACCAGCTTGACCGGGCTGGGAGATCCACTAGACCAGCTTAAGACCAACTTTGTCAGGCTGTGACAACAGCTTACCAGTTCACTCTTTATTACCGTCTTAAATTATTTTTGAACATTACATTTTGATTGATTTTCACAACACAACAATAGATACATACAATAAAAACATCTGGGTAGGGGCAGCTTTGTATATGATCAATTACAGATGTGTTTAAAACATATAAGAATACCAAGAAATACAAAAATGCACCAAATATAAAGGATATGAACAAAATTAAAATATTGTACACGCATGTTCAACGTACAAGTTCTTTTACACAATGTGGCTCTCTTTAGGTTATTGGAGACTTGTTTTGGCAGTTCTCAGCATACAAGGATGTCTTCCTTGAACCAGGCACATACTGTGTTTACACAGGCTTTTCTGTTGCTTTAACCATTCTTTGGAATCAGGGAAATACTTTAATGAATTTTGAGACTGTCTATTACAGTCATGTGCTATACCACAATGCCTGTTCTGCAGTTTTGATTGTTTCTCTGATGTACAAATTCACATGGGCATTGCATTTTTGGCTATATGTTCAGATCATAAAAGTTAAATCATATTAATAAAATGCTTGTTCATCATGGAATTATGGGTAGGCTTCAGCATGTAATGCATAATGTGAGTAACATTTTACATTATGTTCTAGTCTGGAGAAACTGCTCTACATGTGGCAGCTCGCTATGGCAACATGGAAGTTGTCCAATACCTTTGCAGCATCCATGCCAACCCTGACCTTCCAGACCGGGTATGTATCACACACACACACACACACACACACACATACACACACTGATCTACACTACAGTGAACAGCTTTTGAGTGTTTTTACACTAATTTGATTAGCTGCATCAAATAACATACTGTCAGAGTATATACTGCATTTGATGAAGAATGTACCTCTCAGCTGTTAATGAAGTACATCCTTTATTTATGCAGGTGAGTAGTATTAATAAATTCTCTGTTTTTAATTAAAATTACTTTTGGACTGTGGATCAATGGAAAAAGGTCATGTGATCTAATGAGTACAGATTTACCCTATTCCAAAGTTATGTGTGCGTCATGCTAAGAAGGGAAAAGCATGAAGCGATGCACCCATCATGCATAGTACCCACTGTACCAATCTCTGGAGGCAGTGTTGTGATCTGGGTTTGCTTCAATTGGCCAGGTCTAGGCTCAGCAACATTATGTGGAAATAAAATGTAGTCTGCTGACTACCTGAATGTACTGAATTATCCCATCAATGGATTTTGTCTCCCCAGATGGCACATATTCCAGGTCAATAATGTCAAGATTTATCGGGCTCAAATTGTGAAAGAGTGGTTCAGGGAGCACGAGGAATCATTTTCAAACATGAATTGGCCACCATAGGGCCCTGTCCTTAACCCCACTGAAAGTCTTTTGGATGTGCTGGAGGAGACTTGTATGGTTCGACTCTCCCGTCAACAATGCAAGATCTCGGCCAAAAATGAATTAAACTCTGGACAGAAATAAATGCTGTGAATAACAATGTTGAATAAGGTTGTCGAAACAATGCCACGATGAATGCGTACCATAATCAAAGCTAAAGGCTGTCCATGAAATATTAGTGCATGCTACTTTTTTGGTGCAAGAAACAAATAATTATTTACCAGAGAAATTGCTTCACCTCAGACACATTTGATGGCAGTGGTAAATGTGAACATATGAACATTCATTTGTCCAGCACTATCAGATCTCAGCAGCGACTTTAAGCGCACAGTCCCTATCCTTTTAGAAATATTACTCACTGGGGCATCCAGTGATTCATAGGCAAAAAAAATTGTCCTAGCTGAAAAATGTTTGATTTCTGAGAAGATTGCTATTAAAACCAGGCTGTGCTGCAAATTAATATGAGCTTGAGACACCACTTCAGAGAACTGAAATAAGCACAAGATTATTGTGTGTGTGTGTGTGTGTGTGTGTGTGTGTTCAAGTAGCATTACAGTTCAATTATTATAACAATAATAAATAGCTTGCATAACCAATAGAGCTGGGTAAAAATATAGATTTTCCAATTCATCGCAATCTTCGTTTGAACGATTTTGATATTGATTCTTAAATCCCAAGGTCGATCTTTCACTCTATCAGTCAACCCGGAACACCTGAGGAGACTTTTCACCTGTTGCATTCAAATTCTTATAGTTACCACCATAGTGACATCATCTAGTATTGACCATTTTTCTTCTGTTGTGTTTGGAACGTGAGATTTAATAGCAACAGCACTGAAATCAGCAATACCACCGGAGGACACCAGTATTGGTGTTACACATTTGTTAGGGCTGTTTTATACAAGCTTTGGCTGCATCTGAAAATGAAGGCAGCTGCCTAATCAGTTAATGGTTTAAATGACAGTGTTTTTGGATGAATGGAACTCTAAAGCAAACTGGTCTCTGAACAGTTTAAAAAGCACCTTATTTCACCCTACCTCCTTATACAGCCCCCTGAAGGCAGAAAAATCAGAGCTAAAAATCCCCCTAAAACTTTTAATACCCTTTTGTGTTTTTACAGTCAGTTGTTGAAAGCTAAAATGTTATCAATTTGATGAATACCTAATGATAAAATATAATTTGTAAAAGTAATATTTTCTAATTGTACCTAGAAAGGTTGCCTAGAAGGTTCCTTTACAATTAAGAGCATTAGTTGATACATAATTTATTTTAAATGTAAGCTAAATGGACATTGTAAAAGAAATGTACCCGTATGAATTGATATTGTGAATCTTTTATTCAGGTGCCATCGCTTGAGGCAGGCACTACAAAGCATTTTAAAATGTAATATTGTTTAATTCATTAAAGGTGTCATGGTTACAAGTTAATTAAGAGCAATTTAGTATGGGAAATCCTCTTGACACAGACTAATGTTGTTGTTTTTTAACTAGGTGCTCAAGTTTACTCCGAATTTCAAAGACTGTTTTCATACCTCCACAGGAGCATGAGACACCTCTGCACTGTGCAGCCTGGCACGGTTACTCCACGGTGGCCAGAGCTCTGTGTGAGGCTGGCTGTGATGTCAACGTCCGGAATCGTGAAGGTGAGAGCCCGTTGCTCACTGCATCCGCCCGCGGTTTCAAGGACATTGTGGAGTGTCTGCTGGAGCATGGGGCGGACATGGACTCCGTTGATAAGGTGAATGCTTTACAACATTTTGGTCTATTATAGTTAATAAAGATCAGCAAGTAGATGATCCAGATTGTAAAGTAGCTTGCTATTGGAGAAGGTTATTTCATCCAGTGAAACATTCATGGAGTGTGTAATTTTTGTGCAGCAAATAGCATTAAATTAATTTGCGATGACTTTTCAATCAAGTGCCTGTCAAATGAATTGATTATACTTCACGTTGTGTGTAAATGTATATATTTCAGGATGGTCACATTGCTCTACATCTGGCAGTGAGGAGGTGTCAGATTGAAGTGGTTAAGTGTTTGCTTAGCCATCACTGCTATGTGGACCACCAGGATCGTCACGGCAATACACCCCTTCACATCGCCTGCAAGGATGGCAACTTGCCTGTTGTCATGCAAATCTGTGCTGCTAAAGCCAATCTAGACATTCCTAACAAAGTTAGTTTTAAACAAGGACAAGTAACAACTTTTTTAATTTGTATTTTTATAACCCTTAAATGTGTGCTTACTTGCGTATTAAAAGGGATACTACACCCAAAATTCTGTCATTATTTACTCTATGTTGTTCCAAACCTGGCAGAATGTTCTCACTCTGCTTTAGTCTCCATTGACATTCATCTTGCATCTTTTTTACATACAATAAAAATGAATGGTGACTGAGGCTAACATTCTGTCTAACATCTCCTTTTGTGTTCCATGGTAAAAAGTATTTTGGGTTTGGAACAACATAAACTTCAGATTTATTTTTGGTGAACTATCCCTTTAAACATCCTAATAGCAAAAATGCTTATAGACCTTTTTCTTTTCAGTGTTAATCTAGAATTGTCTTCCATTCCTTTTTAATTCTTTTGTCCTATCAGTTCCAATTTTCCTGAAAAATGTAGGAAATGCCTTTGCTTGAACATTGTTACATGGCTGTCTCTCTGTGTGAAAATTTTAAATGGCATTTCCATTAAAGCAGGCAGAAGATTTGTGTTCCTTATAAATGAGGGCTTTACAAGTCAAGAGGAACAAAATTGTGTAAATGTGAAACTGAATCATCAGCATTTTTGTTCAGTGACACGTAATTCACACTTCAGCAATTTTCTGTCATAAGTGTTTTTATTCCTTCCCTTATTTTAGTTACAATTTGTGATTAATCACAGTGTGAAAAAGAGTGCTTAGAAACATATTTTTAATTTGTCTGTAGTTTGGAAGAACACCTCTCCATCTGGCAGCTAGTAGCGGTGGTCTGGAGGTGGTGCGTCATCTCTGCGTTGCAGGAGCCAACACTGAGGCCATTACTAATGTAAGTTCGACAGCACAACCAGTTTCTTCAGGGTTTTTGCAAGATCAAATCATGAGTGCTGTTGTTGTCTAGTAATATGAGCTGTTGATTAGAGTGTAGGCCTCATAGGTTCCCATTAAAGTCATATAGTGATGGTAGTAATTAATGTGTATTGTGTCAGAGCCATGGCCCAGTTGGTATAGCTTGTAGAGCAATGTACTCACAGGGACACAGGTTTTAATCCTGCCTGTGTCATGTTCCAACCCCATTTCCCCCTTTCTCTGTCTATTTTCTACTGTTCTGTACTGTAAAACAAAAACCTATAAATAAAACATTTTGTGAGGTTCTTATGGTCATGGAAAATCCAAAATATTAGAGCTGTCAAAATTAACGCATTAACGCATGCGATAAATTAAAAAGGTTTAACGTGTTAATTTGTATTAATCGCGATTAACGCATTTTCCGTTAATGCAACATAAACCAGTATAAAAGCTGGTTGGAAGGACAGAACCTTTGCGATGTGTCTGCCCAGAGTCATTACACTGACAATTGCGCTTACACCCTTATGCGAAGCATGAATGCGGCTTTACGATTGGTGTGACTAAGTGGATAGCCACAGTCTGCTGGCATATCAAAAGTGTTTCAATTTCAATTAATACGCAAACTGGGGACTAGTTATTTCAATTAGTCAGACTCCCAATTAGACTTTAGTAAACGATTAATGTTTTATTGGATTGGAGCTATTTTAGTGCATTTCTATCCTTATATTGTTACATCTGGCAGCACGGTGGTGCAGCGGTTAGCACTGTTGCCTCACAGCAAGAAGGTCGTGGGTTCAAACCCCGGTTGCCCCGGCCTTTCTGTGTGGAGTTTGCATGTTCTCCCCGTGTCTGTGTGGGTTCTCTCCGGGTGCTCCGGCTTCCTCCCACCATCCAAAGACATGCAGGCTAGGTTAATTGATGTCTCCCAAAAAATTGCCCTAGGTGTGGATGTGAGTGTGAGTGGTTGTCTGTATATGTGTGGCCCTGTGATGGACTGGCGACCTGTCCAGGGTGTACCCTGCCTTTTGCCCAATGTTAGCTGGGATAGGCTCCAGCCCCCCGCGACCCTGTAAAGGATAAGCGGTTGACGATGGATGGATTGTTACATCTTTTATCATTTTGACAGATAAAAAATTATATTTAGATATTATTATATTTGTTATTATTATTATATTTATATATCACTTTCAAAATAAGCAATTAATTGCAATTAAATGCGTAAAATAATGCGATTGAATTGAAATTTAGAAATTGAATCAACTGACAGCACTTCTAAAAATATAAAGGAATTTTAAAACTGTTTTTCCAGGCTTGTATAGAGTAAATATACTTTATGTATTTCTAGTTTTTCACTGCTCTAAAATATTTCATTAGCTAGGTATCGCTCTTATGTAGAGTAAAACTTGCTCGCAAGCCATAGTGATGACCAATTTGTCAATGATTCATTCTTTCGTGTAAGTTTTTTTTTTTTTCCATTCACCTGTCAAAATGGTTGACAAATCGGTCTAAATGATGATAGCAAATTGGACTGAGTAAAAATTATTTGTTTTTAATCTGTATTATCAAAAACCTTTGGAACTTTCATAGAAAAGTCATGGAAATTCATTGGTCAAAAAGAATGGGAACCATGAATATGTATATTAGCTCTGAGATAATCTAACCTCAAGAATGGTTTCATACACATACTAATAACTATGACATATTCATCAAAGCAAGGTACAGAAATCTCAAGATAAAGACAGAAGCCTAGAAAAGCCAATATATTTTCTTCTTTGTTGGGGGATGGTAGGGAGAGAAGGGGGGGGGGGGGGGGGGGGGGGTTGGTACATCCCACAAGTGTATGGAGTGTGTACACTAACCACTAGGCTTAGATGGATATACATAGAATAGTTCTTTTTTTCCCACACACTGTGTGTGGGATTTGTTTGACTACTGTCATCATATTGTATGAGATATTGAGGTGAATCCCTAATTATCTGATACGCTGCCCTTGTAGAACATTAATCAAATTGCTCTCTCTGCACCTATCTCTCTCTCTCTCTCTCTCTCTCTCTCTCTCTCTCTCTCTCACTCACTCACTCACTCACTCTAAATACGTGTTAATTTATCATTCATGACAGATAACAAATAAAGGTTAACAAAAAAGCCCATTCAACCAACCAAGTCTTTTATGCCTTGATATAAAACAGCTTGTCGTAACAGCATTCTGTGAAGTCTATTTTTGTGCTCACAATAGAGTAAATGTCCACCCATAGGATGAGCACTGCAAAATGTAATTTTCTTAATCATTATTTTTGTCTTGTCTTTTGAAAAATATTTTAACATCCTTATAACAATATAAATTTACTTAAATCAAAATTGTGTCAGATTAGACTGGTTTTCAAAGAATATATCCTGTAGATTTTTGTTGTTTTTTTTTTGGCTAATTGTTTTTATCATTTAAGCATAAATCTTGCAAACCTTTGTTAGATTTATGCAACAAGAAACAACAATTTGCCAATGGGGTAATTATAATTTAATTAACAATACATTCTCGTAAAACAAGTATTGATGTCTCACGGCAAGTTAAATGTATCTAGTTTAAATTATGTTTAGATAGTTTCACTGGAAAACAAGACAAAAAATTATGATCAAAATGTATTTTATTTTAAATACATTTTGCAGTGTGTCAGTGTAGGTGCGTGTGTGCATACATCCCAAGATCCTTCTAGAATTGATTATTCAATTTTGATACAGGACATGTGTGTGTGGAGTACACCGATATGCCTTGATCTTATATATCCAGAGGTTTGTGTTTCTTCTGCACACATAAATTCTCAGCTGTATGTCTGTCATTTAAGAATGTACGGTCTCCTCTAAGCTGACAGTCTAGACCAGTCATTCTCAGCCCCCATTTGCTCAATGCACCTTTGATGCATTGCATAATTTTAATAAAGTTTTGTTAATAAAATCAGCAGGTTTATGCGTCATGAATGTGAGAACAAACCTATGGATCTTCTTCACTACCACGGTTAGATGTAACATGATTTCTATAAAACAAACTATGGCATTTTTGTCATTATAAACATAAGACCTACTCTGAACACAGGTAAAAACAATAAATACAAAATATAAATATTTATAAGTTGTAACAAAAATGTATTATATTCCCTCACTCCCCTAATGTAGCCTATGGCAAATCTAATATAGCTGAATTAGTGATATGATGATATTTATTACCATTTCTGCCTAAAGTACAGTTAGTAGTACTATAGTAAATTCAAGGGTGGTGATGTAGAATTCTGTGCCGAATTAAAAAGATTTACACTTCTCACTGAGCTCAACCTTTAAGAGTTTTGTGCTCGTGCTGCTCTGTCTATTGAGCCGTATTCATCTACAGAGCCATAAAGGTGCATAAGCCAAGGATGTACCTCCACTTGTGTATTTGACGCTGCTTAACCAGATACTTCAGATGCTTCCCGACTCGCTAGACTTCAAAATCAGATGAACTGCGAAACAAATGTGTACCAACCCGTATAATTGAGAACCAACTGATATACTCCAAGTCTAGATAAATGTTTTAATGCAAAGAGGAACTTGACAATAGATTTGATTATTATGACTGATAAACGCTGCCCAATTATAATCTAACGCCCCCCTCTCTGCTAATTTGCTCTCGGCGCCCCCTGGCATACTTTGAGCACCCCCTGGTCTAGACTGTAGAGCAATACAATGCCTTCTCCATTCAATGAAAACGTGTTCATTTCTGCGAGCACCAGTGAAGGACAACATGCCCAATCAAATCCCCAGCCACCTCGACCTAAAACAATCTCTGTTTCTAATCAGTAACCCCCCCCCCCCCCCCACACACACACACACATTCCCTCATCCAATCCACACATCCCCACACTCAAACCCTCAACACAATCTCACAGCACGCCACCTCAGTGTTAATATTCGTATATCGGCTGATGCACAATGCATGGTACAGCATATGGGAATTTAAGAATCTATTATTTATAGTGCTTTATGTTTGGTTCAGTGGCTTAAGAATGAAAGAAATATGGCTTCCACATCTATGGGTCACCATAGGATATTTATGTGGGGTGAATGTATTTGTTTCTCACTATTTCTTCTGCTTATACTCTGTGACTTAGGGGGAAGTCACTTAGAATGAATTACGCCTGCTGATAGCATTGTTTATGTACACATGCTATCTGTGTGTTTTAGCAGCCAATTCACTAAATAAATTATGAAAATCAGGTAATGGAGCAAACACCCAAAAATTTTGTGATGCAAAATTTACGCTTGACCATATTGTGCATTTAGAAACTCTCTTCTCCTTCATTTGATGAATTACTACTGTCTTCTGAACATTACAAATTGTCTTTGTCCTGCTTTTCATTGGCAGTAATAGCACAACATTGTGGCAGGCAAATTGTGCTGAGTTTTCTGAATAAGGTACTAAAATCTGCCTAATTTACTTAGAAGGGAGGCATGATTGCGCTGTAAGGAATGACAATTAGTAAGTTAAATATGCCGCAATACTATTTTAGCATATTTTGTGCCTGCTTAAACTGAATTGACAGGTGCTTCATAAATTACATGCAGGGATTTGCGGTGAAATAGCTAAAGTGCTAAAGTGGTGCAAATGTTTAGTGAATTTGCCCCCAAGTTTGAAATTTTGTACCAGTGTTTATGATTTGATTTGTTCTTGTTCGTCTCTCTCAAATGATTACCATACAGTGAATTATTCACCTCTCCCTTTCCAAGACAATAATGACAAGTCATGGTCTCAATGTGTCGAACAAAAACTAGATTTTGTTCCCACACATTAGGAAGCTTCATTTAGCATTAAAATGTTCAGGCATCTTTAATCTTTTAGGAGACAACAAGAAATCAATAAATAATTGCAAGCGCATCCTCAAGGGGACACATGATGGGAGCTGGAGACAAGCGCACAGAGACAAAAAGAGTCTGCAAGAGAAAAAAATTAAAGAGAAAATGGGATGTTTTGTTACAGCAGAATTTGTAGTCATATCTCATCTACTAATTTGCAGGAAAGCTCAGTGTTTAATCAAGCCGCATTAGATAAGAGTAATTACAGTGCAGCGAAGCTTTTCCATTACTATCATTTTCATCTGTGCTTTAACGCCTCAGCTGTGTTCACCACATCCTCTTTTGCTCTCATTTCTCACGTACATGTGTGGAGGGGGGTGTGGGATCTTTCAGTGGGAGACTGGTTAATTGGTCTCCATCGGTTTGAGGAGGAACACAGCGGTTTCTGGTTGTGTGGTTTGGAAGTGCTTGTTGCCCCAGGTGTTAGGTGTGAGACTGCATATATGTATCTCGAGCTGTTAAATCATTAATGGTTTTGAGTTGAGGGCTGTGACTGCAGTATATTTTGGGTAAACAGGTTTTTTCAGATAATCGAGACTGGCCTGAGGTTTGTTTTCAAAGCACCATTGACACAAGGTATTTTTTTCTAATAATATGTTTTTACAGATTTTACATATAACCTTGTGTTTTTGTGGTAAAATGCTTGCTTTCAGCATAGTCTCTCTCTGATAGTCACCAGAAATTGAGTATTATAGTTGTTGAAGAAGTTCAGCAGCGAGATCCTTTCAATGCTTGTTGAGAGTAAAAGTTTCTGTTGAGAGTATAAGTTCTGTATGTCCTAAGATGAGATCCACCCAATTCATATGTCACTGAACAATGTCTCTTTTAATGCCCTTTCTGTTCTGTACAATCAGTTGATTAAAAACAACAAAAAAATACATTATAAACACATTAATTATAAGCACATATAGCACGGATTTGGTAAAAAAAAACACATCCTCTCTAATTAACTAGCACCCACTGGCTAATGCCAGAGTTGTGCTGAAATCTGACTCCCTGACAGACTCCTGTTTCCCGCTACCTGATTGGTACCTACCCCTGAATGCTACACCTACACCTTCCCCTAACCATAACCATAATAGTGAGACAAAAATTGTCATGACACCTGTAGTCTTAATGAGATAGCACTGATTTAGCACGTGTTCTACATATTAATGTAAATACTTGTAAATAGAAAAAAATTATGCATGTAAACAACAAATCGTACCGCTATATATATGCAATTTCAAGACATTTAGGAGCTGAGTTTGGACTGCGCTGAGATAACCCATGCTTTCGCAGGAAAATAGTAAATTGTGCCACTTCATTAACATCTGCAGTTTGCGTGCAAATAACCACAGATAGCGCAAACACTCCCTCCCACGGTCACTTGCATTTTGCCCTGGCACAAAGATTGCACTTAAAATTAGCGCTCTCATGAAAATGTAATAAGACGTAGCCCACGGTCGTAGCACATAGCACTGTGCCTTTCACACTCCTGAAAATAGAGACCTTGGAGTCTATGGCAGGTACCTGTACCATTTTAATATAGCAAAGATCAATGTAAATTGGAAAAAAAGACTAAAACAGACCATTTTGGGACCTACCTGGAAACCGTGCTTCAAGATGCCGACTTGCATCGGAACAAGCAACTGATTGCTTTTTGGACATTACATATTCAATTAATTTTTGTTCCATCTAGAACAGGGTTGCCCAATTCTGCTCCTTGAGGTCCACTGTCCTACAGAGTTTACCTAATCAAAACCAACCTGCCTGTCATTTTCAAGTAGTCCTGAAAACCTTGAATAGCTTGTTCAGGTGTGTTTGATTAGTGTTAGAAGTAAACTCATTCAAATGGACAGGGCTTTGCCACAAACTACCAATAATTGAAACAGCGATGTATGTGATTGACAGCATAATGTTCAGTAAATCACTGCTGTCAAGTGCAGGTGTTCGGTGGCTCTGAAGTATATGCACAGTTATTTGCGATCTGACATATTTATTTTGGCATTCATTATCATATAATTTTGCCTTTTGCCATTTTTAATTGTTGCTAAACCAGTTTTGAGCTTAGTTAATTATATATGTTTAAAGATTTAGGGTTTCACTGTTTGAGTAGTAGTTTAAGGAGTTTTGGGAGCAAATTTGCAGGCACCAAAATGCACTGTCTGTGTTTACCCAATTTTAAAGTGATTTATTGTAAAAACATTTTAACTGACACGACTTGAAGGCAGCATTACACACCTGTCATTTATTTCAGCCATAATACCTGCTGTTTGTCTCCGACATCTTTTCAAACATACTTTGAAGTGTGCTGTTGAGCTGGAAGGTGATATTCTCTCTTGTCTCTTTCTTTCTCACTTTCCTTTCTTAGCTTCTCACTTTCACTTTACACCTTCTACCCACAAAACTCATTCATTTTCTCTCTCTCTAGCAGTTTCTCTCTGTCTCTCGATCTCTAACTATCAATCTGTGAGAGCATTATTGCAGTAAGATGGACAGGTAATACTGAGCAGATCAAAGGCTGATGGTCTTTATTTATCTAGGTTTGCTCATTCATCTGAGTCAGTGGACACCAGATGGGCCCTGCATTTCCTGTAATGTTCTGTGCTGCAGTTTATCCATCATTGTCATTCCCTCTCTCTCTCCTGCAGGATGGAAAGACAGCAGAAGATCTGGCAAATGCTGAACATGTAGCAGTGCTGCTGGCCAAACTGAAAAAGGTGAGAGTGTTTCTTTATTATTCATCTCACTGACACTCAAGAGTCTCTCATTAGCATTACATCATTTATTTGTGAAGGCTTACAATATCCTTGTCTTTCATATGACACCTGCAGGAGATGTCAGTTTACAGCCATATACAACCATCATTGATTAGATAGTTCACACAAAAATGAAAATGAATTTTTCATTTAGTCATCATTTACACATTAATTTGCTTTCATCTATGGGACACAATCAGATGTGTTAGGGTGGATGTTCTCATTGTTCTTTTTCATACAAATAAAATGAATGGTGACCGCTAGCTGACAGGCTCCAATTAGTGACAAAAAGTAACAAAAGTAGTCCATTTACTTGTGAAGTAATTTCAAAGCTTTTTGTTTTATTATTTATGTATTATGTATTATTTAATTATTTATGCTGTTTATAGTTGTTGCTTTATTCACTGAAAATCTTCCCCTTTGCTGTAGCACATTGGTGTGATTTTGTATTTGCGCATATTCAAATTTGTTACATCACGATTGCTTATAACATTTGGCACCATTGATGTCGAACCTCGTGTGACACATCGTGACACACCATGTTTGAATTTGTGAACAATTTGAGCTCTGCATTGTTGCTTTTATATCTGTAATATAATGTCAGAAATTAATGTTTTTATTATGAGGCAATTTTTCTCCCCTCTTATTTTTTATAATTACAAATATTTACCTTCATGGGGCATATTTGTGTAACCTTTTTCATACGCAATGTTTTATCCTTAACTGTAAAATATTTTTAGCAGTTAATTAAAATACATTTTCATCCTGAGTAATTAGGTTGTTTCCTATAAAATTAAATCAGCATCTCATGTTCAACTCCTATTTTGTATGATAATATATTTAACTAAGCCAATAATAAAGATTATACAAACGTAAAATTTTATTACGGCCCTGGGGTCCACTACATTTCTGACACTCCTTTTATCATATATACAGGTGCTGGTCATATAATTAGAATATCATAAAAAAGTTGATTTATTTCAGTAATTCCATTCAAAAAGTGAAACTTGGATATTATATTCATTCATTACACACAGACTGATATATTTCAAATGTTTATTTCATTTAATTGTGATGATTAAAACTGACAACTAATGAAAATCCCAAATTCAGTATCTCCGAAAATCTCCGAAAAAGACCAATACAAAAAAAGGATTTTTAAAATGTTGGCCAACTGAAAAGTATGAACATGAAAAGTATGAGCATGTACTGCACTCAATACTTAGTTGGGGCTCCTTTTGCCTGAATTACTGCAGCAATGCGGCGTGGCATGGAGTCGATCATTCTGTGGCACTGCTCAGGTGTTATGAGAGCCCAGGTTGCTCTGATAGTGGCCTTCAGCTCTTCTGCATTGTTGGGTCTGGCGTATCGCATCTTCCTCTTCACAATACCCCATAGATTTTCTATAGGGTTAAGGTCAGGCGAGTTTGCTGGCCAATTAAGAACAGGGATACCATGGTCCTTAAACCAGGTAGTGGTAGCTTTGGCACTGTGTGCAGGTGCCAAGTCCTGTTGGAAAATGAAATCTGCATCTCCATAAAATTGGTCAGCAGCAGGAAGCATGAAGTGCTCTAAAACTTCCTGGTAGACGGCTGCGTTGACATTGGACCTCAGAAAACACAGTGGACCAACACCAGCTGATGACATGGCACCCCAAACCATCACTGACTGTGGAAACTTTACACTGGACTTCAAGCAACGTGGATTCTGTGCCTCTCCTCTCTTCCTCCAGACTCTGGGACCTTGATTTCCAAAGGAAATGCAAAATTTACTTTCATCAGAGAACATAACTTTGGACCACTCAGCAGCAGTCCAGTCCTTTTTGTCTTTAGCCCAGGCAAGACGCTTCTGATGCTGTCTTGTTCAAGAGTGGCTTGACACAAGGAATGCGACAGCTGAAACCCATGTCTTGCATACGTCTGTGCGTGGTGGTTCTTGAAGCACGGACTCCAGCTGCAGTCCACTATTTGTGAATCTCCCCCACATTTTTGAATGGGTTTTGTTTCACAATCCTCTCCAGGGTGCGGTTATCCCTATTGCTTGTACACTTTTTTCTACCACATCTTTTTCTTCCCTTCACCTCTCTATTAATGTGCTTGGACACAGAGCTCTGTGAACAGCCAGCCTCTTTAGCAATGACCTTTTGTGTCTTGCCCTCCTCCAGATGTCAATGGTCGTCTTTTGGACAGCTGTCAAGTCAGCAGTCTTCCCCATGATTGTGTAGCCTACAGAACTAGACTGAGAGACCATTTAAAGGCCTTTGCAGGTGTTTTGAGTTAATTAACTGATTAGAGTGTGGCACCAGGTGTCTTCAATATTGAACCTTTTCACAATATTCTAATTTTCTGAGATACTGATTTTGGGGTTTTCATTAGTTGTCAGTTATAATCATCAAAATTAAAAGGAATGAACACTTGAAATGTATCAATCTGTGTGGAATGAATGTATACATTATACAAGTTTCACTTTTTGAATGGAATTACTGAAATAAATCAACTTTTTGATGATATTCTAATTATATGACCAGTACCTGTATTTATACACACACCAATCAGCCACAACATTAAAACCACCTGCCTAATATTGTGTAGGTCCTGCTCGTGCCGCCAAAACAGCGCCAACCCGCATCTCAGAACAGCATTCTAAGATGATATTCTTCTCACCATAGTTGTACAGAGCGGTTATCTGAGTTACCATAGACTGTGTCAGTTCCAACCAGTCTGGCCATTCTCTTTTGACTGCTCTCATCAACAAGGCATTTCCGTCCACAGAACTGTCGCTCACTGGATGTTTTTGGCACCATTCGAAGTAAATTCAAGAGACTGTTGTGCATGAAACTCTCAGGAGATCAGCAGTTACAGAGATATTCAAACCAGCCCATCTGGCACCAACAATTATGCCACAGTCCTAATCACTGATCACATTTTCCCCCCATTCTGATGGTTGATGTGAATGTTAACTGGAGCTCCTGACCAGTATCTGCTTGATTTTATGTACTGCTGCTGGTTTATCTATTAAAACTCAGATAACCTCTCAGTACAATTGTCATTCTGAGATGCGGGTTGGTGGTGTTTGGCAGCACGATGGGAACCTACACAATATTAGGAATGTGGTTTTGTGTGTGTGTGTGTGTGTGTGTGTGTGTGTCTAAAATGAATTCTGAAGTTAATGCCTCATGGACTCTGTGTGCAGCTTTAAACATAAATGAGTTAATCTTAAAATTAGGCTAATCTCATTAGTCTTCATTTTACATCAGTTTCTTTTGTGTTTTTATCATTTTAATGCTTCAACTGCTCATATTTGATCTACAGATCGGGTTTATGGTTTATCTATTAACCACAGACTTACTGTTTAGTAACAGGCAAGATTTGAAGGTAATTTTGATGAGCCTGAGACCTCTTGTGAAAATGCTTTCATTTTGCTTTTTGAGTGTCAAATTTAATAGTTTCTTGGTATGTCCCCCTTTTGCTTTATTGACAACAAGCTTTGAGCTTTTAAGAATGTTCCAAAGAGCATCTTGTGTGCTTCAATGGAAGCAAGGAAATCTGATCTTTCATACAAAGGATTTCACATGGTCAATGTCATAAATGTGCTTATTTGAGTAGTGATGTAGAAATAGTGCTAAATCTGATATATTCCTTCATTAATACATAATTGACAAAAAATTCTTTTTTTTAAATTCTAGATTTTCAATGTGGTCTTAGACTTTTAGACGCTCTGTATATGGTTATACTTGCCAACTTATTATTTGCATATGTCACAAAATAGATTATGCTCAGTTAGCACATTTCACATGAATCCTAGCTATAAAGGGCCTATAAATTACACTCATTAGAATTCTCTACACATTCTTAATCACATTACCATTGTGTCATTGGTCCAAATGTCACAGTGTATTGTGTTAATTTATTTGCCCTTTGTGATTATTACAGGACAACCACAAAACCATTTACATCCAGCAGCTGCGGCCTACACAGACCCTCCAACCTCGTATTAAATTCAAACTGTTCGGCCATTCAGGAGCCGGGAAGAGCACTCTGGTGGAGTCTTTAAAGTGTGGGATCTTGCGGAGTTTCTTCAGGAGGAGGAGAACCAGACTGACCAATCCTGTCCGACACCCTGCCTCTCCGGTCAGCTCCAAACCTTCAGGTATGGTGATGGTTTTTCTCTCTGCATTTAAAGAAGCACATGAAATTCTGCTTGGCAACTTTTTGTTTTATTCACCCATTCCCAAATTAACACATACAAGTCATCTTGTGCTATCCTTGGAATGCGGAATCACATCAAAATAAAGCCTTGTTTATAAAGCTTTTTTTAACAAATGTTGCCGCAGCCAAACTGAGGAAGTAGTGTCAAAAAGGGAAACGTTTTCATAAAGACCCAACGTTCAGTGAAAGGTGTTGATAATGCTAAACATATGGAGCACTGTGTGACTAACACATTTGCAGAATATTAAAAAAACTTGAGTCATCTGAGACTCTCACAGTATTTCTATGGTCATTAGTACCTCTGTTTTTCTCTGGAATTTTGTATTTCCAGCTTAACTATTTTAATAATATATGTGATTCTCACATACCCTTTTTAGACACTTCATTAAAGTTATGTTTCCTTCAGAAGTCTGTTTGCTGTAGCAGAAGAACAGATTGGTGCTGTCCTCTGACATGCTTTTCAAATCTTATTATCAAAACTCCATTATCTGATTTTTTTTTTGTAACATAATAAAGCAGAAAGTCAGAAGGCTGTATGTTACTGTAATTTGACCATGGGTAAGGGATGTTATAAGGCATGAAGCAAAGTGGATAAAACCTAACCCATTGTACAATCAATGTAATGCACAGACTTACTTGCTTTTAAAAAATGTTGGCAACAGGACTATGGTATAATAATATCAATTAACATATCTTTGGCCAAGTAATATAGTTCATTCTTAGTCATTTTACAGTATCTTCAAACATTGCTTATCCAATCAGTAGAATTGGAGCTACCTGTTTGATAACTGAATGTACAACCTTTCAATTACCAGTCCAGATATTTAACTTCTAGGACACACTAGCCCTATTACAGAGAAATGCTTAACTTTGCAACAGTATTTGTCCTGCAGAACAATGTAGATTTTTTTTAACCCTTTTTAACCCTAAAAAAAGTATTATGTTCATATCACAAGAATACAGCAGAAAAGGGAACTTAATCAAAAAATTCCTTTTGTCATCATTGGGGGAACTGTAATCAGGCCTTAGGAAAGAGCTCCCCCATCTGGTGGGTCATCGCAAATGATGAAATGGTTTTAATTAACAAAACATTTCACTATTTTTTTTATATCAACCCAAATAGATCATGGATTTTTTTTTTTCCCCACATTTTGTTTTTCCTGAATATTACAAAATATTTTAATAAATCTTTGTATTTCTCTCTTTGTTTTCTCTCCTTGTGTGTTTGTGTGTGTGTGTGTGTGTGTGTGTGTGTGTGTGTGTGTGTTTTGTTTGTTAAATTGTGTGTGCAGTGTCTGTGAGCATCTCTAACCTGTACCCGGGCTGCGAGAATGTAAGTGTGCGTAGCCGCAGTATGATGTTTGAGCCCAGTTTGACTAAAGGAGTTCTGGAGGTCTTCAGTCCTGTGCACAACGCTCTCTCTATGGCCGATGACACAGCCACCAAAGCCATCGACATCCAGAACGCCAATGTCAATGGTGTGAGACTCGTTTCTAATAAGGATCATCGTTTTTTATTTGAAAATTTGTTATGTTCCACAATGCAGTTAGATTAGGACTCTTTACATTTGGCTCTTTAGTTTATAGGATTGTTTACATTAAAAAATATTATATGCACTACCTGTTTATATAATCCTTTTAATTTTACACATTTTTAAGTAATAGTAAAGTTATCAAAACTATGAAATAACACAAATGGAAATAAGGGAATTGAGTGTTGTGAATATAGTGACCAAAAAAACTTCTTATATTTTAACTTCTTCAGAGTAGCCACCCCTCACTGGTTCAGCTCATCCATTTAATTAATTTTTTTATTAAAATGTTTTCTTTTGTGAAGAGATTCATATTTTGGCACAATTTATAAATATTAATCAACAGAGCCAATTTTAAGAATTTAAACCTTAAGAAGGTTTTTAAGATTGTGAGAAGCATAAATTCAGTCAAGGGTGTCCAGACTTTTGACTGGAAGTGTAAATTAACTGGATAATTAATACAGTTGAAGTCAGAAGTTTACAAACACCTTAGCCTTCCACAAGCCTCTCACCATAAGTTGCTGGAATTTTGGCCCATTCCTTCATACGTAACAGGTTTGTAGGCCTCCTTGCTCGCACACGCTTTTTCAGTTCTGCCCACAAATTTTCTATTGGATTGAGGTCAGGGCTTTGTGATGGCCACTCCAATACCTTGACTTTGTTGTCCTTAAGCTATTTTGCCACAACTTTGAAGGTATGCTTGGGGTCATTGTTCATTTTGAAGACCCATTTGTGACAGAGCTTTAACTTCCTGGCTGATGTCTTGAGATGTTGCTTCAAAATATCCACATAAATTTCCTTCCTCGTGATGCCATCTATTTTGTGAAGTGCACCAGTCCCTCCTGCAGCAAAGCACCCCCCACAACATGATGCTGCCACCCTCATGCTTCATGGTTGGATGGTGTTCTTCGGCTTGCAAGCCTCACTCTTTATCCTCCAAACATAGCGATGGTCATTATAGCCAAACAGTTAAAAAAAAAATATTTGACTAGAGGACATTTCTCCAAAAAGTAAGATCTTTGTTCCCATGTGCACTTGCAGACTGTAGTCTGGCTTTTTATGGCGGTTTAGGAGCATTGGCTTATTCCTTGCTGAGCAGGCTTCCAATTTATGTCGATATAGGACATGTTTTACTGTGGATATAGATACTTGTCTACCTTTTCCTCCAGCATCTTTACAAGGTCCTTTGCTGTTGTTCTGGGATTGATTTGCACTTTTTGCACCAATCTACGTTCATCTCTAAGAGACGGAATGCGTCAACTTCCTGAGCAGTATGATAACTGCGTGGTCATATACTTGCGTACTATTGTTTGTACAGATGAACGTGGTGCCTTTAGGCATTTGGAAATTGCTCCCAAGTATGAACCTGGCATTTTTTTCTGAGGTCTTGGCTGATTTCTTTTTATTTTCCTATGATGTCAAGCAAAGAGACACTGAGTTTGAAGGCAGGCCTTAAAATACATCCACAGGTACACCTCCAATTCAGTAAATCTCCTATCAGAAGCAAATTGGCTAATTGTCTAAAGGCTTGACATAATTTTCTGGAATTTTTCAAGGTGCTTAAAGGCACAGTTTACTTAGTGTATGTAAACTTCTGATGCTCTGGAATTGTTATATTCAATTAAATGTAAAACAATCTGTCTGTAGACAATTGTTAGAAAAATGACTCATGTCATGCACAGAGTAGATGTCCTAAACGACTTGCCAAAACTATATTTTGCTAATATTAAATCTGTGAAGTGGTTAAAAAATTTGTTTTAATGATTCAACCTAAGTGCATGTAAACTTCTGACTTCAACTGTACAGTCAGCCGATCATCATCATCACAAAATACACCCTGACAGGGTGATCAGTAGGATAGAATCAAGTATTTCAGAGAGCCGTGCAATAAAATAATATAATTAAGTACATATATAATATTTATAATGTGTGTATGCTTGTTTTCAGGTGTAGGAGACTTCAGTATATGGGAGTTCTCTGGTAATCCAGTCTACTACTGCACATATGACTACTTTGCTGCAAATGATGCCACCGCAATTCACCTGGTATTATTCAGTCTGGAGGAGCCCTATGAAACTCAGCTGAACCAGGTCACATTTTGGCTCAACTGCCTCAAGGTTCTCACTCTGCCCGAGGACAACATCGGTATGTGTGTGTGGTCTCATGAGACTACACTTTGCATTGTAAAGATTTTTTCCCTCTTGTTAGAAGGTGTGAAGTCAATGAATAAGAGGACTTGAAAGACATTAGAAAAACAAGAACATTTTGAAAGCATCAACTCTATAATTATACATTTCAAAAATAGACTTGGTATTTTGAAGCATGTTATGAAATTGCACCTTTCATTTTTCCATTTGTTGTGTTTTAACACTTTGTTACGGACCAGTATTATTCCTCTGTTTTATTCATCAGTCACTTGTCTCCTCATTTAGCCAACAATTTGAGTTTCTTTTCCATAATGTCCAATTCAAATCAACATTTACTAACCATCTTAATGTTCGGTAAATGACAAACACTTTAAATTAATATTCCAGGTTCAATACAAGTTAAGCTCAATCGACAGCATTTGTGGCATAATATTGATTACAACATAAATTAATTTTGACTTGCCCTTCCTTTCTGGGTTACAGTGAGACACTTACAATGGAAGTGAATGGGGCTATGTCAAACTTATAGCCGCAAGACATAAACAATATGCGTGTTAACCTGATTTTAGTGGGATAAAATCACTTTCTAACCTTTTATGTGTAAAGTTATAACTAATTTTTACAACTTCGTTTCCATGATGATATGTCAACAACCTAAAACGACTGAAAAAAATTATGATTTAAACAACTTTACAGCTCAAATATAACATGAGTTTTAACAGAAGAATTAATGTAAGTGATAAATAAAATTATAAGATTCATATTTCTGCCTTTAATCCCCCCCAAAATTGGCCTCATTCACTTCCATTGTAAGTGCATCAATGTGACCTCCGTTTTTGCTTTTTTTTTTAAGAAAAGAATGAACAATCCAAAAAATGTTTGGTAGTAGTCAGCATCGTGCCATGATTGCTGTCGATTGAGCTTAATTTGTATTGAACCCAGAACATTCCTTTGACCAATCATGCCACTTATTTGGTGCATTGCGTTTCTACAAGTATTCACTGTCAATGCCAAAAAACAAAACAAAAATAGAGTCACTAGAGTTAGAGCATTGATTGATCAGTCTTAATCTAGGTCTTTAGTTCTTGGTCTATGGTCCTCTGATAGTTCAGAATTGCTATATGAGTTGAGAATATGCAATGAGGTTATAGATGTTAAATACACAATAAAGAATAGAGGTTAAGTCTGGTGCTTTGTGGTGTCCACAGCCTTTGGAGGGAAGATCAGGAATCCACTGCGTGTGGTGCTGGTGGCCACACATGCTGACATTGTGAATCTGCCTCGATCATTTGGTGGAGAGTTTAGCTATGACAAGGAGAGATCTCTACTTAAAGAAGTCAGAAACAGGTGAGCATATTAATATAAACTGTCATTTTGAGACCGCTAAACCTGTAAGGTCCATTTTTGAGATTCCTATTTAGAGGACTGATTTATATTGAATGATTTAATTGATTTGATTGATCACATTGATACACTTGTTAATAGATTTTCCAGTACTCAGCATTAAATGGGATTTGTTTATTTTAAACTCATTGTATTATAAACTCTCTCTCTCTCTCTCTCAGGTTTGGGAATGATCTGCAGATCGATGAGAAGCTCTTTATCATGGATGCAGGAGCATCCAACTCCAAAGACATAAAGCTGCTGAGAAACCTTCTGTTAGAGCTCCGAAACAACATAATCTCAGTAAAATCAGTCTCTACTCTGTTGCACATATCCCTGCTTATTCAAATTTTTAAAAACGTCACATTAATAAATACATCTCATGGACTGTACACTGTCATAGAGCACCTTCAAATATTATGACATTTTGAAAGTGTGATTTCCAGGCCTGGAAATAATAAAATATTAAAAATGCGTAAAAATTCCTATAGTGGATGTACATTTTCTAGTTATGCTCAGCTCTAAAATATGCTCTTTTTGAATGCAGTATCTGTAAACTGGTATTTCTAAGTCTAAGGTGCAGTTTCATCAAAATTGTTGTCTTTAAGTGACAAGATAATATACAGATGTACATGATACACACTGCACAGTATACACATAATATACACATTATAAAAAATATACTTTGAAGTATTACACAGTATATTCAAAAATCTTTGTCTTGTAATCAAGTAACTGTAACCACTGGAAACCATTTTTTTTTTTTTTTTTGCTCAATTGATTGAAAATAATCTCAATTTGTGTACATTGAAGAAGACCCAAGCCATATCTAGGAGCTTTTTTTTTACTTGGTAATTAATAATAAGTAATTACCTAGCAACCACTCAGAACACCCTAGCAACCGCATTACAGCGTTTTGCAGCCACTCATATTTTCTTCAGAAAATTTACAAATATTTTGTTTTAGATTGTTCTCCTATTCATGGTTTCCATCTCTTTTCTCACTGTCTTTCACAGACCTGCAGGCCTATGACTCAGTTAGCAGAGAAGCTGTTGTCCACTCTGCCCTCCTGGCGCAAATTGAATGGGCCAAACCAGCTAATGTCATGGCAGCGGTTTGTTGTGGATGTGCAGGAACAAATCAACCCTTTGGCCAGTGAAGATGATCTGCGGGAACTGGCTTTACAACTTCACAGCATGGGAGAGGTGTGTGTGTGTGTGGGGGGGGGGGGGTTTGCGCATTTGATTTATGGGTGTATTGCTGTGGGTGTTAAGCATATTTGCAACTGATTGTATTATTAATTAAAACTATTGTTTTTATACACACTGCTGTACTATTGCATACACCCACACTACAGATTCCACATCCATTGCCCCAAAGGTACTCAGAACATCTACATACACAGTCATGGTAATTAGTTTGTGGGTGTTAGCAAGTGAGTAGGGACATTTTCAGTCTATTGACTAGCCAAGAACCATTACAACAACAGCTTAACAGATACAGAGAGAGGGTGAATTAGTCATTTTTGTCAATATTAGTCATCCATGTTTTCATTGTAGAGACACTCAAACACATGAAATAAAATGGATAGATCAAGACTCCAAATTCTGATCAAATAAGCCATGTTCTAAGTTGTTGTAAAAATGACTATACATTCTATATTAATGTGCCAAGTTGCTGCTTGGCAAGTGCAAGCAGCTTACAGTTAGGTTAGTGAAATACATGGATCCTTTTCACTTTTACAGGTTTGGAACGCAAAAGTAAACTGTAGTGGGACAAACTTATATAGCAGTGAATGGGAGACCACAGCGAATATTCTTTTTATTTTCCCATTTGCTCCAACATCTAAAGAAAAATTCCACAATTACCTTTCAATGGCCTTTTCATCATATTGGAAAAATAAAAAAGTGAGGCGAGGATTTCAGCAGTCAGAAAAGAGAAAGATACCAAATACTGTTATTCCCTCAGCAGCATTAATGCCAGGGTAATATAACAGAATAATGTTATACATTTATTTTAAATAATGAATAAATGTTAAATCTAAAAAGGTGTGCTAAATTTTCGCTGCTAAATTAAGGCAGAATGTTTGTGGAAAAATTGTTCATTACTTATTTTTATAAAGGTAGCTTCTCAAGACACTTTACATAAAAAAGACAAGCATATAAGTATATAAAAAAATAAAAACATATAGAGAATATATACATGCATTTGAAAACACAGTTAATAATAAAACAGAATGCAAAACATTTAATAATAAAGTAAAAGCTGTCCTGATAAAATTGGTTTTATGATAAGATAAATATACCTAAAATCAGTGCTTCTCTAATATCAGTTGGAAATGAGTTTCACAATTTTAGGGTGTAAGAAGAAAAAGCCCAGTCACACATAGACTGTAAACGAGTCTGAGGGACATCTAAAAGACCAGATCTGGAGGAGCAAAGATCACATTTAGGGGTGTGAAAGGGGTTAAAAGCTACATTTCTTTTATCATAGTGCTATTGCTGCCATTTTATATGTTATCTCTTTATACACCCTTGTCTGTGGTAAAATCACTAACTAATGGCTTATTGCTTAATTAGGGGATGTTTTGTTATTCATGGGTAAAATTCCTGTTTTTTATTGTTTTTCTTTTTTATTAAATTCTTTATATCCCTTATTTTCTCTAGATTAACATCATGCAGAGTGAGACTGTCCAAGACGTTGTCCTATTAGAACCTCGGTGGCTGTGTAGTAATGTACTCTGCAAGCTTCTCTCTATTGAAACCCCCAAAGCCATCCACCATTACCGCGGCCGCTACCGCATAGAAGAACTCCAAACCCTTGTCTCTGAAGGTGACATTGATGAACTTCTCCAGGTGCTGGATGCCATGGATGTATGTGCACGGGACTTGGCCAACCCAGGTATGGTTGATATCCCTGCCCTCATACGCACAGGTGGCCTGCAGCACACCTGGACTGACGAGGAAGATATCGAAGGGGAAGACACTTTGCTTTATGGTGGAGTGCGCTTGGTCCCTGCAGAACACTTGGCGCCTTTTCCTTGTGGACTCTTCCATAAGCTGCAAGTGAACTTGTGTCGATGGAGCCGGCAGCAAAAGCCTGAAGTTGAAGCTGAGGATGTTCGATTGTGGACTGGAGGAGCTCGGGTTGGACTTGGTGGTGCTGAGGCTCTGGTTCTGCTTGTTAACCACGGACAGGGCATGGAGGTACAGTTACGAGGACCTGAAGCAGAACCTGGACGTTGCTATGCTCTTTTGGACACATTGTGTGGCATGGCCGAGGGTCTTTTGGCTGCTACGTTGCCTGGTTTGCTTACCGCCCGACATTATCTAAGCCCTCAGCAGCTACGGGAGCACCACGGCCCTGTCATGCTCTACCAACCGAGGGACTTTTTCCGTGCTCAATCACGTGGTGAGAATGCCCTATCCAACACCATGGGTGGCTATCGTGAGAGCTTTGTTAGTATCGTAGCATTAGGTTGCACCCAGGTCTACAAACAGGGCTGTCTCGGTGGAGAGGTGCCTGTGGCGGAGGTCAGTCTTCTGGCCCGACGCAAGCTTTGCCGCCTGCTGGATCCACCTGATGCCCTTGGAAAGGACTGGTGTTTGCTTGCCATGAACTTGGGTCTTAGCGAGCTAGCTGCTAAATACAGTGCTGGCACCAATGGGACTCCGCCTACAGACCCACTTTCCCTCCCCAGCCCAACAGCCGCACTTCTGCAAGAGTGGAGCCAGCGACAAGATTCGACCATAGGTGTTTTGGTTGCAAAATTGCGAGAACTTGGCCGTCGTGATGCAGCGGATTTCCTTCTTAGAGCTGCGCCAGTGTTCCGGGGCAATGTGGAGATCCTGGGCACTCCACCAGAGCCCTACAGCCCGGTGTGCAATGGGGGCGGCACTTCTTACAACTCCATCAGTTCCGTGATCTCTCGTTAGGACACAGTGTTCCACTGTCTGTAGAGAAACGTGCAATTTAAACCAGTGGAGTGGTGTTAAATCTCAGATTCATGGTTTTGTAAGGCTGAAGTATTTGAATTAGATACTACGTTCATATTCATGTTGTTGCCCGTTGCAATTTCTTGAATGTTCATCCTCTGTATCTTGAAACTGTGCCTGTGTACATTTTTCCCGCAAATCTGTTATTGATTGTCTCACATTCCCAAGGGGAAACTGCAGTAGAGTTTTCTTAAAATGCCCTTATTCTACAGTTTGAAATTCTTTTATATATTAAGACAACCGTTATGGCATAATTATACAAAATTTGATGACTGAATGATAGATCACCAAGTGCTTGTCAGCATTACTTGATAAAGAGATAATGACTCAAACAACTGAGTGCCTTTAAGATGGTAAGTTGTTGTCAAAGAGCCATCTTTCTAGATTTCAAAATTGGATGTGCCGTGTGCCACCTACTTAGCCGTAGCCACACTAATCTATTTTAATTTGAAAACATAGTTTTCAGTTTCCTAACGTTGCCATTTTCCACAATATGTGATCATTTTCGAGCATTTCTTGGTGGTGGAAAACGCTGCTCTAGTGTGGATGAGAAGTGTAAATAGTGAAATCAATAAGTTTTCAAACAAAAATGTATTGGTGTGGGCATGGCCTGAAATTAGTTAAAACACGTTTCAATGTTTACCCTTCTTATAAAACCTTTTTATGAACATATCTATGGTGAAACAATAGATTTAAACCTATTCTCAAATACACAAAAAGTGGGTAGTTGAAATTTTCTGCCTGAACGTTCCCTCTTGCAGCTAATAGGCATCATATTTCAGTAAAGAGTTTTATTCAACAGCTGAAGCACACACACAAAACATTCCTTGAAACACAAAATACATGCTACCTTATGTTAAAGTCTAGTTCTTAAGATCTTCTGTCCTAGTGTATTTGCTGACAAATTAACATTTGTAAAATATTGCGGCCCTGGCAACTTGCCAAATGGAAATGATGACATATTCCAGGCATTAAAATGTTTTAAATATAATGTCTGCTGCCATCTGTTGATTAGCATGAATATTGTTATAATTGTTCAACTGTTATCTTAATATTTTCTGTTTCAGACATTTACACAGTTGTTGTGCTTTTAAGTCAAGTTTATTTTGTGCTGACTATACACTTGAGAAATAAACCAAATAAAACAACAGCACTATTTTAAGGGATTGAAATTGGGCAAAGGTGTCCTAAAATGTTTCCGTATTTGCAGTGCTGTAGTTAAGCTGTAACAATACTGATGTTCCTCAGTTATATTTCTACTAGAAATATTTAAATGAATAGACATTGATTATTTCTGATTGGATTGTATAGAATGTGGTATGCTGGACTCAGATGCAGTAACAATTTGAAAACTGTTGATGGCAGTAAAGACTCTTTCATGTAAACACATACCATTGCTTTCCTTTTTAAGAAAAAATGCAGTTTCGTCTTTTTTGTCTGAAAAATTACCAAGAACACTGAACTGTCCCATATATTATTTTGTGACCGGTCTTTCCCCCAAATCTTTTACCAAAATTACAAACAACAAACTTTTTAAAGGGAACTAGGCATATGTTGTTCTCATTCCAAAAGGCACATTTTTATATTGTGATTAAGTCTATGTATTATGGAGCTCTTTCTCTGTTTAGCTGTGATCAAGATTCATGATTTCCCATTTTAAGACACTTAACAAGGTACATCAGAGTGGAATGTATCCTGTTGTATTTAAGACTTGTACAGTCATCTCTTTGCACAAGACCTTTGCCACTATTTATATTATGTTCTGAACGCATGTCTCTGAATGCTCATAATACTTCCTTAACTTTACAGTGTACTGATTTTTTTATAATAAATTGTTTACTCAATGACTCTCATCAATGTTATTTTATTTTAAACTTAAAGGGATGTTCCAGGTTCAATACAAGTTCATCTTAATCAACAGCATTTGTGGCACAATGTGGATTACCACAAAATAATCATATTGATATGTTCCTAATTAAAAACAAAAAAACAAATGGAGGTTACAGTGAGGCACTTACAATGGAAGTGAATGGGGGGGGTTCAGGCAGATATGTGAAGCTTATAATTTTATAAAAGCACTTAAATTAATTATTCTGTTAAAATCCATGTATTATTTGTGTTGTATGGTTGTTTAAATCATTATTTTGACAGTTGTTTAGGGTTTGTTGGCATTATATCATCATGGCAACAAAGTTGCAAAATTGGCAATGACTTTACACAGAAAATCTTACTAAAATCATGATAACATGCATATTGTTTATGTCTGTGGTAGAAAGAGTGTGTATTTTAACATTTACAGACTGGCCCAATTCACTTCAATTGTAAGTGCCTCACTGTTTAAGAAGTCAGTGCTGGAGTCCAAATACATTTTTGTGGTAATCAATATTATGTCACAAATGCTGTCGTTTGAGCTTAACTTGTTTTGAACCCAGAATATACCTTTAAAATATCTTTCAATGTTATTGGTTTATTATTCAATTATACTTCCTGATTTGCATATGCTACCATTTTCAGAAAAAGTATAGTTTGTAGGGTTTCAACATGTCTGCAATATAAAAATGGACGATAAAATGGACGATTCCAACCCCACATTGGTTTAAATTATGTAACTGGCCAATAAACATATTCCATTAATGGTCTGCGTGCTTTGCAATTTTGTCAAATACTTAGAAATACCTTAGAGTGAATTCTGGATAATAAAAAAATCTGCAAAATTAATTATGACACTGCTGCTGATAATGAATTAGTCATGTGAATTGGCAGGGACTGTAGCCTGAACAAACTTGAATTATTCAGCACAAAAAGAACACCACTGTTCCTCAGTTTCAACATTCAAGCTTTTTGAGGAAGGCCTAAAGAATATGTAGAGTAAAAAAATAAAACTTTTGAAACTTGTTTGAAAAATCTCTTTCTGGTAACCTTTAGCACAGCAAAATTAAACATTTAGTAGGTTAACACTGTTATAGCCTACTAGTCCAACAACTTGGTCATGTTTACCTTTTAAGTGTAATGTTGCTCTTGCTCACAAAATCGCATCTCTTTTAATTGAGGTCCTTTTTGATCATCACTGGCTGATTTGGGTTGATGGGTTTAAGTGATAACTGCGCAATCAGCCCATCTGTGCCTATTGTGTGTCTCTTGTGACAGACAAGGCCATTAATCAAAGTAAGTGTTCCTCTTTGTTTGTATGTTTTATTCAAAACTTTTGGAGAATGGGAAAAGTTCCCATTCTCTTCTGTTTGCAGCTCTGTTTCTGGTACCTTTAGCATAGCAAAATTACATGTTGTAAACATTTAGGCTAACACTGTTATTGCCTACTAGTCAAACAACTTTCAGTGTTATGTTTACCTTGTAAGAGTAATAATGCTCTTGTTCACAAAATCGCATCTCTTTTAATTGTGGCCCTTTTTGATCATCACTGGCTGATTTCGGTTGATGGGTTTAAGTGATAACAGCGCAATCAGCCTATCTGTGCCTATTGTGTGTCTCTTGTGAGAAAAGGCCATTAATCAAAGTATATTTTCCTCTTTGTTTGTATATTTTATTCAATAAAGCTTTATTGACCGGAACAACCTTTATGGCTAACGGTATGTTTAATAACTGAAATAGAATTCTGTGACAAAAAAACGGATAAACACAAACTTTGTAAATGCTAGCCTACTCTTTGTTGTCAAGTTTATTTTTTGATTGTTAGTTTGTGCTTTTTTTATACGCAGCGTGTTTTAAACATCGCAAACTCGAGTACAAAAAGGTAGGACACATTTTATCGTGATTGGGCTGTTTGTTTTATAATGCAACATTGTTTATCTGTGTGAGTAAAAGATCATCTGCCGGGAAGCCGTCACGTGCTGGTGGGTCACATGCTATGACGTGTTCATGAGGGCGGGATCAATAGATCTATAGGCAAGACTTTCGACCAATGGGAAATTTAGGAATTTGGCTTCAGATCCTACAGCTTTATAAACTTGTGGCCCCCTTTGCAACAGAGAACATTTCCTTCTGAATATCAGCAATACGGGTAAGTTTGTAGCATTTACAGCGGGACGGGCTGTTGGCGTGTTGTTGTTTTTTTTTTCATTGCATGAAAAATAATGTAATTTGTAATACATTTTCATTTTAACTGTCTAACAATTACTTGGTTAAATAATGTTTCGCCTTATCTACAACAGTATGGACCTTATTGCGTCACACTTAAGCTGATACAAAGTAAATTCTTATGAATTGACTGTACTGTCTCTCGCGATACACGTGTTTTTTATTATTATTATTAATAATTATTATTATTATATATTCTCTTATTTTAGCAGCGCACCAAGCCGTTTGTTATAACAGATTTTTTTTTAATCGTTTCCTTTTCGATTTCCGTGGCCTAGTTTCGCTCTTTGTTTTCTTTTCCTGGGAAACGGTGGGCTGTAACCACACAGATCCCGTGACTGCTGCAACAAGAACATTTTATTCCGTGTCCAGACGAGTGTGTCTGTAGGCCCATGTAAGCAAATATATTTATAGAATAACTGCTGCTAATGGTTGACGAAACGAGGCTCAATTAGGACATTTGTTGTTATTTGTTTCAAAATATAAAAACAGTATGCTGTGCGGTATTGGTCGCATATAAAACAGACAGTCTGTTTTTAAGTAATTTTCCAGGATTAATGATTCCACACCATTCAGAGTACTCATTGTTTATTATCCGTGTGTAAGAATGTTATTACCTGCTGTTTGTTTGTTGCTTGTATGCTGTAAACAAAGATTTCGCGGCAGTATCCTGATCTGCAAGGCTGGAAATGCATACCAGTCTTTTAAATTTACATCAGAGTTAGGTGACTGTGGAATGTGAGGTGACATGTCTGACTTTGTTTTGTTGTTTTCTTCAGTGTTTTCATCATGAGGATGTATTTAGCAGCATTTGCACTTTGCCTTAGTGCAGTATTTGCTGCTCCTACTTCGGACAAGCAGTTGGACGACCATTGGGATCAGTGGAAGGTCTGGCACAGTAAAAAATATCATGAGGTAAGATTTAAAGGCTCATTACTGTCTTACTGTTTCACTAGGCGAGATGAAAGCTGAATTTTACCCGAAACTTAATGTTATCTCTTGTTAACACAGAAAGAGGAGGGGTGGAGGCGGGTGGTTTGGGAGAAAAACTTGAAAAAGATCGAACTGCACAACCTCGAGCACTCCATGGGCAAACACACCTACAGACTCGGAATGAACCACTTTGGTGACATGGTAAGACTTAAAAAGCTCCTGTATTTGGGTGTTTACATGTTGATTTGGTGAAACTCGCTCAGCATTCATTAAATGTCTCCATGTTCACAGACCCATGAGGAGTTCAGGCAGGTAATGAATGGCTACAAGCCCAAGAATGAGAGGAGATTCAAGGGTTCCCTCTTCATGGAGCCCAACTTCCTGGTGGTCCCAAACAAGCTGGACTGGAGGGAGAAGGGATATGTGACTCCTGTGAAGGATCAGGTGAGATATTAAAAACAAGACATAAGCCCTGTCCCCAAAAGCCACTTTAGATATGATATATATATCTATATATATATATATATATATATATATATATATATATACTGTCCAAAGATCATATCTTTCAATGTATTTGCCTGGTGTATCTGGAAGTAACGTATATAAGTGTACTTATGTGACAAAACAGCATATACAGAGCCTCCTCCTATAAATGTGAAGTCCATTATTTTTTGTCTAAGCGTTGTCAATTTTGACTTTTACAGGGTGAGTGTGGTTCTTGCTGGGCCTTTAGCACTACTGGAGCCATGGAGGGTCAGATGTTCAGGAAGACAGGAAAACTGGTGTCTCTGAGTGAGCAGAACCTGGTTGACTGCTCCCGTCCTGAAGGCAATGAGGGCTGCAATGGAGGTCTCATGGACCAGGCCTTCCAGTACATCAAGGACAACGGTGGTCTCGACTCAGAGGAATCCTACCCCTACTTGGGAACTGTAAGCCTATTACATTGCTTATTGTTGATTACAAAATTATTCTCTTAATTAGAAAAAATTGCAATTACATTATTGAGCCAATACTTTTAATATTACATAAATTTTTATAACCATGTTGCTACCTTTGTTTTCAGGACGATCAACCCTGCCACTATGATCCCAAATTCAGTGCAGCTAATGACACCGGATATGTCGACATTCCCAGTGGAAAGGAGCATGCTCTGATGAAGGCTGTGGTCGCTGTGGGGCCAGTGTCTGTGGCTATTGATGCTGGTCACGAGTCTTTCCAGTTCTACCAGTCAGGTATGCATATTAGTCACGACAGAGTATGTATAATTTTAGTAAATTAGCCTTTTAGAATTTCTGATACAAACTAATATAATCCCACTGAATGAGTTGCACTAACCAACATACATGTCTTGTTAGGTATCTACTTTGAGAAAGAGTGCAGCAGCGAGGAGCTAGATCACGGTGTTCTTACCGTTGGTTTTGGCTTTGACGGTGAAGATGTTGATGGCAAGAAGTACTGGATTGTCAAGAACAGGTAAGAAAACTGTGTATTGTACATTCTGATCATACCTCGTACTTATTCAAGGATGGTCAAAGTTTAAAGTCGGTGTTAACCCAACGTGTTTTTTCTTTACTCTAGCTGGAGTGAAAACTGGGGTGATAAAGGATATATCTACATGGCCAAGGATAGGCACAATCATTGCGGTATTGCTACAGCAGCTAGCTACCCACTTGTCTGAAGGAGAATACCTAGATATCAAGAAATAGAATCAGAAGGCCACATTAGTGTCTCAGGTGCCTGAGTGGCTCACTGAAGCCCAGTGTAGTGAAAAAAAATTCACTTGAAACAGATGTCTGTTTGTATTGCAGTCTCTGAGTCTGGACAGTCAGAGAATGAAACCTCAACACTATAGGTATTGCGTGACACAATGTTTTAGGGAATTTATGCTATTGTTTTTGTTCATTTGTGTGCCATTGATTTTAGTTAATTTTGCCTCAGTGTGTTGTATATACATGCTCTTCACTGTGAATCTAAATGTAAAAAGAATTTTCTACTCTATGTATGATCAATAAAACTTTTAAAAAATGTAACTAACTGGCTTAGTTTTCTATCTAGCTTTTTTTTTACTCTTTGTGCCAAAAAACATATCCCTATTACCACATATTTTGATGATGTCTTCATCAACATTTAAAGTTTTGGTAATTGGTTGAGATAAATCCAAGCAAAAAATGTCTCAAAACTAGTGTATCTAGGCCTACTTAATCAGGAAGTTGGCTGGTTCTTATCTATATGTCTGAATGGTATTGTCTTTACCATCATGTTTTCTTATACTTTAACCCAAGGAGCAGAATATGGTGGATAAATATATCACTGATGTGTGGTTTTAAAGAAGAAAAAAAGGCATTTTTGGAAACTTGGCACATCAAAATATTCCTGATTTTTTTTTCACCGTATCTGCTATGATCTTCTGGAGAGGTGAACATTTACATGGAGAATTGTTGTTTTGCTCCAGCAGTACAACGTGTCCTATTTAATTTTTTTTCTCTTGGCATGTTGCCATGTAGTCACTAGACTAGTAAAAATGGGGTGGAGGTTATTGGGGTTTTGCACCTTGTGCGAGTGGGGAGGGGTCCGTTAGATTGAGAGGGTGTAGACATTTTACCAACTACCAGACAACACATTGCTGAAGGCACATGTTCACATTATGAAAAGGAGGAAGAAAGACATAGTGGTAAAACCTGGAAAAAAAAACACAGAAGGCCATTCTAACAAGTAGCAAAGAAAATTGCCTTAAACCTGATGTGTGCAAAAGAAAATTCAATAATAAAAAAAAAAAAATACTTATGTCCCAGATTAATGTCAACTACAGTATAGGCCAGTTACTATCATATAGCACTTTATTAGGAACACCTGTAAACCTACTTATTCATGTGATTATCTAATCAGCCAATTGCGTGGCAGCAGTGTAATGCAAAATATCATGTAGATACGGGTCAGGAGCTTCAGTTAATGTTCACATCAGCCATTAGAACTGGGAAAAAAATGTGATCTCAGTCATTTTGATTGTGGCATGATTTTTGGTGCCAGATGGGCTGGTATGATTATTTCTGTAACTGCTGATCTCCTGGGATTTTCACACAAAACAGTCTCTAGTTTACTCAAAATGTTGCAGAAATCAAAAAACATGCAGTGAGTGGAAGTTCTGTGGACGGAAATGCCTTGTTAATAAGAGAGGTCAGTATATATGTATTGATTGATTGTAACATTCCTCTGTTTGTTTGTGTGACCTATCCAACCCAACACAGCGACATTGACTCAACCAATGGTGTGAATTTCAGGCGGGACTTTTCAGGTTTGTTCAATGAATGGAAGATGGGGGAGTTTTCTGAAATCTGTTTGAATACAGACTATTTTTGCGATTCTTTGCATCACGCTAGTGGTGTAGAAATTACTTTGACTTTAATGGTTTGACTTCAGTTGTTTGTTTGATTTATTTAGCTGAAATTAAATAAAAAGCCTCAATATGTAGATTAATGGGAATTTAATTGGGTTCTCACATTTATCACCTTGGATACAATGTTAAGATGCAATCAGGCTACTTTTCTGCCCTATCTTTGATTTTGTTTAACAGAGCAAATCAAAATAGAAAAGAAATTCACTGTAAATATCTATTTCTGATGTTTCTTGACAAAAGACAAGTATTCTTCCACATCATCTTGGGAGCCCACCACAAGGGGCACCCTCTGGTGCAGTGTGTCAGGATTAATATCCAGGACACGTTGAATGCCTGTTGTGGCTATTCCTCCAGCCTGTTCTATCAGGAAGGCGATGGGGTTACACTCGTACAGCAACCTCAGCTACAGAGAATAAAAAACAAGACAAAGAGAACTGCTAAATCTTGGCAAGACATGTTTCGCTGATATGCCCATCAATACAAGTTGAGTTTTTACAAATCTTTGAGCACTTATCGTAGTTTTATCTTGAATTTAAAGTCAATATGCTTTATTTTCTTATCACTTTGTGGATTTGTGTCAACAAGGATATATTGAATATTTTTGTGTTCAGTCACACCTTTTGTGTGTGTGTGGGGGGGGGGGTCAGGTTTGAGTGGTTTACGAGGACTTTTTTTTGGTTATAAATGGTAATTACAAGCATATTATGCTATAAATGGGGTTTGTGAGGACTGTTTTTTTTTATTCAAATGTAAAAATGCAGAAAGTTTTTTGTGAGGGTTAGGTTTAGTGGTAGGGTTATGGGATAGAATCTATAGTTTGTACAGTATATAAATCATTATGTCTATGGCGATTACTCATAAGTATAAAGTTTAAACAGTACAGCACTTCTTGAGATGCAGCATGGCCTGCAGATACTATATCTGGATCAGCTTTTCAGCTGGGTGTATTTGCAAACATGGTACAAGCCATATGTTATACAATATGTTTAGCCATTGCTTTGAGTGACACAGTTCTAGGTAATTCAACCTGAGTGGATGAATGTTATCAGAATACACCTTGCCTGAACCTGCAGTAAACCATAAAGTATTCTACAGTATGCAGCATAACACAGAATAAGATAATGGATTACTGAAGTGTGCTAATACCAGGGTTGGGAAGGGATGCTTTTGAAATGCATTCCAATACAGATTACTGAATACATTCTCTAAAAAAACTAAATATCTTATGCAATGTTGTTTCTAAAACAAGATCAATCAAATTGATCCTGTTTTAAGGATTTTTAGATATTTTGAAAGGAAAACAATCCAAAAATGATTCTCAAGAATATGATTTGTTTTCCCTAATATCAAAATTCTTACCAGGAAAAAAAGAAAATATGATCCAATGTGAATTTTCTTGATAAACAATATTATCGTGCCTGGTAGCATGTGCATGTAAAATGGCTAGAAATAGCATTTTAGCTTAGCATAAAGCTGACAATTTACACAAGGTTTATTTTTATTTCTGCTCAAAACTTACTTCATACTTACTTCTCTGTGTGCTTGTATGAATGTAACACATCATAAGAAAGTGTTTCACCGCTGTTCAAATGCACTTTGGATCGCATCATTTATATGTGTAAATGTTTTCCATCTGAAAGGACTAAATACTAAATGAAACAAATGAAAATAAAGTAATCTCTTCAGAAATCAAAATACTTTTTGAATGTAACTGTATTTTAATTACCAATGATTTAAATTGTAACTGCAGTGGAATACAGTTACTTATATTTTGTATATTATATATGTAATCCCGTTACATGTATTCTGTTACTCCCCAACCCTGGCTAATACATTATGCCAGAGTGACCTTGTCTGCTGGACACAATCATATTACAGATGAACCCTAATGATATGATGCTTTCAAGGTTTGGATGGTCAGTTTCAATAATTCTCCTTTTTTTAAAATAGTTGTTATGCTGAGTTTCAACATTTTTTATGAGTTTTGCAGTTCTTTATAAGACATGAACTAAATAAACAAACATAATGACTCACCGTTCCTTTTGGACTCTTTTTATTGGCTGGGTACATGAAGATGCCACCATAGGCAATGGTGCGGTGCACATCAGATACCATCGAGCCAACATACCTGGCACTATATGGGGCGCTGCCATCCTGTAAGACATATCACATGTGGGACATGTTTTTATCATTATTCACTTGAATATCCACACAGTAACAACTGTGTTACTAGAGGATATTTATGCTTTGCCTTAGATATATTGTACCACAGTTTGAAACAAAATAAAACCATGGTTTTCACACCTTTTGACTAATGAAATTGCATGACTTTTCCATTTATATGTGAGTACTGCATTTAAAAAAATATTTGTACATGGATTCAAAATGATTAAATATAGGTATTATTTTATTTTATATTTTATAATATGTTTTATTAATTATTTGAATTATATTAATATATAATTAAATATCATGAACTATATTCATTAAAACTAATTTTAAATTGCTTTCACAAAGCTAGCCTCTTGAAATTATTTAATTTCAAATATAACAAAAAAAATTATAGTCACTAATGATTTTCCATGTCTTTTTTACATTTTAAAAATTTCCATGACTTTTCCAGGCATGGAAATCAAAGTTTTAAACTTCCCAGATTTTTCATGACCATGGGAACCCCTGTAAAACCAAAAAAGATGTTGTCAAAAATGGATACACTCACAATGGATGTCTATAGGGCATTTGTTTGTACTTCGTTTTGACAACAATTCAAACGAAAAGTCTAAAAATGATAAAAGTCTAAATTATTTTCTGTGGTAATCGACAGTGTGCCACAGATGCTGTCTGTAGAGCTTAACTTGTATTTAATCCAGAATATTCCTCTAATGACATAGTTAACACATTACTGTGACATAGAAAGCAGCATAGTTAGAAGCAAAGGTCACAGGTGTTGAAGTACAAAAGAGAAAATAGGAAGTGTTAGAGGATCCAGGAAACTGAAAGTCAGCTGGATAGTACCACACATCTTTCATGAAACGTAAGCTTTGAATGTATTTTCCTTTATAAAAGATGTAAGCAGTAAAAAAAGAAAGTGACCAAAAGGAGATGAATGTAAAGTTGTGATACTTTGCTATGATATAGCCAAATCCACATCAAGCATTGACACACAATATGCAAACAAATCAATACTTCATGAGGTCAGAGATAGCACGTCTCTGACAACAAACAACAACTACTGCCTCAAAAACAACATGGACTGATATAATATATAAATCCGAGTGGATTTGATAATACTTCATATACATGATTAGCATGTTTACTATTTCGAAATGCAGATATCTGAATGTTTTTTATCTATCAGAGTCAAAAGCATTCTTGTCTTGTTTATTCTTTTGTTCTCATTATCATCAGATTGCACATCTTAAGAATGAACAAACAAGAACACAAATCCCAGGATAGACAAGATCTGACTTCTGGCATGATGTCATCTTCCACAAAAAATACAATTAGCTTTTAATAATTAACCATGTGTTTACCAACTGACCCATGAAATATCCAATCTCAGCATATTTTAAGTACACATTGTACCCAGTCTCCATCTATACTTGTAATAAGTGGTGTAACATGAATGAGCTGTCTGCTGAGTCTATACATTCCATATTGTCATGGGTCAGAAAACAGAACTGGACACTTTTTGCAGAGGAAGTCTTTCATCACTTCCCAGTATGTCACTTAACGTCAGCTGGTGCTGAGCACAGCCGTGCAGTGACCTGTCATGCACAGTTTTGACCTGTCAGCATGCATGGTTCAGTATGCGATTCACAATTTGGTTTAATCTGATCAATCTTCAGACAAGCTGAGCAACATTCTCTGTTCTGTTGCAACTTGTCTGGAGCATGTGAGTAAGGCTGCTTGATCACATGATGTTTGTGGTACAAAATATATCGTCATGCGGACTCAAGGGTTTGATTTGTTTGGGATTATGTGAGCTCTGATCCTGTGGATGCATTTAGCTTGAAAAATCACAAGTCCTTGCTTAGATTTTCCTCATAACACTTTCCCAACAAAACAGATAAAACAATATTATAGTGACATTTTATCTGTTCAAATCTCAAATACTCACCTCCGGGTATTTCTTGTGCTTTAAATACTCATTCACTGCAGGGTCAAAATAATTAGAATTGCCTTCATTGATGCTGTAAGTCTTCCCCTTTTTCTTGATCTTCACATTTCTGTCTGTCAGAATGAATTCGCCAATTGCCTGAGGAGGAACAACAAAAAATTCTAATTTATGTTACTGGCACACAAATGTGTCAGATATATTTGAGCTATAGTAACCAAATATAATTGGGCCACAGATGAGGAATCAAAACTATTTAATTGTAGCCACAAATAATTCAAGACTTTCATCTGAAATTGAAAAAAGAAGTGCCTACTCTTGAACCCCGTCTGAATGTGTAAAAAAAATCTACAAGCGCTAAACCATGAAGAGAAGTGAAACTCTCACTTATAAGTTATATAAGAGTGAGCAGTGTAAAATACAAAATAAATGCTATCCACCAAAACCTTGTTTTTCATTGGTTTTCTCAACGGCAAGTCACACAGTTTACTACATTACTCTTTTTGTTTTTAAGACAATATTATGTTTGCTGTCTGTGCACTTTGCTTATATAGTTTTGAATAAACTGTAAATGATTCACTTTAATGTCTTCTAACTACACTGTTTCTTATGACGGGCAATATATTGACAGGATATATGGATATATGCCAAGTTATATACTACCCTGTAATATATTGTTCATTAGTAAAACAAGAGAAAGAACTAGGAGCGGCCTGAGTAGCTCAGCATTAAAGACGCTGACTACCACACCTGGAGTCGAAAGTTTAAATCCAGGGCGTGCTGAGTGATTACAGTCAGGCTTCCTAAGCAACCAATTGACCCAGTTGCTAGGGTGAGTAGAGTTACATTGGGTTAACCTCCTTGTGGTCGCTATAATGTGGTCCTCGCTCTCGGTGGGGCATGGGGTGAGTTGTGCATGGATGCCACAGAGAATAGAGTAGCCCTCTAAGCGTGCTATGGATTGACAGTCGCAGACACGGAGGCAACTGAGATTCATCCTCCACAACCCGGATTGAGGCGAGTCACTACACCACCATGAGGTCTTAGAGTGCATTGGGAATAGGGCATTCCAATTTGGGGAGGAAAGGGGAGAAAAAAAAATTTAAAGAAAAAAAAGAGAAAGAGAAAAGACTAGATGTGCAACAAAGAAGTCAAAAAAAAAATTATAGCCACTGTTGCTCATTGGAAAGAGGGATAACAAAAATTTGAGAAAAAGAGAAAAATCCTCGAGGTATAATTCCCTAGTACAAAGAGGCACATTTTATAGTTGTGTAAGGTCTGTAAGGTTTACAGCTAGTTTGTGAGCCATTCCCACTTGTTGATCAGCTGTTGATGTTTTCACTGATGGACAAAACTATATGTGCCTCTTTGTACTGGGGAATTATACACTGATGAAGGCTTTCTTAGCCAAAATGTGTTGGTCATTACAGTATATGTTTTAGATGACTTAACCTGGTTAAATAAAGGCTTTTTATTCCGTACCACGTGAGTGCTTTGGATTTTTCTCTATATACATTTTTCACAGACTGTAATAATGCGTCTCCGCCTTATTTATTAGTTTAAATCTCGCATTAAAGTACATTTTTTCAATATTGGGTGAAAATGTATAAAATTATGCTCTTTGTTATATTACTCTGGAATTCGTTTTTAAAAAACGAATTACCACAGCTGCGAGGGGGTTTTCTACAGCTTCTGAGACAGTGACAGTAAATTTGGTATCTTGTCGTTTACTCTTAATCAGCTGTTCATTTTTTCATCTTCTGGAAAGTCATTAAAATGTAATAGTGGACTTTTTTCTTTTGATTTTGAAACACCGCTTAACCAGCAAATATTTTCTTCCACGTTTCAACACATGGAGTGTGAAATAGGTTTATTGGCACGTCACTCAATGACAGTGGGCGTCATCTATCAGTGAGACGTCCACTTCCATAATGAACTTATCTTAAAGAATCAACACCTAAGCCAATGTTACGGTCATTTATAGCATTTATTTCGCCCAATATTTACCTTACATTTGATAAATGTATTAAAATTACATGATTGGCAACATTTTGGTTGGCAACTTCATCTGAGTTAACAAGAAATTTCTTACTGTAACAAGCTCAGCCATAAACTCACTAACCAGAAAGTCCAAATATCGATTTGGAAAGGTTAGGCCCACCATTTGTGGTTAATTTGATTACCACAAAATTTAATTTTGTAAAATAAATTTGAATTTAAAAAAAAAAAAAAAGTTACAGTGAGACACTTACAATGGAAGTGAACCAATCAATAAACATTTAAAAATATTCACTGTTTCAAGATTACAGCCACAAGACAAACAATATGCGTGTTATAAACTTTGTTGCCATGACGATGTAGTGTCAACAAACCCTAAAACGCCCGTCAAAATTACGGCTCATTAACAGCTCAAATTAGTTTAGTTTCAACCGAAGAATTAATTTAGGCCTAAGTGCTTTTATAAAAGTATAAGCTTCACACATCTTTCTTAAAACCCTCCAAAACTTTGCTCCATTTACTTTCATTGTAAGTGCCTCACTGCAACTTCGATTTTTGCTTCTTCTTTTTTCAAATAGGGGCAAGTCAAAATGATCTTTTGCGGTAAAGAACATTATGCCACAAATATTTATTTAAATGAAAAATCAACCCAAAGAGGGATACAAATTAAAACTGGAAAACTAGTGCTAAAATTAAATACAGGGATATTTATTGCCTTATTAAAAATTAATACTATTTTCTACCCGTAGTTGTTCCTTAAAATATTGTTAATGTTCCTCCTTATATGGACAAGGAGAAAACCCTGACGTCAAATCGCCATAGATATTCTAAAACTCAGTATGTTTGTAGGCTCTGGCAATATTATTCATTGTTCATCTATCCTTAGCAGACTTTAACCGTGTTGTGCTTACTGGATCCAGCATGAAGAAGTTAACTCCAGCCCCTGTACTGAGAGCCACTAGTGTGGCGCTGCCGTAAAGGGCATACCCTGCACACACAATCTGGTTGCCTGGCTGCAGGGCATCCTGGTCAGTTGCAGCTCCATCTGAGGCCTGTATCAGGAGAAACAACCGAGTCAGCACTGGCACAAGCTAGCTAAAATGATTTGATTTGTGGTGTATAGCATTGTAATCATTGATAGGCTGTTCATGTTTAATCAAATTAGTACAGATATATCATAACCCACAGTAGTAACCCACAACTTTAGCATTCATCTTATGATAGGCCTACTTGTGGGTTTCAACACAGCAAAATGCTGTTTCATAGCTAGACACAAGAGGTCCTTTATTAATCGTGTATCAGAACGGTTGTTTCTGTTAAAACAAAACAAGAAATGTAATTTGAACAGACATACCATCATACAACAAGCTCAATGACACCACATGCAGTGCATTCATGTTACTGCAGTTTTGTACAATAGCTTACAATATGGTACTACTTAGAAGAACAATGTTATCGTCAATCACACTTAAAAGTGCTAAATATGTTGAGATAATTTATTTTTAAAGGAATCTGATTAAATGGAATAAAAAGTCATATTGAGTCATATTCCATTGCTTAGCCAATATTTGTCATCAGGAAGGGTCAAATGCAGTCAGCTACTGTACCTCTTCGATCTGCATGGAAAAGTAGCACAAGAACACCAAATATCAAATAAAGCCATTTCACAGAACATGACAGAAAGCTACAGTCATACTATATGATATTTTGCATTTGCTTATGCAGTTCTCACATGCATCAATCAGTACACCTACAATTAACACATGCAATTCCTAAAAAAATGTTAAAGGATCATTTCTGCCAATATATTATGGATGTATTACACACTCACCCTTTTGTAGATGGCAAAGATGGTGCCCACAGGGGCCAAACAGTCAATGTTGGAGGAGCCATCCACTGGATCAAAACATACAATGTATTTCCCCTATGACACACACCAGCCTGAACTGAGTATACAGCCAAAATTAACTGGCGATCTCATGTGGTAATTATCTAAACGCACTTCAATAAAGATGTATTAGTGCACAAATGCATTAGTCTGACACAAAATATTTACATTGCAGTGATCATTCATTTTAAAACTAAGTAAAGGTGCCATTGTTTAACCAGACTTGAATTCATGTTAAGTATAAAAATCGTATTTATACCAGGGATGCACCGTGGAAATGGATTTAATGAAAAAAAAAAGTAGGCAGATAATTATACAGATACCGATATTCTGCCACTTAGCTTATTTTGTCACCAGATCACTTTTTTACTTAGGAATGCTTTAAAAAAATAAATAAATAATATATATATATATGTTTTTTTTTTTTTTGTTACAACCATAAATCATTTTCAATATAAATAATTTCCAATATTTCAGAAGTCAGAGTTTGCTGGTTTCAAAGCCTCTTGGATGGGTTCCATCATCATGTAACCTATAGCTTATATAAGTGCCACTTTCTCAACTGTCACTTCCGTTTGTGGTGTTTTTTTTTAGTTTTTTTTTACATTAACATAAGAACGAGAAATAATCATTTATGTTATTAGGAGTGGCAACCCTCCTATATTTTGGCTATTATTATTTCTGAATAATGGGTTATGAGACATGGATTTTTGGAGCTTCAAAATGCTACCCATTCAGTTGCATTGTGAGGACCTACACACAGCTAAAATATTCTTCAAAAAATCTGAATTTGTGTTCAGCAGGTGAAAGAAACATACCTGGGATGGCATGAGAGTAAATGATGAGTATTTGCATTTTTGAGTGAACTCTTCATTTTTGTTCACAGTGTAAATAGATCTGACATCATAAATGTTAATTATTTTGCTTTCAATAATTAAATATAAAAAGTCATTTGATAGTTTCTTTCATCCAAAGATCATCTTTTTGACATCACCACAGTATGTACCCATTTTATTGTAAACATTGCAACACCACACTCCCTGTGTGATAGAGTAACTTTTGCAAATTGTTTGGAAGACCAGCTCTGAAGTTTCATTACAACAAAAAGATTCCTACTTCATAATTATAGCCAATGCACATGGGCTTAATAATTTTAGATTTTGACAAATTTAATACAAAACAACGTTATGATATCACATGAATAAGAAAAAAAAAAGAAAAAAAATCACAGATGAGATGTATTTAACAATGGTGTCACTACAGTACATGGTGTTTATAAATTAACAGTGTTTAATTTTTGTGTTTACTATGATTTTACTACAAAATAACATGGTGATACTATCGTTACTGTAGTAAAACCATGGTTAATTTTTGTAAAGAATAGTTAGGGTTGAGTTTAGGGGTAAGAGTTGGTGTAGTTTGTCTGTGGGACACACTGCAGTGATGCCCCTATACTGTTCATATTTATTTAGGGCTGCAAATATTATCTGGCACTATTTGCACCAGGGTGCAAACTGCATCTAGCATTATTTGTACCAGGATTGGGGGCAAATCAGACTTTTGGGCCCCACTTCATACTATCCCATCTCCATTTGGTTCACTATAGGCATTTCTAAGTGCACGTTCATAACACATTCATGAACATGTCATTCCGCTACATCAACACAGTGATTGTACCCTTTTCTCAGCAGGGGTGAAGATGGCATCCTTGTTCTCTTCAGAAACCAGCACACAGGTGCCATAAGAGGCCTGCAGCATATTAATGATCAGATCATTGGAAAGCACATCCAGCTTCTTCTGCTCATCACCTGTGACATTCACTGAACCAGCAATGCCTTGACTGTGGGAAGTGAAGCCAGAACATGCTAATATTGCAAAACAGCAGATACTTAGATTCCTCTGTAGAGACAATACTCATAAGTAAGTATGAATAATAGATCTAAATGATTAAACAATTACAATGACTCTGATAATGCAGAATTAAAAAAAATAAACTTACAGGTGAGCAAGTCCTGCTGTCCTGACAGCAGATGAAATAGCTTTAACGGCTGTTAATATGGAGTTTATGAGCTGCGTAAGTTCTCCTTTGGCCCCTTTCACCTTCCGCCCTGTCTCCGTGATGAAGCGCGTGAGGGTCCATACGTCCACATCAAAGACGGACTGATCTGACATCCTTACAGTATCCCAGTGTGTGAGCAGTTGCAAAGGCAGATACTAACTGAATGCAGAGCCACTAGGCAGTCTTATTACATACACAGAGAGTGGATGAAACCCAAGGTTATATTGGTGAAAGAGATCAGGAGACAGTAGTGTATAGTCTGAATTCTAATACAGCCAGAGCTCAACAGACCAGCTTATAAAGTATGCTCATGGAATGCAGATAATTATTTATGTTTACTGTTGGCACATGACATTTATACAGGGGTTATGAGCTCATGGGTCATGAAGTAAAGTGGACGTGGAGCAAAATAAATTTTATGAGGAGTTTTTTTCCCAATGAATATTCGAGGTCCTCATCAAAAATTTTGTGTATTTATTTAGATTTATTTTATTTAGAGCGTTAATAATGTGTTATCAACAAGTCAAATCAAACCTAGAACCTTCTGTAAACACATCAAATACATTTGAGGAAAATGCATACACAGAATGTTGTCCATGCAGTATATTTGATTTACAGTTTGTAAAGTGCAATTAACATGTTTTCTTAGACCTTAATTTAAATTTTAATCCTCCAGAGGCACTCTAGCTAAAATATATTTAAGTACGGGTATAGATGTCATTCACGTAATTTAAAAGATTTTGGCAGGTTGGCAGACTTATTTCCAAACAAGCACATAATCTACTGTTATACCTTCTGCATTCTCATTTCCTTAAGTGAGCCGTAGACTCCAACAAATGTTTAATAAATGCATAAATGCTGTTAATAATTAACTCCAAAGCTCTTATTTTGTTTTATTTTCTCACTAACAATTTTTAATAACACATCATCTTACTTAAAGGGAAAGTTCACCCAAAAATGAAAATTCTCTCATCATTTACTCTCCCTCATGCCATCCAAGATATATATGACTGTCTCTCTTCTGCAGAACACAAATAAAGATTTTAGAAGAATATCTCAGCTTTGTAGGTCCATAATTGCAGGTGAATAGTGGCCAGAAATCTAAAGGTCCAAAAAGCAGCATATAAGTAATCCATAAGATCTAGAGATCTTTAGAAATGAGATGATAATTGCGGGTGAGAAACAGATCAATATTAAAGTAATTTTTTTACTATAAATCTCCACTTTAACTTTCACATCTGAAAGTCACGTGTGGTGCTTGTTTAGCTTCACTTTCCCTTTTGAAAGTGAAAGTGGGGATTTATAGTAAAAAAAAAAAAAACACACATCGCGTCTGAAGATTTGGATTTAACCACTGGAGTCCTATGGATTACTTTTATGCTGCTTTTATGTGCGTTTTGGACCTTCAGATTTCTGCATAAATATAAGATAGCATAAGTAAGTGAATAAATAATGAGATCATTCAAAAAATTTAAAACAATTTTTTTTTTTACAGCAGTAGTTGCAGTACTTCTTTAAAAAAAAAAAAAATTCTTTTTAAAATATTAAATGTTTTGCATAAATATACAGTATTTTCTCTCAAATAAAATGTTTATCATCTTTTCTGTTCTCTCAGATTTGTTTTTATACAGTATATTGTATTAATGGTGTAGCAGCTAAATAAAACAGCATACTATCAAATTTGGACAATTAACTTATAGCCAATCATGTTATAATTTTACATGCTGATAGACTCAATGAGCACTTTATTAAGAACACTGTGATCCTAATAAATTACAAGACGTGGTCATCTGCTGTTGTAGCCCATCAGCCTCAGGGCTCGAAATGTTGTTCATTCTGCGATGCTATTCTACTCACTACAATTATAGAGTGATTATATGAGGTACCGTAGATTTTCTGTCAGTTCGAACCAGTCTGGCTGTTCTCCATTGACCTTTCTCAACTACAAGGCATTTCCGTCTGCATAATTGCTACACACTGGATTTTTACAGAAATACTCAAACCATCCCGTCTGGCCCCATCAATCATGCCACAATTTTATCTCAAAATCACTGAGATAAAAATGTCTGATGGTTGATGGGAACATTAACTGAAGCTCCTGATCTTAATCTGCATGATTTTATGCACTGCACTGCTGCCACCTGACTGGATGATTAGATAATCGCATGAATAAGTAGGTGTCCAGGTGTTCCTAATACAGTGCTCAGTGTGTGTACATTTTGACCAACAACACACCAAAATGTGTCTCAAATATCAGCTGGGGTTTATGATCATTATGACCTTTACAGAAAATGTCAACTGCTCTTCATATGGTTGCTTTGACTTGTTGTACATCCTGTTCTGTATTCAAATCCATGTTTAAATAAAGCAAAACAGCATTTTTCATTAATAAATTATACTAATGCATTCTAAAAGGGCTTACTGAAATGTATGTAATGTCTTGTGTCAACCATATATTAGAAAAATGACAGTGTATACACAAACCAATCATTTATCAGTTTACATTTGTTTATCAATTACAATTCCTACTCCAAAACATCTACATCAGATTATGTAAACTCTCCTCACCAAACACAAGCATGGTTCACATAGTTTCGTTTGGTCAAAAACTTTATTCAAAAAGGTGCAAAAAGGCATTAGTTATTATTTGGTATGGACAGATGGAAAATAAGATCATCTTAAATTCAAATAATGTCCAATACTGTCAATAACACGTGTTTGTCTTTTTGATTAGCAACAATTTAAGCTGCCTCATTCACAGGGATTGTCTGCACCGATGCAGGAAATACTGTTTTTCTAAAGTACAACCTTCTCAAAACTATGCTACGGTATGCAAAATCCAATTTCAAGACTGCAGTTTCAACAAAGATTAAGACCAGTTTTAGAGAAAAAAACATAATGTGCTTTTTCCATGACCTCAAAACTGTTCTTCATTAAGGCATTGAGTGTATAGAAACATTTGGTTTTAGGTGTAGTCATTTGATCTCCATGATAAAGGTACAGTATTTTGAAAGTAAGAATATATTTTTGCATATTATTCTGGAGTGTCAAGTATTTTATCTCTTCTTTATTTTTATTATAAGGAGCCTGAGTGTACATTCTGAATGTTGGTCTTCATTTATGATGTTTCTGAAAGATGGAGATGTACTCATGAACATCATCAGGGGAACCCATCACCACAGGTACACGCTGATGGATACTCTCTGGCTGGATGTCCAGGATGTTCATGGTCCCTGTGGTGGCCATTCCTCCAGCCTGCTCCATGATGAAGGCCATGGGGTTGCACTCATAGAGCAATCGGAGCTAAAGAGGGGGAACAGAAATAGTGTTTTACACCAAGCTCAAGTCTCTGACTTGTTATTTATCTTAAAGACACTAACAGGAATTCTCTTCCTCATGCAAATGTAGTAAAGGCTGTCTGAACAACCAAGTGCCATAACTCTACAGGCAGACATTGCCTTTTTATGGATGTGACAATAATGTTGTGTGCTGCTCAGTACATCACTATATAGCAATGCATGCACACAGGTGAATGAAGCATTAAAAGTTTTCTCATTAAGGTATCTGAAATAAATGTACAAAATGGTATTGTGAAATAATCGCCAGCTACAAAGTTTTATAAAAAAGTATCTGTAATTCAACGGATAATTTTTCAGTCTAATTCTTACAGATAAGGGAGAGCAAACAATGCATGACACCTCCCAGGTGATGTGATACCTAACAAAAAAACTGGAACAAAGGTAGTGTTTTTTTCTTTAATTCACTCCTAATTGCTTTCAAAAGTATAAAACCCTCATCAAAAGGTTTTAGAAAAAACAAAATTGTCATACATATAATCACATTCATACGGTAATGGCCTGTTTTCATGGACTGCAAAGATCCAGATATTCCCCCTATTCAAAATAACACAAATGTATTCTATTTATCTCTGTATATTCTGGAAGTTGCTTATAAAATATGAACAATATGTAAATATGTCAACAATCTAACAATTATACTCCAAGCAGCATATTAAGATGTTGCTTATTTAAAATATAACTTATTCAGGTTGTAGTTATTAGGAAATTATGATCACATGTTTCAACAGTCCATCTACTGCAGTCCATGTAAACATTGTTATTATATGAATAGAACGTCTACAAACCTTTCCTTTGGGGCTCTTCACATTTGCTGGGTAAAGGAAGATTCCTCCATAAACAAGAGTTCGATGCACATCTGCAACCATAGATCCTACATAACGGGCTCCATAGGGTGCGCTGCCATCCTAAACATATTTTGAATAGTTACCACATACAGTATATCTGTAGTTTTATAAATAATATTGATAATAGATACAGTTTTGTTTTGTAAATCTTATTGAAATGGTTGAATTTAAAATGTGTCAGATTGTAACTTTAGCTTATATTATGGTTTAATTTGAAAGGAAATTGTTTACTAAATACTGAACCTCCGGGAACTTTTTCTTCTGCAAGTACTCTGTGACTGCAGGATCAAAATAAAGAGCATATCCTTCATTCAGACTGTAGATCTTTCCTTTTTTCTTTATCTTCACATCTCGGTCCACTAGAATGAACTCCCCGATGGCCTGACATTTAAAGTAGTAGGTGGCGAATTATAATATTAATTCCTTAAAGATTCAGTTGAAGTCTGAAGTTTACATACATCTTAGCCAAATACATTTAAACTCAGTTTTTCACAATTCCTGACATTTGATCTTAGAAAACATTCCCTGTCTTAGGTCAATTAGTATCACTACTTTATTTTAAGAATCTGAAATTTCAGAATAATAGTAGACAGAATTATTTATTTCAGCTTTTATTTCTTTCATCACATTCCCAGTGGGTCAATAGTTTACATACACTTTGTTAGTATTTGGTAGCATTGCCTTTAAATTTTTTAACTTGGGACAAACGTTTTGGGCAGCCTTCCACAAGCTTCTCACAATAAGTTGATTTTTGGCCCATTCCTCCAGACAGAACTGGTGTGACTGAGTCAGGTTTGTAGGCCTCCTTGCTTGCACATGCAGGGCTTTGTGATGGCCACTCCAATACTTTGACTTTGTTGTCCTTAAGCCATTTTGCCACAACTTTGGAGGTATGCTTAGGCATTGTTCATTTGGAAGACCCATTTGAGACCGAGCTTTCACTTCCTGGCTGATGTCTTTAGAAGTTGCTTCAATATATCCACATAATTTTCCTTCCTCATGATGCCATCTATTTTGTGAAGTGCACCAGTCCCTCCTGCAGCAAAGCACCCCCACAACATGATGCTGCCACCCTCATGCTTCACAGTTGGGATGGTGTTCAGCTTGCAAGCCTCACCCATTTACTTCCAAATATAATTACTGCCAAACAGTTCGATTTTTGTTTGATCCGACCAGAGGACATTTCTCCAAAAGTGAGATCTTTGTCCCCATGTGCACTTGCAAACTGTAGTCTGTCGGGCTCGTTTTACTGTAGATATAGATACTTATTTACCTGTTTCCTCCAGCATCTTCACAAGGTCCTTTTGATGTTCTGGGATTGATTTGCACTTTTCGCATCAAACCTTGTTCACCTCTAGGAGACAGAATGCATCTCCTTCCTGAGTGTTATGATGGCTGCGTGTACCCCATAGTGTTTATACTTGCGTACTATTGTTTGTACACATGAACATGGTATCTTCAGGCTTATGGAAATTGCTCCCAAGGATGAACCAGACAACTTTTGTCCACAACTTTTTTTCTGAGGTCTTGGCTGATTTTAAAAATTTTCCCATGATGTCAAGCAAAGAGGCACTGAGTTTAATGGTAGGCCTTAAAATAAATCCACAGGTACACCTCCAATTCTGTACACCTCCTATCAGAAGCAAATTGGCTAATTGTCTAAAGGTTGACATAATTTTCTGGAATCGTCCAAGCTGGTACAGTTAACTTAGTGTATGTAAACTTCTGATCAACTGGAATTGTGATATAGTCAATTAAAAGTGATACAATCTGTCTGTAAACAATTGTTGGAAAATAACTCATGTCATGCACAAAGTAGATGTCCTAAACAACTTGCCAAAACTATAGTATGCTAATATTAAATCTGTGGAGTGGTTAAAAAATTAGTTTTAATGATTTCAAACTACAGTAAGTGTATGTAAATTTCTACTTCTACTTAGACTTCAACTGGTCATGCTTGGTTAATTACAACTAAATGTCTATGAAAAGCATTTTTGCCATACTGTTGATTAACACTGAAATCACACATTTTTGTTATTATTGTGTAAGTCACTCTGAGAAAATGTACTCACTGGATCTAACATGAAGCAGTTCACTCCCTGTCCAGTGGAGAGAACAATCATGGTGGCACTGCCATACAGTGCGTATCCAGCAGCCACTATGTTTCTACCAGGTTGCATGGCATCCTTCTCAGATGGCTCATTGTTTGTGCACTGTGGACAGGGCATTTATTAAAGCATGTTCAATTTATAGGGTAGAATCCAAATCAGTGGATGGTTATTCTGTATATTCAGTCATACCTTTCTGTAGATGGCAAAGATGGTTCCAATCGAAGCAAGGCAATCAATGTTCGATGAACCATCCAGAGGGTCAAAGCAAACCACGTATTTACCCTTGCACACATACAAGAAACTTTGGTTAATTAAGTATTACTTCAAAGAGAGAAGAGTAAAATAAGGAGCAAACCATAAAACCAGGAATAATTCCAATCAAGTAGTGATTACAACTACAACTACGTAACTCACGGCTTAACCAATATCTTATGATGTATTATTGGAGAAATAAACTAGCTAGTGATGACTGCTTCCTGAAACAGCACATCCATCATTCGAACCACGTTTGATTCAACAATATAGCACTAGTGGAGTAATATCTTCTGAAGATATCAAATTATAATGGCTCATTTACATGTTCTTCAAAAAGCTGTTTAATGTGCAGAAGTATGTAATGCTACAGATGACTGCACTACAGTTATGGGGATTCCCTCAACATCAGACTTTGGCATTCCCCCGGCACATTTGAGTATATACCCACTCTTCAAAAACATATAAGAACTCCTCTTATGTGTTAACATAAGCCATGTTCTATGACAGAAGCCATGTGTTTTAAAGCATTTTTTCATAACAGCCTTTAATCACTTAAACGGCTGCATTCGTGTCAACGTTTCAGAACGCCATTATCTGCAAAAACCTGGAATAAGCAGTTTGCGAATGTTCACTGGAATTACGGTTTCGAGAAACACAAAAACAATGAACTATGTTGGTAATGATGGAACTTGAGACTGTAAGGCGGGTGCCAGCGAGTCTGGGCTATTCCTCAACAAAACAAAAGGCTCTCATGAGAATTAACATTTGAACTATCTCTTGCACATGTAACAGCAACATCCGAGATGCAACAAACTGTGCAGCTAACACCTCCATTCTACAGTCTCATCATCTCCCCCTACTCCCCCCTCACTTAAAGCTCACTAAAACCTATGAAATGTGAAATGTGTACAAAAAGTAACTATAACATGTTTGGTATCATTTAAAGTGTCTCAGTGTGCCTGGTAAACTGGTCTCATCCTCCCAGCCATAATGAAAAGCAAAAAGAAGTTATAAAATATGAGATATGTGGTGTGCCACTTAAAGGTGTGCCCCCCCCCCCCCCAGATCCTCCATACCTACTATATGTAAATGTAGTGAACCCCTCAATAGGGGACCCAAATCTAATTAGAAGGACAGACACCACCATTTGGTTAGCATATTGAATTATTTGGGTATTTAAGGAGATGTGACACATCGTTCGTGGTTCACTGTAGTCAGACGATCCCACACAGTTTACTGTGTGTAATTTATATCTGGTAACTGCGATTAACTTATTATGTTACCTGGTCAATAAATTGTAAACATTTGATTTTATTCTGACTGACTCTGAAATTGTTTTTCCCAAACAGATTAAATGATTTGTATGTTACCACAAATCTGCATCAGATTAGTGACGACTAATATTTGGCATCAGTTCAAGTGTACTTGGTTTGCTAAGACAGAAAGTGTATTTCCGTTTAGAAGAGCAAATGCTGCTTGACCAATCTAAATTCGTGTGTGTCTTACCTCTGTTTTAATTGGATGTTTCTCCAGATAAGTGTACGTGGGAAACCACGACATGGCCAATCCAAAGCTATTACAAGAGAAGTTATGTTGGTCAACTTACATCTGTAATAGTGGCCGTGACCTCTACTGAAGAAAACATTCAGTTAAATTCAAGTGTATGCATTTCCATGTGGGCTATACTGACGCATCTTTGATTGTGTATACATGAACGTGACCGATCTTAGGTAAATAGCAATTACCTCTGTTTGATGACCCAATACTGGCCACTTGTGATAGTGAGACCCGCAGTGTAGAGAAAAACACGCGAGGACCTCAAAGCAACATAGTTTCCTAATCTGAACAGGTAAAATATAATTAAAGGAGTTAAAAAGAATAATCAAACATTCGCTCACTTTTAATGATGCTCAGATATCATTAAAACCTTTTTCATTTATGGAGTCAGATGAAATAACGAGGTAATACATAAGAGCACATTTATTTTATTTAATCTTGTTGTGTTGCGTAAAAGAAAGACAGTAACGCGCAGAGACCTTCACCCGTATTATTGGAGACCCCCATTGGACCAATAAACAGGCTTACATGACCGTAGTAGGCTAACAATGCTTTTGGGACACGCACCCCAGACTGATTAATCTGCCAATATTTGGCCTTTTTGTGATTATCGGCATCGGCTGATAACAGTGTTCGCTTGGTCTATTAATAGAAGTGTTGTCAGTTCCAAAATATATAAATAGATTTGTCAATGGATAGTAAACACTTTCTGTTTTCAAAGTTTTTTATTTTCAAGTTTATGCAAATTTTAGTAAATAAGTTTTTATTTTTCACTTTAGAAAATCAAATTTGCTGTTGTTAAATTGGATTGTTTTTTTGGCATTTATATGGGGCACCCTGCTATATTTCAAGTAAAAGTAGTGGTGCAACGTCATGATGATATGCTCTATTATACAGGTATTAGGAAAATCGTACCGTTTTCTAACTCCACTCCAACCAGCTCCTTATTCAATCTTTTCTTATATCTAAACCACACTACTTCAACTCAGGACTCTCTGGTCAAGCTTTAGCATGCATAAAAACATTTATCCCTGGCTCATGTTTGAATTTATTTCATGATACTTTGTACAGATCTTTCAGCTTCCTTTCTATTATCTGTCAGCAGGCTGATAGCTAATGGGGTGAAAGGCGGTAATGGTTTTAGGTGGCCCACAACAAATTTGAAACTGTATTTTTTTATATCAAAGAGGCCCAGATGAATAAATAGTCAGGGGGTCCATAATTTCTTGCTACGGCCCAGGCTGCAAGAATTTGATTTAAGAAAATGTTTCTCGCCAACAATGTAGCTAAATGCCTAACATGTCCTATGTAAGAGTTGCAATCTGTCCCTTCCTAGTTGCTGCACACAAGATTTCCACTTTCTGCACAGACACAGAAAGCACTTCAGCAATCAGAAACCTCTACATCTTTGTTCCCAATTGCTAGAACATCAACTAAACTGTAAGAAAAGACACTTGTCTACTGAACCCGACAAAACTCTTCCTCCTTCTTCAGGAAATAGCCTTTTACATACAAGCAATAGTACTTACTCTTCTATCTGGCTCCACAATGATTGCACTGTCATGCTCCTCTGTGACCATAACGCATGAAGTGAAGGAGGATTTAATCATGTTTATGACAAGGTCATTGGAAAGAATGTCCAGCTTCTTAACCTGGTCACCTGTCACATTAGTGCTTCCAGCAATGCCATACCTGCAGAGAAGACCAAAATGAAACGGCTAGTTCATTAAAATGGCAATTAAAGTTGATTAAACTAAAAGAGCCCATGTAATGGATATATATATATATATATATATATATATATATATATATATATATATATATATATATATATATTTGATTACGAGTAATTATAAACAGACATTCAAATTTTGTAAAGACCACTCAATAAAGTAAATTTAGTTTTTCAGTTCTGCAATTTTGTTTCAAAACTATGGCAAATGCACTGAGGTGGTGGGGAAAGAATTTACAAGAAAGATCTCGCTTGAATGAGCAATTCTCTAAGCAAAACATATCTAAATTAGTTGACTTTATAAGCTTTATTTTATTGATTAATTTTTGTTTTTGTATTAAACCGCAGAAACATTAGTTTACCAACCCAAACCTTTTGGAGTGGAGGTCAATTATGTATTGTCTTAGGTTTGCATAGAAGTACTTACAGGTGTGCGATACCTGCTTTCCTGACAGCGCACGAGATTGCTTTTACAGCCGTGCACATCGCATTCAGAAGAGTTGTCAGTTCGCCCGTGCTTTTGGCTTTTCTGCCCTCTTCAAGCAGAAACCTCGTCAAAGTCACTACATTAGTATCGAAAGAACCTCGGTCTGACATGACTGCAGATGTACAAATGTCTTGTTGTAAAAATCTTGCTGTTATATATTAAGTTTAATTCATGCAGCTCATATCACGGAAACAAAACTATGAACGCGGAAATAGAGCGGGAAAGGGGAGTATGGAGATCTGAACCAATGAAAACGGCACAGCCAGAGGCACACAGAGGTGTGACTGGTGTGCGTGGAAGTTACAACAATGTTTCATTGTGGACACGGGGGTGCGGATAAAAGCCCCTCATGCCTGACCTCAGCCTTATCTCTGCTGTGTCATCATGAACAAGAATTTGACTCAGTTAGGGCTGAGACTATATTATATCGAGTTGCAGAAATAAGGGACGCAGTTTTAGTGTATGAAGGCAATTCTGTTCATTATTCACAGATTATTGATTAATACTATGTTCATATTGAGCGAAATGTTTTTTATTATTATTACATTTATTTTAAAGACATTATCACAATGCAGATTTTTTTTTAAACTTATGTAAAATTATGTGCTATACTTTGTAAAACTTTACGGGACGCCCCGCAAATAAACTAATATACTAAGTTAGTAGCCTATAACTAATTAGTTATACTAATATAACTAATAAACTATATAAACTAAAAGCTGCTAGTAACATTCAGGCAGTTAAAACTAGATAAAACAGACAGTTATAGGGGCACCCATTGTTGCTCGAGAGGACCCCATATGTACTCTCTAAAAGATGTAAACAAACAAATACGCAGGACACCACAATGAAAGTAAACGTTTACACATGCCCGAATATGAACTTTATGAAAGACTATGTACAAATTACTGTGACAAAAGGTGATTTCAGCTAAAGTGGGCCACTTTTTGATAAATCGTTTAGAACACCATTAAACGGTCTGCACATTTCAAGACTGCTCTTTGTTTGTTTACTGATGTATTTGATTTTAAATTGAAAATATGTAACAAAAAAACAACTTTTTGAACCCAAGAGCTGTTCAAATGTCAAAATTCCCCCTCTGTATCATCACTGCTGTGTTCAGCTAAAATGGGATAGTGAATCTGTATAGCAAAATCGTCATTGTGAACAACATTGTGCTCTTTTAATTTATTTAAAATGATTTCTTATTTAATTTATAACAATACAATAATGGCATTACAAATAAATGTGTGTATTTTGGGAGGTTTAGTTGAGACAAATTGATGTAGAGTTGCAGGTTTTAAAATAAGAACAATATAAGAATCTAACTTCAAAAGGCAATTTCCATTACTACAACTCACTAATTGTATTATTACCATTCTGTGTGAAGCTCCTTGAAGCTCCAAATGTGTGTGTGTGGTGTGTGTGTGTGTGTGGGTGTGTGTGTGTGTGTGTGTGGACACTTATGAGACAGAACTACATTGTTTCGCAAAGACTTTCTATATCATCGACATGGCTGGTTAGCGGTCTGTAAAACAACTGTAAAAGAGAAATTGCAATTTCTTTTCAATTGTAATTTTATGTATACATGTATTTTTGTTTCCAAATCAGTTGCAATGAAATGGGTATGCATGTTTGTGAGAGTGTTTTTTAGGTGATTGTGTATGTATTTGAGATAGATAGCTAGAGAGAGAGAGAGAGAGAGAGATACATACATATCATATACACACACACACACACACACACACACACACACACACACACACACACACACACACACACACAATGTAACACATCTAAACTTGAATTGGATTCTTTCAATATTATTATATTATATTAATGAAAACAGTTGAAACAGTAACAGTTTAAATAATTTGCAGTGATAATGAATCATAAATAAACTATGACAACCTTATCTGGACCATTAGACCTGATGGCCCAGTTTTGTGCAACTGATACAGACAATAATTTAAGCAGTAGGCAGCATCAAGCATCATTACAAACCTTATTCAGACTATAGCACCATATAAATCTTTTGACGAGAATGAAAATGAGGCCATGAGGTAGAAACAATGGCGCAGTATAAAGCTTTAAACAGCTCTTAGATCACATAGGCCTACAATTTTCACAACTTGTGCTTTCTGGAGTTTGGAGTTTTTTTTTTTTTTTTTTTTTTTTTGGAAAGATGTTGTTTTCCATGTTTTGTCCTTTAAATAACAGATTAAACAACAATACAATCCCTTTAATCCCTAAAAACTTTTTTAAGTTTTCATCCGTCAAAAATCAAATATGGCGGCACTGTGAATATAGCTTGCATAATAGGCTACCAAGCTGTACTCCTAGATCACATTTTTACCACTTGTGTTTTCTGAAGGGTTTTGTTTATTTATTTTGTCCAAAAAATAAAATAATGTAACTTTTTTTATTTTTGTTTTATGTTTCATTAGCGGAACAACAATTTAAACAATAACACAACCCATTGAAGGGACGGTAGGTCTACCCTTCACAGAATCATTTTTTCCCCGATCAAAAATCAAATATGGTATTCTGAAAAATACATTTTTATTTCAACACAATCAGTGCTGCATGGAATTGCCGGAGCACTCCAATGATAAAGATGTGTGTTATTAAACAGTGCAAATCTAGCTGTTTCAGATAGGACTTCTAGATTTACTCAGTTGTTTGTTCGGGACTACCTAAATGAACCACTAGAGGTCAGTAGATATTTTTTTTTCTAAGACTAACCAATCAAAAAAATATTAACCAACAATCACCATTCCCCACCGATAATAAGCCAACCCCCCAATTTCAGCACAACTCTGTTCTCATAATAATTTAGGGCTGTTGATTAGACTAGTATTTAAAATTCACTTGGCGACAGTCCAAACATTAGAAAGGCATTTAGAACGGAAGTGAGGTTAATAATTGTCTTAAACGGACTATCGCATAGCCTACAATGTCACAATTTCAATTGACCTCTTTGCTGTTTAAGATGGGCATACTTTCAAGTTACAGTTTTGAGTGCAAGTAATAAAAAAAAAAAAATAATTCACAGACTAGCCTGGCAAAATTCATATTAATTGTTGTCATGACTTCATAAAAAGTCTCCAGCTATAGAATAAGTATAAACGATATTTAACTTTAAATCTAAAATAATATAATCATTCAATTATAACACAACAATTCATGACATTCAGCCTATTTGCAGTAAGTGGGGCACCTGTCTGTGTACTTTTGTACGTCACGCTTTCATGTCAGGGAACATATAGGCTGAGTTCACATGGCTGAGACAAATGTTGGAGAAGTAGAAAGAGTAGTATGGTAGTATGCCATTAGAATTTAACCATATATTGCGCGCTCAGGCTTGGAGCACCACAATACATGCCGCTCTTTTGCGCATGAGCACAAAGAGGACACTTTACCGGGAATTTCACAAAGGAAGTTTTAAGTCGAGAAGGAGACGTATAAACACAATTCTTTTGGAGAAAAAAAGGTAATTAATTGTTCTATTAATAAAACCGCTGGGCGCACATTTATATACTAGACGTTATTATTGCTCAGTTCTCTGGTGCGCGTGCGAAACCTGATCCAGCAGCTGTACAACAACAGGTCTGCAAAACATCTTTGCCTTTCTCTGCGATATGTAAGCTTGTAACTTATTTAACTTAGTCTACAACTAAATAAATTCCTCGTGACAGTGCTGCAGGAAATATTAAATGCGTCTCCCGTAATAAGTCGCAGATCACGCGTGCAAACGAACATGGGAATAAATGTGGTGTAGTTTTATGTGCATTGGTCGTGTAACTTGTTTCTTCTCTGCAAGCATGAAAAGATAGATTGCAATATAATTTAGATGTTTAACGGGGTCAAATTTTGTTGTCTAAAGAAGACCTGTATTTTCTTCAGATTTTGTAATTCAACTTTATAGATATTTAGTAAAAAGTGAGCAAATTTATTTGTGTTAAGTTGTTCATCAGCATTAATATTTATGTATTCATTTGTATTTATTTAATTATTTCTTAAACTGTAGATGTTGTCATCTGAATCATTGTTTTAGTTTCTTCTAACAACAAGCACATGTCACTGTAAAAGTTAAAAGATACTCAGCACACTTTGGGTTTCCTCATTCACCACATGGTGGAACCTTCTGGAGATCCTCTTGACGCCCTTTAAAAGTGTCTCAAATATCCTATTTGTGTATTCAAGGAACTTAAAAATATATTTTGAGAGCCTCAAAGCCTGTCTCTTATGATGAGGTGACTGATAATCCTTAGATTCTTTACAGTTCTTGCAGAGTATGTTTCTCAGGGAACTAAGTGTGCTTAGTGGTTCTCCAGAGGGTTCCACAAATGTGACATCTGAAGAACCCTAAATGGTGCCTTGAGCATCTTTTACATTTTGCAGTGTAGAAATGAAGCATTCCATATTAACAGCATTGCTGTTCTTGTCCAGCTAACAAAGAAATTCTTCAAATGTAGACATAGTGTTGATGTCTCTTGATGGGACGTAATTATGATTATCACCAAATTCAGGAAGTTTCAATGGATTTTCTTGATAACATCAGTGTAAGCTATTGAGTTTGAACTTGTACACTGAAGCAGTTTGGCAGTGATTTGACTCCTTGCACAGCCATGTACACAGAAAAATATAATTTTTGTAAGGCTATATGAAGTTTTCAAAGAATGTTCATTGTTTAATACTTTAAACTTAAGATTTAATAGTATTTGGAGATTCGTTTTTGAAACTTTTCCAATGTCTGGCTTTAATCAAGGACTAAGGGAGAGTTGGAAGTCAAGATCACTGACTCTTAACTTGAAATCTTGAGCAATGCTGGCATGCTTGAAGAACAAATGGGTGTGATTCAATTTCAAACAAAATCTGGCCAACACAAACACGTTTTTGAGTTTGTTTAGGTGGTTCGTAACAGCTCGCCAGCACAAAGTTTAGGAAAACTTCGGACTAGTGGTCAACTGATATGGGTTTTTTAATGGCCGATGCCGATATCCAGAGAGCAGGGTGGCCGATAGACAGATACAATGACGATATATCACACAATTTAATATAGATTCTTTTTTTTTAAAGAATCTTTAAAAAAATAAGAGCAGTTTCTTCTGATTTCTGTTTAGTCATCAATTTTTTTGTATTTATTTGGACATGGAAAAAACTGATAATATTTTAGAAATAAGGATATAACAGTACACACAGTAGTCCAGCTCATTTTCTCGTTAACCATCACATTTTCTCACGAAAATCTGAATTGAACCCATATAGCGCACAGTGAATATGACATTTACTCATTGTGCACATGAAGCACTTAAACTTTAAGGTTGTACTCGCACGCTCATGCGGATTCAGTGCGAGCAGCAAACTTGGCTGGTTGTGATGCCATCACAACAACGTTCCGCAGTCAATATGGCCAATTTATTAAGTAAAAAAAATGATAATTATATGGCCAGACCAGCTTCCATGATTGTCAAAATCACAGTGACTGACTAGTTGTTAATCAACAAACACAGTTAGAGTGCTGAAGTAATCTAAAGAGATTCCATGCTGAAACAGAGAGAGACTGCATTATATTCACAGTTCACACATATCTTTGAGGAAGCTGTCTTCGGTTTCGGATATTACTGGGAAAACTGTGTTTGTTCAACTGCTTTTTCTTGTGTATTGGTCCCTCTTTTTATGTGTCTATTAAATCGTTTGACAGTTGTTTTATTGTTTGTATCTGCATTCAACAGTGTTATACAAGCACAATATGCCCTCTGTTTTATACCTTTTTAAAGCAGCATATTACATTCGACATTGTGTGACTTGAAGAGTTAAGGTTAAAGTTATTTCCTCATTCCCAATAATAGGATACAAAGCAATATTTGTTCATTATCCTACTTTGTCTAATTCTCCTGACATTATGACTGATCTTCAATATCAATCTTGTCTTACTGTGAATTCAAGTCAAATTTGCCTCTTGAAAGAAGAATAAATCAAAACCACATAGGTTTTTAAATCACAATTTTTTTTACATGATAAGCTTTATGTAAAAATAACATTGTGCTAACATTATACAGTCATTCTACAACATCATATAAGTCATAGCATGCAAGTTATAACTACTTACATAAACATCTGGACTTTTGCATAACAGAACATCTCCTTATGGTTCAAGACGCATCTGCAAGCAACAAAGGGTAAGGTCCATCTCAAGTGGTCCAATACAGGTTGCTTGACCATTTTTAATTTTCCAAAAATTTTGAGTGATTACCTCTATGTATTAGTATTGCAAAACCACCAGTTTTTTATTTGGCCATCTTTGTGTCATGGCACATGACAAATTTTGGTTATACACCTGTTTACGTAAACCTCAATATCTCAGCTCAGGATGGTCCTTGCTCCTTGGAACAAAAACTGATCTCAAGAGGACATTACAAGGTACATATAAACATTTTGCACATTCTTGTTCCTTAGACTTAGAAATTAAGTCCTAATATAATGCTCAAGATTGCTCAATGTTCAACTTTTAGGGTCAATTTATAATGGGAAGTGTTCAAGTCTCAGTCTTAATTTTTTTTAAGGGGGTACCTAGCATTCTGCAGTAAAAATTGAGTTTGAGATTCCACTGTTTACAGAGCTAGGGCTAGTAGAAATCTGAGGCAAAGCCTGCTTTATTAATGCATTTTGAGAAATGAACAGATATAATATGTAATCTGTAAACAGTGGAACCTCAAACAAATTCTTCTTTTTTTTTTTTTTTTTTTTTTTTTTTTTTACAGCAGAATGCTATTATAGAGGACTTCTGTTAAAATTTCAGGTTCCTGTCTGGTCCTCTACCAGAGATATTCAACCTGAAAGTGAGTGGAATAATAATAATAAATAATAAAATTCTAAAAAAATTAATAAGAGCAGTCTCAATTCTGAAATGTTCTGGATGAACACTATACATACCTAGGTACCAACCCCCACAAATAAATAAATGGATATATAAATAAGAGACTCGAACCCTTCCCATTATATATTCTCCCTTATCTTGAGCATTACATTAGGACTTAAATTCTATGGAACAATAATGTGCAAAATGTTTATAAACTCAGCAAAAAAAAAGAAACATCCTCTCAATTTCAACTGCTTTTATTTTCAGCGAACTTAAAATGTAAATATTTGTATGAACATAAGATTCAACAACTAAGACATAAACTGAAAAATAAAATAAAACACAAAATAAAAAGTAGCAGTCAGTATCTGGTGTGGCTACCAGCTGCATTAGGTACTGCAGTGTATCTTTTTACCAGTCCTGTCTGGTCCAGTAAAAGTGGGTTTGTGCGCATTGGCGACACTGTTGCCGGTGATGTCTGGTAAGGACCTGCCTTACAACAGGCCTACAAGCCCTCAGTCCAGCCTCTCTCAGCTCATTGCGGACAGTCTGAGCACTGATGGAGGGATTGTGCGTGTAACTCGGGCATTTGTTGTTGCCATCCTGTTCCCGTCCCTCAGGTGTGATTGTCGGATGTACCGATCCTGTACAGGTGTTGCACGTTCACGCAGATTAGCAGGGACCCTGGGCATCTTTCTTTTGGTGTTTTTCAGAGTTAGTAGAAAGGTCTCTTTAGTGTCCTAAGGTTTTATAACTGTGACCTTAATCATCTGTGACTGTTAGTGCCTTAACGAGCGTTCCACAGGTGCATGTTCATTAATTGTTTATGATTCATTGAACAAGCATGGAAAACATTGTTTAAACCTTTTACAATAAAGCTCTATAAAGTTGTGGATTTTTGCAAAATAGTTTTTAAAATACAGTGTTCTGAAAAAGGGACATTTCTTTTTTTGCTGAGTGTATATGTACCTTGTAATGTGCTCTTGAGATCAGTTTTTGTTCGAGCTATGACCCTCCTGAGCCGAGATATTGATGTTTTCATAAACATCTGTATAAATAAAATTTGTTATGTGCCATGACACAAATATGGTCATCGTGGTTAACCCAAGTCAAATAAAAATGAAAAACAGGTGGTATTGTAATACGAATACATAGAGGTAATCGCTAAAAAAAAAAAATAAAAAAAATTGGCAGTGACATGCCCTCATCCACTTCAATTATTTTATTTTTTTTAATTAAAGTTCTGGGGTATTTGTAGATCAGTGGTTAGATGGACCGATCAGACATCTGCATATTTTCACTTTTCTTGGTGCAAAGGGCAAAATGGCATGTTTACCTATTTAAATGAATATCAAATGCTAAAATTACATCGAATTATTGTCCTTACCAGTAATATACTTTAACGTCTGTTGTTGTTTATGCTTGAGGACTTGCTGCCTTACGCTTCGTCTCTCTGGGAGGGGACAGGGGGAGGGAAACAATAATGATTAGAATAGGGGGTGCTAACTGTAACAGTGCAGTACCCTCCCAACAAAAAACACTGTCAAATTTAAAAGAGAGGGAAAAGGCCAATGCGGAGCCTGGTAATTGAGTAGGCGAGATCCGGCTTGACAATATAAATTATATTTACTTAAGAACTTAAACCAAAAGACACAAATGCACATATGACTGACAGCTGCCTGTAAACGCACTCTCTCTGTCGCACCACCGTCTGCAAGTCGGCCTTTATCTCTCTCAGAGGCATGATTAGCCAGATAAGGGGCCGGAAACAAGCAAGAACATTATGAGCTCAGGCATCTATTTTAATATCCCTTCAGTAAAGGAGTTGTATGTAGTCTTGTGCGTCCTCATATTTCAATGCTCCTCTGAAAGCCTCCCTCAGCGGCGTGTCTGGTGTCTTAATATTTCCAAACAGCATGTTGTTGCTCTGCTGTTTCAAACTTCTTTTTGGCTCTCTTAGCGAAGAATGAAAAATTGCTTATCCGTGATTGTCCCGGGGCATTCGTTCTTCCAGGTTGGCAACAATACCATGTCTTCTCATATACAGTGTCTGTTTGAGATGTTCTTGTGTAAAGCATTGTCTGCAACCTACATACTATTACCAACATCAGAAATTAAACCTCTGAAACAAGGGAGTCCTTTACCATTATAAATGTCATTTCTTGGATGCAGTCAGCCACCATTTCAACCGCAGAAAAATTAATTGTTCATTGGCAGATTCCTCTCTTATTCTAGTTCCACTTCTGGAAAAATTCTGTGATCAAAGCCTTGGAACATATTCATCTTGAGATAGTAGACTTTGTTAGGGGGTAATACAGAGTAAAATTGGCACATCCACAGGGTGTCGACAGTGTGAGGTTCTGGTCTGAGACTGTGAATGGAAGAAGGCTTTGTGATGCAGAGACATCTTTTGGAGGTAGTCCCAGTAGAGAACTGTTTCAAGATGAAAGTGCTCGAAAGTCCTTTCAACAATAACATAATAAAAGACTATATTAAAGAATGTGAGATCACTGTCTGCTTTTATTTTAAAAGTGAAATGGCAGGAACTTTTCTTTGACGCAAATTAGCCGGACAGGGGTGACTTGTTTCAAGTGTGAACATACATACAAATCTGGTGGAGAACCGTAAAATAGATGTAGACTGCATTTCATGCACATGCTAACTGAGTACATGCTACTGTGCTGGTTGCTATGCACCAATTTGAAAACAACTGGATTGTTCTGTATGCTCATTGCATGCCCCATTAACTATTTATCCTGTTCTGTGTGTTTAGTAGCAACATGCATTTGTTAGCAACGGTGTATGTTCAGGCCTATGTGAACATGTGGCAGAAGCCATTCAATTTGCACTTTCCTGAGAAAGCTTTGCACATGGTGATCAAAGCTCAGTTCATAGTGAAGGGAACAGTCACCTACGTCTTTTTCTCCTGCTGTAAAAGCCACACTGCTGCTGCCTGTTTATACAGAGGAAATTACTTTGCTGCTTGGTTAGAACTGTTTGCAAATCTAATCTGCCCCTTTTACCATCCATTGTTCAAAGCCTATACCAACCATTTCCAGCATAGAGAATCTCTCACTGAATTGTTGATGGGCTACCATTACCTTTTAAGGCTGGCTTCTAAACCAATCTTTCTGTAAGAGTTGAGGTTTTTAGAAAAGTAGTGTTTTGTGTTCCACTTGAGGTTTTTGAAAAGTAAAGGCAATGCTTTCCATAAAGCATTACCTTTAGCATCCCAGAAAGGGTTTCAAATAGTGGCATTCAATTGGTAATTGGAATGTGATCTTTAGTCATTTGCACTGAAGGAAGTTAAATTTCAATGCCATTAAGTACTGGAAGCTTTAAATTTAGTACTTTGGGTGTTGGCTGTGTGTAAGTATGGACAAGTATGATTGCATGAGCCTTCTCACTCAAGGAAGTAATCAGTGCAGACGCTCAATAATATTCGCACCACACTCAATTGGAAAAATAACACACCTTTGTGGTGCATCAAACCTGTGTAACAATATTTACTTTTCTTGGTTGATTGTCACTAAATTAACAGGGTTGGGCCATAACTTAAAGGGTTACTTCAGGATTTAGCATTAAGCTTTGTATCAGTAGAAAACCAGTAGTATTTTCTAATTACCGAGCTCCCCCCCCCCTCAAATCCCCCTGAGACGAGAGATTTATTTATTTTTAGTCTGGAAAAAATCCTCCGATGACGCAAAAATCGTCATTTTGCGTCATCGGAGGATTTTTAGTCCAGAGGCTTAAAACTACAGCCAGTATTCCGCATGTGTTCACCACGCCCATATGGGGCGGGAGCTCACTCACAGAATGTGAAGATAGTGTCAGCCATCTTTCTGTAGAAGCTAAGAAAACAGGCTCTTGCTCTGTGTAGAAAGTTTGTATACAAGTAGGCTAATCACGATGGCGGAAGGTAGTTTTGAAGTTGAAATGGCAGAAGGGGATTTCGAAGAACTGTTGCGAGATTCTGATGCTCGTGGCTATCTGTACGAGCCGCAATACTGCGATGAACAGAGGCAGCCGGAGCAGCTGCTGTAGCAGGGGAGCAAAACCTGCTTGGCAGGCAGGAGGAAGAGAGTGTTAAATTATATTCAGACTCGAGTTGGGGCGGACTGGTGGTGTCAGTGCTCTCGCTGTGCGCCTATGGAAACAGATAGAGAGTCCTATTGCTGTCGCGAATTTCAGCGATACTGGACGAGATCGCTGAATCCGCTGATGAAACTGCACCGATAACATGAGCATGTATAACTGAGCACCCAAGTTTTGTATCACACATGGACAGGGGAGTCCTGGAAACTTATTTTAGGATCCCGAAGATAAATTGGAAACGCCAGCCAAAGCCCGCAGGGACAAATGGACGGCTTAGTGTAAAGTGAGTATTTTGTTTGTTTTTCTTTTTGTTACTAAGACGTCATGTACAGAGTTTGGACACACGGAATTATAATGTTCTTCCCGCGTAGTCAGTCAATTTATTAAATAACTCACGATTTATAGAGTCACGATGTATCAAAGCAAGAATAGTTGTATCATATTTTCAGATACTGCCGCCTGTAACCGGTAGGCGTGGTTTGGGAGTGGCCTCGTAAGGGCAGCAAAGCAAGTGCATTCTGGGAGTTGTTGTCTTTCAGCCACATGTGTAAAAAATACATTTTCTGCCTTTTCTCTGTCTAGAATGCTTCAAATTCAAAAATTATTTCACATTTATACTATATAAATGACCAATTTTAAATACACATTCATTTTCCCAGAGGTTAAGTATCCCTTTAATTGCTTTTTGAAATGTTATTTTCTTTGATATGCAGAATGGACCGATTTAATGACATCCTGCAGTCTGGAACCCAGTCCATATAAATGGATTAAAAAGAACATCAGCTCATTTGACATTTTTTCTGTTTAGTTAGAAGCATTCCAGTAAAATATTACAGCAGAGGGGACCAGGATCAGGTTTTATTCATTACAGAAATGTATTGGGTAGTGAATGGCACTTTTTCAAGTCATTGTCCTAAGACTTTTGGCCATCTTATGCTGAGAATTTATTTATATTTATTTATATTATATTTTATATTTTTTGGCCGAGATGCGTGAGACCGACAAAGTTTGCATCCTCATGCCCCTGTCTCCTAGTTCGGCCTCTTCGGCGACACCATCGAGGACTTTGCCCAGCAGTTCTCCGTGGTGAAGAAACAGACGGAGGCCATTTCACACATCCTGCCATGCCCCGTCTGCTCGCCGAGGGTGTCCTCCTGCGGCGAAGAAACATCCTGCTCCGCCAAAACCCGGGCCCAGCTTTCAGCCCCCGCGTCGAGCACACTGAAGGAAGCAGACGCCCCCATCTCACGGACCCCTTCGAGGACCCGGAAGGCTCCCAGGCGATCCTAAGACGGTTGACCCAGAGACCAAGATGTTGGCTCCGGAGCTGGTAAGCAGACCACTCCATCCCCCGGTGGAGGGCCGGGAGGAGAATCTTTTGTTGAATTTATTTCCCCTAGACGGGCTGCGGTACCCACATTCTCAATATCAATATTTCCTTTGTCTCTGGGTCACCTGGCCAGCAAATGCCATTCTCACGGCTTTCTGCCGCCAGATTTCAACAGTCACGGCATGCTAGACACGGACTCTCTGCCTTCAGCCCCACAACTGTTCCCCAGCCGGCCGGTTCTGACGAGTCTAGAGGATGCCGCCACCGGTCCTCCTCCTCAGTCACTAACCCACCCCCTGCCGGGTGTGCAGAGCAAGGTAAGTGCTTAGAGTCTTTTCTCAGCACCAGAGCCTCGGGACGCGTCCTCGCCTCACGACACCATATTACCTGCTCCGCCCCGCTGCGAAGCCCCGCCGGGTACATCAAAAATAATTGTCCCCTTGGTGCCCCTAGCACAGAGCTTTGATGCGTGGCTTTCACTCCCCAACCTGTCATGCTGGCTAGCCCGGACCATCCGACTTGGTTACGCAATTCAGTTAGACATCAGTAGCGTACATAAATCGTTAAGGCGCGTACGATCCTCCCACGTCTCATGTCACGACTCCAGTTGCTGCGCACCACTCACATCCCCGACAACCTCAATGTGGTAGCGCATGCGCTGTCACAACAACGCTTGGCCATTGGAGAGTGGAGGCTTCACCCCCAGTTGGTCCTGCTGATTTGGGAATGATTCAGCAAGGCCCAGGTAGACCTGTTTGCCTCCCATGCCCTCCCACTGGTATGCCCGAACAGAGGCTCCCCTCGGGGCAAACACACTGGCACACAGCTGGCCCTCGGGGCTGCGCAAGTACGCCTTTCCCCCAGTGAGCCTTCCTGTGCAAGGTCAGGGAGGACGAGGAACAAGTCACCCTAGTGGCTCCCTACTGGCCCACCCGGGCCTGGTTCTCAGACATCATACTCCTCGCAACAGCCCCTCCCTGATGGATTCCCCTGAGGAAAGATCTTCTTTCTCAGGGACAGGGCATACTCTGGCATCCGCACCCAGACCTCTGGAACCTCCACATCTGGAGGAAGATCTAGCTGGTCTACTACCTGCCATTGTGGACACGATCAACCAAGCCAGAGCCCCCTCTACCAGGCAACTTTGCAGAGAAACAGAGAGAGAAAAGAGGTCTGGCTAGGCTCGACCCGTTCCCGGGTTGGCAAGCGTCGCCTTGTTCCCCTGTTTAGGGTAACCAGAACATTTCCGACGACTTATGGGGCATTGGGGAAGGGTACATGCAGTCTGACACAGCTGGTCGCCTTTGCACGTAAAATACCTGTCAGCAGAACACGTACACGGTTCAGCGCATGGCGTGATTTAAATTGGACCCCTAGACGGGGAACATCTAGGTTACGTGTGTAACCTCCATTCTCTGATGGAGGGAACGAGACTTTGCGTCCTCCCGGCCACGTCGCTGAGTTGAGCCACTGTTGTGGCTGGACCATTTCCGGCTCCTCAGAAAAATCTGCTTTTATACCTGTATGTCCAGGGGCGGGGTATGCAAATACTGTCTGCCAACTTCTCATTGGCCTTTTTTCATAGATCAGAGGCATATTCGGCACTCGAGAGACCCCTAGTGTCACTTCTTCGACACAACATCTCGTTCCCTCCATCAGGGAACGGAGGTTACATACGTAACCTAGACGTTCTATTCATTAATAGAAATGCATTCCTTTATTCACTGTGCACAATGAGAATACATGGGTTCAGCAAAAAGCTGAAAAAGTTTGCTTTCAGAGGCTTTGCTTTTCAGTTTGCTTTATGTGGAGTTAAGATGAAAATATAAGGTGCATTTGATCTGTTCTGAGAACAGTGCAGACAGACAGCACACTTGAATTTAAGTCATTTAGGGAGCATCCTATAGCTCTATGCTACTAAGTGCATTCAATTGATATTTCCTATCAAAAGTTACATTTCAGGCTGCAGATAATGTTTGGACCACTCAACATGTTTGGCAGACATGGGACAATGGTAATCAGTTCATAGATTCAGAATTTATCATGTTAAATTTATTTTAACATGGTTTGCAGTGATTGGTTGATGCTGGCCATTACTTTTATGCTAATTTCTGATGTATGTCTGTAATGTCTCAAAATCATGAATAACCAACACTCTTGGAAACATAATAAACAATTTGCTAAAAAAGTTACTTTCTATAGCTTGGTTTTATTTAAAATTTCAAAGCTTAGTCCCGCAGACCACATACTGTATGTGGACATCAATGTTTAGGAAAACTATTTGCTTTAGAATTTTTGTTATTATTAGTTTATTAGGTGTTACTAGTTACAAATCAAAAAGGGAACTGGGAAATGCACACAGCAATCCTGCTCTGGTTTCAGGAGGTTAAACTATGTAATTTGAAGAAATGTCCCCAGTTGAATCGAATTGTATTTTAAGCCAGACTGAGCCACAGTACAGAGCATTTCCCCACATTGAGAATAATACATTGAAACTACATAGACAAAGTGGCCACATCAGTTGAATTTGAAATGCTGCAAGATTTTTCCTTCAGAGGAGTTTTGAAAGCATGTTACTCCAAGAGAGAGCTCCCTGTTTTTGGTCTTCTGTATGTTTCTCCTACAGCACTGTGTACTTTGTGAATTTGAACCCTGTGCCATCAAATCCACACTAGAAAAACTGACCCCATGGGAACATTAGCATTCTCTAATTGATTGTTTTGATAGATCTTGGAGATGGAGCTCATGTAGACAGGAGTGGGTGAGCTAGGAAGATATGGGGAGCAGAGAGCCCAGTCATTCATTACCTTTAGACTTTCTCTAACAGGATTCCTGTCTCTCACTGAAGGTCTGATTGAAGTGAGGAAAAGATAATCAGAGTAAAGCCTCCCCACTGATCTCCCCTTCACTGGTTTCTAAAGTTCAGCACTGAATGGAATGCAGTGAAGTGTAGCGTTGCTGAATACTGAGTTGAAGAGTTTGGGCAGGAACAGGCAGGTTTAAGAAAAGTAGGTCTCTCCTGAGGAAAGGCAAATGCCACATAGTCCTGGGTGTAATAAAAACAGAGAATGGTATGTGGGAGATGTTCAGTTGAGTGCTGTGCTTGTATGCCAGAATGCTTTCCTAGAAAACAACTGATTGAAATATTTTTGAAACAATAAAAATGGTCACAATATATTTGTCTTATCACTGTTGATAAGGACAAACATTGGCTTGTAGGACAGTTCTCTGAAAGATGCTTGCTAGACTTTAAAAATACCAAAGACAATTGGTTACAAAGATCAGGTAGCCATAATTTAGGGAATGTGTAGCCATTACAATACAATGTATACAGTATATCATCTCACGGTTGACTCTTGCAAACTTGATTGGTTACAAAGTCCAGGTAGCCATTATTTAGGCAATGCATAGACTTTATGTACACTCTAATCTATATATCTTCCCACAGTTGACCCCTAAACACTTGATTGGTTACAAAGACCAGGAATAGCCCTTATTTAGTATAAATGGTGTATACATGTACACTCTAATTCATATAATATATCACATTCTTTGCTTTGTGTTGTGGGAAGCTGAATACCTACAGGGAACTTAGTTGACTGGCCACCGGTCTCCTCAGATTTCAGCTGAAGGCATCTATTGCTGCCTGTCCAACTGCTTGGTTTACCCCGTCGACACAGTTGACCCATCTGGATCCTACCCCTGCCTTGAGGGGTTCAGTGTTTACAGATTGGCCAGGCAGCATTTAAGCAATAAAACTATTTTAAGGCTGGATTTGTTGTGGAAGATTAATCTAAAATATACAAGAACAGGTGGTGGTGTTACACAATTCCAAAAATGACCCATCGCTAAGCCCTGCCATGATGCCTTAAAAGCATTTATGACCAATTTTATCTTTGTAACTCTCTTGCCGGCAGCCATTTCTTTGACAAGCATTTTCTTTATTCCAATGAGAGTCTACGGGAGTATTGTGTGTTTTGAGTATTTTAAGTGCAAATTATTCATTTAAAAAAAAAAAAAAAAAAAAAAAAAAAAAAAGTTTTCAGGGTTGACTGTATTAGTGACACGAGTTACCTAGAGAAGATAGTGTTTTTTAAATATATATATATATATATATACACACACACACACACATATGGATTGTCAATAGATTACAAATTTTAATCAAATTAATTACATGGTGTCCCGATTAATTGATTGCATATAAAAATATTTGCTGAGAAAGCCCCTCATATAACAGTAATTCAATATTTAATGATTAAATAATTATAAATAGTTTTCTTTTAAATATTTAAAAATATTTTATATATATATATATATATATATATATATATATATATATATATATATATATATATATATATATATATATATATATATATTTATTTATTTATTTATTAGGGCTGTCGATAATAAAGCGCTAAAAAAATTTACGCCATTAATCGCAATGCCCCCGGAACATAATATGGAAGATTCCTGAGAAATGCAAGCATTTAGTACCACCTGTTTACTCCAGAGGGCAGTAAGTGAAACTTCAGCTGCATGGCAACGTGCAGTTTATACAGTGAAGAAAAACACCCTTAAACAGCAGAATAACCACATATATAGATCAGTGAGAACACTACCATATTATTGATCATAAGTCAATCATTGGCATACAGTTCACAGCAATCCATTTCACAAGTGAATTTGTCAATCAGTTGGAGATTTTTTATGAGGGCTTGTTTAAGGACCCGTCAACGTACACCTTGCGTCAGACATGCTTGTGTGGTAGCTCAGGTGCGTTGCGTCATAAACATAAAATGTTTAGGTCACTGTGTCAAATTAAATGTAGTTTAATACTCAATCTTTAAACACATCTTGAGATCCATTAGTTTGCATTTGCACTCCAAGTGTTTTGAACGCAAGAACATGTCTGTGTTGTGGGTTGTTTTCTGCACTGTATAAACTACGTGTTGCCACACAGCTGAAATTTCAGTTACTGCCCTCTGGAGTAAACGGGTGTGTAAAGGATTTAGATGGGCAAGGAGGAGGCGAGAACGGGCTTGTCAACATAAATGTTTTAATAATAAACTTAAAACAAAGGACAAACACACACATGACGGACATGTCTGTAAATGATCTCTCTCTTGTCGCACCACCGTCTGCCATCGGCCTTTATCACCCTCGGAGGCTTGATTAGCCTGATATGGGACTGGGTGTGTATAATCACGACCTGGCCCCGCCCTGCCACATGGTGGTACTACAAGCTTTCTCAGCAATCTTCCTTATTATGGTCCGGGGCTTTGCGTTTAATTGCGTACATTTTTTGAACACGTTATTTTTTGTTAAATTAATCGCACTGAATTATCACGTTAAATTGACAGCCCTTTCTATATATATATATATATATATATATATATATATATATATATATATATATATATATATATATATATATATATATATATATATATATATAAATAAAACACTTCGTTCCCAAAGAACATGTGTAACATCAGCAAGGTCAAGTTCCAAAGTAAACTAAAGCTATTAACTTAATGCTTAATTAAAAGATGCTTTTCTCTTTTCAAGTGACAGTAACAATCTTTTGCATCTATTCTTTTTCAGTCTCCACAGTTTAATAAAATTACTGTAAGTTAACAATTTCTTTTACAATAAAACATGCTTTAAATAAAATAAATATGCTTTAAAATGCTCTTCACGTAAACGTATTATTAGTTCTGCTTGAGAATTTTTTGCCAAAACTGTTCACACCACTCTTCCATTCATTCCCATGGGAAGTTCTACAAAGCTTGTCAGAGCAAGCAACGGTAACCAAGGGGGTGGAGCTTAGCAAAGGTTAAATTGGCTTTTGCCTATAGAAATCATCAAAGTTTTCCTTATAAGTGTATCCTTAACTTAAGCAAAACATATAAAGTAGCACGTATAAAGATTTCTTGCTGTTGAACAACCTAATCTCTAATTGTCTCTGCAAGTGTTATTCATTGGTGAACATAAATGTTTCCAATATAATGGAAATAACTATACAGGACATCTTTGTTTTTGCTAGCCTTTGAAATCCAGACCCTTTTTTCTCCTCTCTCGCTCACTGTCTCTCACTTTCTATAAATGTAGGCAGTGATAGGGCTTAAAGTTATTTGCTTGGTTTAAATCAGGCTCATGCTTTTTTGTGTAAAAACTGTGATTTAAACAACTTTACATCTCAAATAATACACCTGTTTTAAGAGAATTAATGTGTGTGTTTTTATAAAATTATAAGCTTCTCATTTCTACCTTTTTAAACTCTCCAAAAATTGGCCCAATTGACCTCCATTGGAAGTGCCTGACTGTAACCTCAGTTTGTTTTTTTAGAAAAGGAGTTATGAATCAAAATGATTTTTTTGTGGCAAGCAACATTATGCCACATGCTACCGATTGAGCTTAACCTGTACTGAACCCGGAATATTCCTTTAAATTGCTGGAGGCAGCCCGCTTACTATATACGATTGGTTGCTTGTAGACAATCCTATTTTCTGTATTCAACAGAGGTAAATTTCTTCTGCTGCTCTGTCTGTATTGAATGTCGCCACACCATGTTGCTGCTTATTTGCATAAACTCTGCTCAACTTTGTTGCATTGTGGTCACAGCTCTCATTGAATATTATGGCATGCTGTTGTTTCAAATCATTGTGTGTGGGCACCCCATTTATTGCTAAATGTTTTGCCTAGCTATTAGCCTGATTTCTGAGTTATCATATCTCAACCAGCACAAGCTTGCTGCCACATGTAGCTCTTTGTGTTAGAATTGGAATGTCAAATGATTTCTTCAGATATGCGTTATTTAACATCTGTTGATAATACATCTGTACACTGAACATGGATTTACACCACTGAAGTTTGATGGCCTCAAAACAGGTTGCTAGAGGTTAGCTTGTAGTGTTAAACTATCAACATGCATTGCTAACAGCATGCTAACATTATCTGACTTCTCATTTCATTATCTCTTGCAATTTGTTTCTCTCCTTAGCTACCCAATGTTTAAATCAAACAAAATTTAGAATCTTTGTGTCTCTGCGTAATATTAGTTTGAAACAACCATGTTGTCTCTGTGGGATTCAGTTCTTGGTTTATTTGAGCTCAGTGGTGAGCTAAAGCAAAGCCTAGATCATATTAGGCCTCTCAGGTTTCTGTTTTCCCTAAAAGGGGCAGGTTCACCTAGGTAACCAAATTTCCATCTGCATTCTACCTTCTGATGTGTCTTTTCATCCACACTTCATGCTCTGAGAGAAATCAAAAGTTAATATTTTCCTGAGAAAAAAAAATTACTTGGTTTATTGAAATTAAAATGCAACCTGCAACTCAACATGAACCTTTATAGTGGTATATTTATATGGTGGGAATTTAGATGGGTAAATCTTTTATGTTATTTGAAGTCTTCAATGAGGTTTGTATTCCTAGGATCATTCTGGGGCCGGATTCACGAAACGTTCTTAAGAAGATAATTGTTCGCTACTACCATTTCCTAAATTTCTAACGCAAGAAAATGGCCAAGAATATTTTGTATTCCAGAAGTTATAAAAATTTAAATTCTCAAAAGAAATTCTTAATAATTGTTGTTAATAACACCTTAAAGTTAGTTAGAATAACCTCACAGTTGTCTTAAATCCCAAAAGGCAAGATATGTAATGAATTTACATGGTTGTTTCAAATGTGACCTGTTCTGTTGTGTTGAGTCTGAAGTTGCAATGGGTTGTTTATGTAGAAATGTGATTTTAGACCAAAACACATTTTTTGACTCTTGTTATTTTTATTTTCAGATTTCCAAACATGTCGTGGTGTGTTATCACAAAATAATTGAAAATTCCTTAACCTAAGGTCTTGACAGTACAGTCTGTTGTACAGTCACAGATCGTTCCCCAAGAGGAAGATTACGGTCTTCACAGAAGCCCCTAAACTGCAGAGCACTGACAAGTTTAAAAGGATTCAAGTGGCTTTGAATGCATTTATTTTTTAGTTTGGCATGCCAAGATTCTCGAGTGTTTGTTTCCTATAGTCCTTAAATTCTTCTTCATAACATTCACACGTCTGCATCCCTCTTTGAAACTGATTTGCAGTATGCCCTTATTTTTCTATAAACCATCTTATGCCACATTAGATATCTTTAAAGCATCAGATTTTAAAAATCTTGACTCAATTTAGATCCTCTCTTACTGCCTATCCCAATTCACAATTTGCTACCCCCTTCCCTGTTTTACTAGATTATGCAGTAGTAGTCCTGAAAACTGCAGCTATAAACCAAAACATAAAAGGATATGTGGCTATGTGACAAATCCCCCTCTAGTTTATTTACAGCCTCCTCTGCATTTCCACAGCAAGAGGAGGTTCCCAAGTGTCAGCTTTGTGGTCTGTGGTCAATGAGTTTCCTAATTTGATCAGTGCTAATTGATTCATTGCAAGCCATGCTTGCAATTACTACAATCATTCTCAGGCATTCCTCTAGTGTCAAGGTCACACACAGAGCTGTGTTATAGAACAACAGTCCACTTAGGGAGCCATGTCAAATGGACTCGGGCAGCTTGTAGATGTGCAAGACCATCTGAGTCTTCTCAATCTGCCCAGGGTTTTCTAATTGCGATTATGCAACTGCTAGTTCCAAACATTTTAATCTGATTGGATATCATGTTAAGTTTTTTGTTTTGGTTTATTTGAGAATAAAATTTAAATGAGCACAACGTATTTGTAAAGGATAACAAAGTTTAAAGCATATTTCTATCGTGGTCCATCATTAATGGCAACTGGTACATTGACCTTACATACTCTGTCCCTATATTTATAAAAAATTACAAATGCAATGCAATAATACAGAATGTGGAATTAAAAACCTTTCACTCTGAAATTTTTATTTGTCAATATTATAGGGTAATGGATATTAGTGTAACCGATATTAGTGCAACCAAGATTTGATTAGCACATTTTTAATAATTTCAGGCCATTTCCTCTCCTGTTGTAAATTTCTCATGAGTTCCTGTGGTTCTCATGGCACTTGTAGTTACATGGAAGGATCAGATGTGAGATTCTCACTTTGATGCATACAGTGACCGAAAGGGTCACAAAGCCACTGTCTGTTCCCTCCAGGGCTCACTTATCACAGCTTTCAACTTCCTGCTGGGAGCAACTTTGGAGCTCTCCACACAATACAATGCATTATCTGCTGGAGGGTGCACTATTATTGTCTTAACCTTATGACTCTTTGACCCCTCACACCATAAACAGAAACACACGATAACTGTCATGAGGTGCCAATCATCCTAAGGGGTTTAGCTGATGTCATCAGTGTTACTTTTAGCAGATTACGAGTTTTTGTGTAAAATTAAGTAGCCCAGTACTCTTTTCGGAATAATGAAACAGAAAAATTATAGCATTCAAATATAGAATTGATAGTTATGACTCTAAGATTAAAGCTATTTGTGAAATGATTATGAATGCGCACAAACGTGACCACACATATTAATTCGCCAAGTTGCTACATTGATTAGCAACCACAAACAACCTACATTTAAGGATGATGGACAATATAAAAGGGATATTTCACGGTCACGTGTTGCCATGCGAGGAGCAGATGTGTAAACGACGAGCTCTGCGAGCTTTGCTTATTTTTGTGTTATAAACTGGTGAGATTCAACACATCCTACTACATATTTGTTCTTTGAAGTCTGTATGCCAAATAATTTAAAATCCTCTGGCTCTGGAGATATTAAAAGACACTACGTGCTCATGCTGAAACCTCTGACGGGCCTGCGGACCAGGGGATCGGTTTGGACGGTGTGGCAGGAGAAATTCAGCGTCAACTGACAAGCATGTCTGTGATGCTGACAAAAGTTGTTGCAGACTAGGAGGAGCTCGTTGTGATGCGTCAATCAATTATGGCGATGGAAACAAAATTCTCTGAATTGGTTAAAAGAATCAGGGACATGGAGAGATGGATCGATTATGTGGAGTCATCTGGATTCGAGTGAGCTCACAGATTTCTGGCTTGCAGATCCGTGGAGGGAAACGGACCTGATAAAATCTTGCCAAATTTCTGAGATCATCCAATAAAGATCTTGTGTTACGTGTGGCAAGGAGCAAAGGAAAGCTTTCTTGGAAGAATCACAAAATTGTCTTGTTCCCGGACTTTGCAAATTTGACGAGAGAAATGTGATCAATTCAAGGAATGCAAGAAACTCTTACATCAACGGAAGATCGCTTATGCTCTGATGTTTCCGGCCAAATTGAGAATAGGTACTAAGGATGGCCGCAAAGTAATTACATGACCCAAGCAAGTACTGTTCTTCATAGAAACATTGGGTGAGTAAGCCATTTGGTGTTTCTCATGTGACTCCAGAGTGGAGTAACTCTAAGTATGTAAGAGTACATACTGTTGGCTGTCTAAGGAAGCTGGGCGCCATTTCTTTGTTGTGTTTGTTCCTGTTAATAACACCTTAAAGTTGGAGTCAGTTTTGTGGAATAACACTCCTTCAAGAAACTCTTACATCAATGGAAGATAACTAACACTAAACGGCCAGATTGAGAATGGATACTAAGGATGGCCGCAAAATATCTATATGTCCACAACAAGCAATGTCTTTTATAAAATTGACGGACTGAGGAAGTGATGGTGTGTGTGGTTTTTTTTTTTTTTTTTTTTTTTTTTTTTATGTGACCTCCAAGTGAATTTGACTCTCAATACACTCTTGACCGTCCGAGGAACTGGGATGCCTGTTTTGTTTCTTTTTGTGCAGTTAAATCTGGATAAATCTGCTCGTTCTTTGTGCTTATGCCTCCGGTCGGCTGGAATTTGTTTTGTGGAGTATTTTTGCGGGACATTGGGAGGATTAAAACATCTGCTGCACTCACGAACAGCCAGCTCACTGAACACTCATTTAACTGTAAGAAAACTGAAAGGATTTATATTTTTTCAGTTAACTTTTTTTTTGTGTGTGTGTGTGATATATATTTTTTGTGCTGGAATTTGTTTTGTGGAGGGATACACCTTCGAGACCGTTATGTGAATCTACACGTTCTTTGTGTTTTGTTTTACCTATTGGCTGTTTGTTTTACAATGTATTTTCTGTTATGTCATTTTGCCTCACAAAATTGGTGCAGAAGCACCAGACTTGAGCAAACCGATGGTAAAGTTGTAAGCAAACATGGGCTCTCATAAGCAAACATGGACCTTTTGAGTTTAGAGGGATAGATGTTTGGCACTGTCATGCATTGGTTTAATGCTCACTTTTTTTTCTGTTTGTTTGGTTAGGTGGGGGGAGTTCGGGGTTTGATTGTTGCACTAATGTTGGAATGTGGTCTTTACAATCTTGTTTTTGACACAATTATTTTTTTCTATTATATCAAAATGTCAAATGTTAATATGAGTGTGCTATCTTTCTCCACGTGGAATGTGAATGGGTTAGGGCACCTCATAAAAAGGAAGGTTATTTCTTAAGCATACGAAATATGAAATGGTGTTTCTTCAAGGAACTCATCTTTTCTCGTCGGAAGCTGAAAATTTTGGGAAGATATGGGGTGGATATATTTTCTTTAGTGCTGGCTCAAGTAAGAGTAGGGGAGTCATTACATTGATAAATAAACATCTACAATTCAAATCTCACAAACAGATAAAAAATAAATTGGGAAGATTATCATAGTTTTAACAGAAATTCAGGGGCAAACGTTGGTTTTAACAGAAATTCAGGGGCAAAGGTTGGTTTTGGCTAATATTTATGCACCTAACGCTGATGATCAGGATTTTTTTATATATCTTGAAGGGATGTTGCAAGCCTCTGGCACCCCTCATGATATAATATTGGGAGGAGACTTTAATCTTTTGATGGACTCTGTCCATAAGCAAAAGTGTGAAGGCTCCCTTGAGCAACATTGACGCTTTACAGTATGTGTAAAAATCTTGGTCTTGCAGCTATTTGGCAACTTTTGAACCCATCTGGTAGACACTATACATTCTTTTCATCAGTCCATAAGATTTATTCTAGAATAGATTTTCTTTTATATATCCAAGTCTCTCATTTCATCTGTTGTGGATTGCTCAATTGGAAACATCTTAGTCTCAGATCACGCCTTGGTGAGTTTAGAAGAGTTGCCACATATGGAGAAAAATAAATCATACAGCTGGCACTTTAATGTATCCCTTTTGCAAAATCCTGATTTCCAACAAATGTTAAAGGCTAAAATCAATGTCTATATGGAGACCATATGGTCCTCAATATCTTCTGTGGGCATGACTTGGGAGGCACTTAAGGCAGTTCTTAGGTGTCGGATCAAACAGTATGCCTCATTCATCAAAAAATCCAAAGCACGAGAACTCGTGAAGTTGGAAGGGAATATTAAAAGTGCAGAGGCAGAGCTGAAGTGCCCAATGTCGTCTGATGGCCTCAGAGAATTGACCCGATTGAAATACAGATATAATATTATTTTGTCACAGAAAGTGGAGTTTTGGTTATTCAGGGCAAGACAGTCATATTTTGAGTCAGGGAACAAAGCAGGGAATCTTTTGCCTAAATGTATAAAGCAGAGAGAGTCTTTTTCTACCATTCCCTCAGTGAAATCTGCTGGTGGTGAAATTTTTACCTCAGCCATTTATATTAATAATGCCTTTTAAAGAGTTCTATCTTGATCTTTATAGTTCCACGTCTTCGTTTACTGATTAAGATATTAGAAACTTTATGGAACCATTAGAACTACCTAAATTGACGACTGGGCAAAACATTTCTCTTCATTCTGAGATAACCTTGGAGGAATATGGCGAGTTAATTAAGGCCTTACCTACAGGCAGGGCCCTGGGGCCAGATGGTTTGGCCACTGAAATTTTAAGATCTTTTGTTAGAATTTTATGCAGAATCATTAAAGAATGGAAAGCTTCTGCAAACCATGATACAAGCCTGGATCAGTCTGATTCTTAAAAAGGACAAAGATCCAAGCGAGTGTAAAAGTTAACGTCCAATTTCCCTGATCCAGCTTCATGAAAAAATGTTAAAAATTAGCTAGAATGTAAAAATTCTAGCTAATCGATTTAAGTGAACTTATGATATCTCTTATAAATATAGATCAAGTGGGGTTTATTCAAATATGGGTTGTAGCTCTTTTGATAACATTAGGCGTTTCATCAATATCATGTGATCAGTGGCGAATGATCAGACTCCGTTCTCTACTATCTCACTTGACACCGAAAAGGCATTTGATATGGTAGAATGGGATTATCTTTTTCAGATTTTGGAAATGTATGGGTTTGGGAGTATTGGTCGGATCAAGTTACATTATAGATACACTGTAGCAGCGGTACAAACAAATGGATTAATTTCAGATTATTTTATTCTGGATAGGGGTACCCGGCAGGGTTGCCCTCATTTCCCCATTTATTATTCTGTCTTGCCCTGGAACCATTAGCAGCCGCGATTTAAAAAAAAAAAAGGTGGATGATTTTTCAGGGGTGGTGGCGGGAGGTGTGGCGCATGATAATTTTCATCTCTGACCCTAATAGATCTATGCCTTGCTTCCACAGAATTATTAATTCCTTTTCCAAGTTCTCAGGATACAATATAAATTAGTCTAAATCCGAAGCTTTGACTGTGACTGCATACTGTCCACTAACGGCCTTCCAGCCAGGCACCTTCCAGTGACCCAAAGAGGGCTTTAAGTATTTGGATGTTTTATTCCAACAAATTTGTTTGATTTGGTTAGTTAAATTTGACCCTTTAATAAAAAGGTTTTCGAGCGATGTGGGCTTCATTGCATTTATTGATGATTGGGAAGGTTTATTAAAATGAACTATTCCAAAATTCAACTACCTTTGGCTCATTGGTCATTTCCACCTGAAAGAGCCCCTCCCTGGTTCTGTATTGAACAGGAAGTTCTTGCCCTTATTCTTTCATTGCAAAGCCTTTCTATCAATCTAACCAGAGAAGTTAAATCACACCCGTTATTTCACATTTGCACTTGGCATGGACAAAAATGTCCAGACTGTTTAATTTTGATATTTATCTAAATGTTGCCTCGAGCTTATGGCTAAACCTCAAACTATGCATTAATAAGTCTTCTTTCTGCTGGTCATAGTGGATTGTGAAGGGGGGGGGGGTGTAATACACTCAGTGACTTGCATGAGAGTAGTGTGTTGAGATCCTTTGAAAATTTGTTTCAACATTTTGGGATCCCCAGATCTCAGTTTTTTAGGTATATACAGCTGCACCACTTGCTCTGTACTATTTTTGGGAATAGCATACACCCCCTAAAGCTGCAGATACTGGGAAAGGTGATTACTGCTTTTGGAAAAGGTCATGAGGCATCAGTCTATTACTCATTGTTAATTCAGAGTCTGGGGGACGGAGCCTGAACCACTCAAGTGTTTATGGGTGAAAGATTTAATTTTGGAATTGGAGGAGGGAGAATGGGGTAGGATTCTAAAAAAAAAATCAAAGCTGCATCTAAAGATGCAAGGGTGCACCTTGTACAATTCAAGATTTTACATTTGTTCTATTGGACACCCTCTAAATTATATAGGCTTGGTCTTAAAGACATACCCACATGTTGGCGATGCCAGTTAGAGGATAGAGACATAACCTTTGTCTTTTTGGGGGTGGGTTGAGATTCAGAAGTTTTGGTTAAAGGTTCAGAGTCTGGTGTGTGATGTGTTAGGCACTCCATTATCATTTTTCCCCAGACTCTGTATCATAGGCAATGGGGTGGTCATCGATATTGAAAGTAGACACATAACGAGTTGGAGCTTAACCAGTGTCATGATTGCCAGGCAGATCATTTTAAGGAGCTGGAGGTTGGCTGAAGCACCCTCATTTCAGGAGTGTTGCTCAGAGATATGAAGGGTGGTGGCCTTTGAGGAAGGGGCATTTAGAAGAATGGGGAGGTACAGCATGTACGTGGAGAAATGGGGCGGGTATATGTGATGTGATTATTCTTAAATTTTTTTTGTTGTTTATCTTTATTTTTTGTGCATGTGTGTGTGTCTATATAATTTGAGACCACTGTGATGTTGATGGGGTCAGGGTGGGATTGTGAGGGGAAATAATGGGAGTTACGATTGAATCTGTGTATATATGTTTTGTTTTACGGCGTTCATGTGTGTGAATCAATAAAATATTGTTCATCTGAAAAAGGGATAGTTCACCCAAAAATGTAATTTCTCTCATCATTTACTCACCCTCATGCACTCAGATGTGTAAGACTGCCTTTCATGAAAGTCAGTCATACACATCTGGGATGGCATGAGGGTGAGTAAATGATGAGAGAATTTTGGGTGAACTGTCCCTTTTAAGTGTCAGAAGAATTGTTTAGCCGTTATTTAATAGCCGTTATTCCACCATCGGGTCGAACGGTTCAAAGCATGATGAGGGACGGTTCCAGTTGCTTTTCCACTTGAGCACGATTCGGGACAGCACGATTACAAACCGTTCTTCGCCCAGATTTCTTGGCACATTTAGTTAATCGTGCTCAACCATGCTGGTGGAATGGTTATACTTCGTGGTGACTCATAATCATCAATTTGCCCAAGCAAATTGTCTAGGTAGCATGCAAAGTTTGCTGTGTGGAATATGTATTAAAAGTATAGTGTATGTTTGGTGTATCTTCATGATATTATGATGATTTAACTAGTATTGTAGATAATTTTTCGAAAACACCTTTTTCATCATTGAGGTAGATTACGTTAACTAGCTCATTAAAACCCATAGAATATAACATTATATTAATTGCATAATATTTTGTCAATAAATGTCCCTTTTAGCTAGGCAGGGAACTTTTATCTTTCTGTGTGTGGCATCTTTTCTAGTGGCATCCAACTCCACAAATGATTGTAAACCTCTTGCCTTTTTCTCTTTAGTTTACTTTTTTCAACATGGGACAAAGTACTCCTATAAACTGGAATATGGGATCATCCCTCATATCACACATGCTCCAGTGTTTACCTCTCATGCTGTCACCAACTGAAAAAAGGAACCGTAAGCATGCCAACTGGCCCGGATCAGAACAGAATGTCACTGTTTCGCAACGAGAACCGTTCGGCCCGATGGTGGAAAAGTGGCTATTGATGATTGTTTTAACTGTTTATTGAACATTGGTGTCTCTTATCATAATACTGTTACTGCCATTTTATAAAAGCAATAAACCACTCAAGCCTGTGCTTTTACTGTGATATTACCAAAATAGGGTAATGGGGTTTCCACTTTGTGTTGTGCCTAAGAGCACCCCTTACCACTGATAAAATCACTGTAATTCTCGAATGCATTCTTTTGTGGCTTAGGCTATGGGTTTAGTTTTCATAACTTTATGATGTTGAATTGCAGATGGTTGTAAAATTCTGATATACTGTATAAGGCCACTTGTTCTATCTTTTCCATTTTATACCCTGTGCAGTTCTTGAAAGCACAGAGAAAAATCTTAATCATTCGTACAGCATATTTATGCAGGATGTTTCTCCTTGAAATGTATCTTGCCATTATTTAGAATACAGTCGTATCAATATATCTATGTTGGACATTCCACGGAAGCATAAAGCATTACTTGAGGTCTAAATTATAGGCTATAAATGTACAAGGTTAGGCTGCAGTGAAAATTTTATTTTTAATCGGCTGTTATATGTGCACTCTGAAAAGTTTGAAAACACTAGTCATATCATGTAGCACAGTGCAACCCTAATAACATGTCTGAACATAAAATACATTAAACAGGTATTAACATGTCTATGTGGAAAATCAGCTTAAGCTTCAGGGAACAGTAAATTCATAGTATTTTGCATGTCATTATTACTGATGCCATGAGTACTAACAACACAAGCAAAGCCCCAGCTGCTACTTCATATTTTATACATTCTCATAGACAGTGATTCTTTAAATGTCATTCTTTTGAATCTCAAAAGAGCAATTAAAATCCTTCCTATTGATTTTTAATATCTCTTTCTTTTTCTACAGGCAATGGTTGTCATCTCTTAAAAGGGTTTCCTCCAAGTGATTAATTTGGTGAATGAGAGCTTGTGTAAACTGTGGACCCTCTCAAGGTGATTTAATTTTTTTTCTTACTATTTTTAAGCCATGAATTTATTTTTAAACTTTTGACTTTACAGATGTATTGTGTATTCAATGAAAAGGTATTTGTTCCCCAAGGAACCGATTGATGTATTTTATTTTACGTGTGTCAATAACCTTGACAACACTATGTGGTTGGATCATATCTGTGAGCCATAATATTTCAGTTATTAAACAGCAATACACGAGAGGTTGTGCGTTACAGTGATTTTGCTACAGGTAAGGAGTGTTCTTAAACTGAACTCGCGCAACTGTGGTAAAATAACAAACTGCCTCAAATGACTTAATTGCAGCAACAGTAGTCTGAAAACAAAGACAAAGATTTTCATGAATAATTTCATTAACAATTCTTCATACAAGTAATATAATTCAGTTGTCAAACGTTAGGCTATTAATATAGAATGTGTGGTCTGAGTTGTGCAGTTATTGGCATATTACAATGGCTTTAAATACAGCTAATCCAATCAGAATTTTGAGTCGGAATTGTCAATTAAATTAAATTTAAAAAAAAGATTATTTTTACATCTGCATTGGAAATTGGTTCTTGTTCAAATATACTGTGGGGTGTCCACAATGAAAATCTGGGTTTCAAAATCAAATTTAAACCTGGAAGATTTAGATTTAAATAAAGATTAAAACAAAGAAACATTATGACCTAAAATGAATGAGAAATATTTAAGATTCTGCACTGTTTTTAGGTCACTAATCAATTGTTTGGAAAACGTGTATCCTTTTTGTGTTTTTCTAATTTAATACAGACTTTAGGACCCCACTGTATATGCAAACATTTTTTTTACAGATCAAAGCAAAGATTTGAGCATTTGAACAACAGGTTTTCAAATAGATTTTTATGGGAAGCAAGTCAAAGCACCGTTTAAGTATTTGCGCAGCCCCACTCTCTTGTTTGGCTTATTCCTGCTACAGTTGTACAGGAAGCAATTGAAATTTCTTCTAGCAGATTGTGTTGTGTCTACTGCATTCGTTGTAGTCATGAGAGGTTTTACAGAGCACGATTTAGTGCCCTGACAGTCCAACAGATCCCTTAGGGAGAATGGGGTTTGTGGAAAGTAAAGTGTGTGTGTGTGTGTGTGTGTGTGTGTGTTTGTGTTTGATGGCAGTTATGTAGTGTGAATGTGGGGGTTGCCTCAAACTGGGTACTTATACCAGTGCCTAACCCAGATGGGCTCCTCATAGTTTGTCTTCCTCAACTGTGTGGTGAGACAAATCACTTCACTGCAACTACAACGTGATTATTTGTGTCTCTTCCACGTTAGTGGAAGTAACCAGTAAATGCTAAATTCCAAAAAAATGGGAAAGGAAGAATAAGTATTTGTTTGAGGGATGAAATGAAATGCATTGGACCCAAAAAGTATTTGGACAATTAAGACGCATTGCATTAGATAGCAATATATCAAACAAGGTGGTGTCTATTTAAATGCTTGCATACTTGGTAATTACTTAGTTAAATCTTCATTTTGAACAGTGTTTCAATTGTGTTATCATTAGTGCTGTCAGTCGATTACATTTTTTAATTGCGATTGATCGCATAAGTGTTTGAAGTTAATCATGATTAAGAAGATTTTGAAAGTGCTGAAATTTGACCCTATATACGGTACATGTAAAAATATAATTTTTTTTATTAACATTTTCCAAACAAAGCCTTCCACAGTATAAAGATAGAAATGCACTAAACTAGCACATTAAACATTTTGCAGTCTTATTTGGAGTTTGACTAATTGAAAGAACTAGTCCCACATAAATTGCATTTTTATTGCAATGGGCATTTAACCTCTTAAACACTTTTACACAATATTAATCTGCCTGTAGACTGTGGCTATCTGCTTTGTTACAGCAATCGTGAAGCCACGTTCATGATTTGCGTCATGGCGTCAACGCCAGCAACAAATGCCGCTTTGTACTCCACAGAAAAAGCACTTGCAGGCAAAAATGTCTCATTTTGCATTTTGGTGATAGTTAAGACTTGACGTACTTCTGTGGTAATTAAAATTCTCCTTATTTGGGCTGAAAAATAGTTGATTTCTATCAATTCTGGGATTGTTTTGTACATAAAATAGTATTAATAGATCCTTTCTCCATGATTTTATCACTGACCCGGTAGCACATTTGTGTGTGTGTGTTGTGAAGTGTGCATCACTGTAATGACTCTGGGTGGACACACCGCAAAGATTTTGCCCTTCCAACAAGTGTTTATGCTGTAGTAACAGTAATTGTGTTAATATTAACACATGAAACTTTTTGAATTTATTGAGTCCATTAAGGGTTTAATTCTAATAACCTGGTTTAATATTTTCTTAACTTATGCAAAGAAATGCATACGTTTAAGTGTGTCTTGAGTCATAAAACTTAAATAATTTTTGGGACCACTGAAAATCTGTTTTTCTGGAGGTTATATTCAAGCAAACATTTTTTATTTATTTCATTTCGAATAACTGTCCTGTTGCTGATGTTTGCAATGTGCAATGATTTGGTTATCTCTTTTGTTTTCTTGCTTTAGCCCAAGTCTGTTTGTGTTGAGAGCATTTGATTTGGTAGAATTGTCAAGGTTTCTACTTAGTCACTTTTCCCACCAAGCTCTGCTTTGATTTTTCATTCTCAGATAACATTATGCAGTTTATCAATTAGCTATGGGAATATATTCCCTCTGCATATCAGTTGGCTTTAAAGAGCTTCCCTCCGTTCCTGCTGATAAACTTGTGCCATATTGTTATGCTTCATTTGAACATGAATGGCAGAGGAAGCCATTTAATCATGCTTGACCATGATGTCACCGCTCAAGTCCCTCTGGACCTTCTCTACAACTGGAGACAAAAGGCTAGTTGCATAGAGACTGGTTAGTGGAGATGCTATCCTGACTCTGAGACTCCAATATTGGGGTTCTGAGTAGGTAGAACAGCTGGTTCATTTAGTGCTCAACAGATGGCCATGCATAAACATTGGATGTGGGTCATAATATTAATTCAGAGGAATTACTTTAGGCCAAGCAAACAGTAAAATATAGTGCTAAAAAGATCCTTTGTCATATCAATGTTTGTCTTAAATAGACCGGAAGGACCATGACCAACAACTGTCAGTTTGCTGACCTTCTGATGCATATTGCTTACCAAAATGACAAAAACCTGATATGCAACTTGCAGAAATCTGGGGTTGAAAACAAAGTCCAGTTTACAAGGTTTCTGGTTGATGCAATTAACATTTTCCAATTTAGTGACATCAAATCTTTGAGAGATATTCAGAGTTTTGTTTTAGGCACTTAAGCAGGAGGGGGTCAAGCACAACAAATTGCTAATTTAAACAAAACACTCATGATAGAGATGGCTGAACATCAAGATGTGAGTGGATACAAATGAATATTTTTACGGCACTTTGCTGTATATTAATTAGAGCTGCAAGTTTGTGGATAAATTGAGATTCACAAATTTTTTTTTTACATAGAATAAAGATCACAATTCTCTCACGATTCTGGAGAAAAATGCTTATTTGAGTGTTTTACAAAACCTGGACATAAGGGCATTAAACAAAGTAACATATAATAATATTTAATAATTCCTTTAATGTCCTATATAGCACATTTCTAGGCACTCAAAGTACTTTACATTAGTATAGGGGGAATCTCCTCAACAACCACCAGTGTGCAACATCCTCCTGGTTGATGTGACGCAGCCATAGTGTGCTGGTACGCTCGCCACATAATCTATTGGTGGAGAGGAGAGGGTAGAGTTATAGAGCCAATTAATGGATGGGGATTATCAGGGGGCCATGATAGATAATGGCCATTTGGGGGAATTTGGCCGTGATTACACCCCTACTCTTTATGAGAAGTGTCCTGGGATTTTTAATGACCACAGTGAGTCAGGACCTTGGTTTAACATCTCATCTGAAAGACGTGTCTTTTAACAGTATAGTGTTGCCTTCACTAAACTGGGGCATTAGGACCCACACAGACCACAGGGTGAGCACCCTCTGCTGGCCTCCCTAATACCTGCTAGAGGTTCTGACTAAATGTTCTCCGCTTCAATCTATGCCAAAATACAATAAAATATAATCAAATACATACATTTTAAAGTCCACAATGCGGACAACGTATACATTATAAACCAAAAAGCACTTTGTGATTTAATTAAAAAAAAAAAAAGGAAAAAGAAAAACGAGATTCAAATGTACATTTAAGAGTTCTGTTAGCTTGGTATTGCACTTGTAAGCAAATATGCAGAATAACATTTATTTTACAAAAGTTTTTTTAAAAATAAATATTAACAATTGAAATTAAAACAATGAGGCCTTCAGTGAATTGTAAAAATTGCTTCAAGCTTGTGAAGGAATTATTCAACAGCCAGTAATTAAATAGAGAACAGTGTAAACAGTGCTTTGTTTTTTTGTAAAAAGTAGCAATTAAACTTAAAAAAAAAAACTTAAATATATGAGACTCTTTACTGTGTGATTATTAAATCTACATTAATACTGATCTGATGTAGTAAGAATGCCTGAATGCCTATAACAGACAGCATGAAGCTTATATAGGCCTACATTTAGAGATCGCACAGATCCAACATTTTGAAGAATTTGTCCCGCCTGCTTATACATTAACGACCGTATTTGCTTTTACAGATTTAATCCTGTCTGTTTACACATTCATAATTAATTAACAGCTGTGTTTAAATTAATATCGCCTAAAGAGGGGTATTTTGATTAAAAACAGTGCATAGCCTCGTGCAGGAGTGCTGCATTCATCACGAGACACAAGTGCACGGGCAGCCAGACACACACATGTGAGCTTTTGAAAGCAGTCGGCTTTAATCAAACAGCGCGTGGAAAGTGAATTTAGTCAGATCTTGGTAATGCTGTCATTTTTTAGCAATATTGGCTATTAAAATATTGAACTGAACAGAGATTATGTCACACTCCTAGCTAATCGTGGCTGCACCCTGCAGTTTGTAAACCACTGTGTTGGACACATTTCTTTTGACATTGCATTTTAGTTTATTTAGTCTCTCGTGCAGGAGAACTGTTTTGTAGATGCCATATAAAGTTCATCAACATTTAGAAATGAGATCACGTGGGTGTCTGAATTGAAATTCCGATCTTTTAACGATTAATCGCGCAGCACTAATATTAATGATGTGGAGAAATGCTCAGAAACTGATGTATACAAGTACTTGCTAACCATTCACATCTCAGATTTTACACACATTGTATACCTCACATTTTGTGTCTTTTAACTATTGTTTTTATGTGGAAGAATTAAAATATATATATATATATATATATATATATATTAGCTTACACCATGTCCCCATTCAAATTAAACATAATGAGTGCCATAATTGTTTTCAAAGACACAACTGCTAGCATCTAAAAAAAAAAAAATCCAGACCAGAGCGAGCACGTTTATTGTACATCCCCGAAAAATATTGTTGCTCCCTTTATGGTTGCTCACTCAATTGAGAGCATAGCGGATTAATGATTTCCCATACTTTCACAGAGGATGCTCTTTGTCTTTGTAATGCTGATTTTAGGCTGGGAAACAGCATCATAGGAACCCATAGCTTGGGGACCAGAGGAAAAAAATATTTTCAACGCACTTCGAACAAAACATGGTGGGGCACTTGTGCTAAAACCAATGATTCTCATTGGAGCTAATTCCTTGGAGATCAGATGTCACAATGAAAAACTTCAGTGATGGCTGTAACTTCTCTCATATTGTGCAGGAGAGATGAAATGTAGATGCGTTATGAACTCCATTCCCATTGTTTGTGTGTGTTCCCATGGTTTGTGTGTTGATAGATCCTAAACCAAGCCAGTCTAAACATAAGCTAAAAATGTTCACACTTTTTCTTATCCTTTTCACAATGTTGACTAGAACTGTGCACAGTCAGTGTAAAAAAACATGTAATTTTCTAACACAATATGACACAAATAAAAAAATGATTCGAAAATATCAGATTATCTTAAATTTGAATCCTGCACTTTTTGATATTTATTTTGATAAAGTGTGGTATAGTGCTGCATTTTGTGGTGGTGACTCTTAGAGGCTCCCTTGGCCTGCAGCCCTCTCTTAAGGCTCTTTAACATGAGAAGAACGGTTGCTGGGTCTCAGTCTGCTGGCTCCACTGGAGAGCTAAACTCATAACTGGCTCCAGCCTGTCCTTGGTCAAGAACATGGTTTGACAGAGGTAAGGAGATAGGATGGGGAACAGGGAATGGATGAATAAAAAATAAATAAAACCAAACCGTTAGTTAGAAAATGTGATAGAATGAGTAGAAAAACGACATGGGCCTACATCTGTCAGAGAATTAGAGAGGGAGAGTGTGCGTGTGTGCGCGCGTGTGTGTGCGTGTGTGTGGGAATACCCACTCTATATATCCTGTGGAGTGGAGCGGTTAGATCATTGTTAAAGCAGTGAGTTTAGTTTGCGTCACTACATGGAGTGCACGTAACTTTCCATCGGATTCATGTTGCCACAGTAACACTGCCTGCATTCGTACATGTGTCTCTGTCAGAAGCCGTGAGACAAAAATACTATTTACATTTTTGGTATGTATAAATTTTCTTCCATTATTTCAATTAGATTTTAAGCTTTCTATATTTATCTTTTTTGCTGCTAAAATGCAGTAAACTTTTTAATGCATTTTTTGTAACATTGAATAGTTTTACCTGTTTTAATCGTATTGCAACTCACAAAAGCCTTCATTTTCCTAATGTTTTGTGTTGTATAGCAAGATGTTGTAATGTGCTTGAATGCACTCTGTTACTTCAGTTGTATACGTTTAAAGAATACAGACCCCTAGATGGCAGTGTTGTCAAGTTAAATATGAAATGTAATGTCTGCCAAATTAACAAAATAAATAAATAATAATAAAGGTTTCTAGCATCAGCTGGCTGAGTGCCGGAAAAATAGACTTTCTAGGTTCAAGGGTAATAATTCCTGGTTTGCATTAATGTTTCTTGAAGTCCTTATCCTAAAGATTTTGGAAGTGTGTGTGTGTGTGTGTGTGTGTGTGTGTGTGTGTGCGCGCGCACGCATACTTTTCAGATTTGGTCTTGTTGTTAGAGACTGACTTTAACAGATGAAACTCATTCCAAAAATAGAGAAGAACTGGAAACAGAGGTGCATTCCAAATCTGAGTTCAGGCTCAAAAGTTAACTCGACTTACAAAAGTGCATAAACATACATTGAATCCAGTAATTTTTTCTTATGGCATTTTATTATGTCAGATCATTTGTCTTCTAAAGACTTGTTACCATTATATCATGTTCTACTGTTTACATCAGCCTACGCAGCACTTTCTATAATCAGAAAGTTTTAGCAATTTAAAGAAAAAGGCAATTTGTTTGGCAAGGAAAGATCTTGGTCACAAACAGCTGTCTGTTTAAAAAAACAACAGATATGCTGAAATATTTTCTGTATGTTCATGCAAGTTAAATACGTTTATTACCAGAAAAATCCATCATTCCAGATATGAGAAACTAGGTGAGTCATTTACTATGCAACATTACAGAGGCATTTCACAGAACTGGATTGGCCCTTATTTCTCTGTCAGCATGACTTACTGAGGTCAAAAGCCTCTTAAACTATGACAACACAAGATAAGGCAGTTTGTAAAGGCACTAATGGACTTTTCATATGGCTTTGCATTGAGTCTGGTTAATTTGTTCTTTATCTGCTAAGTTATTAATTTGTTGATTTCAAAAGTGTCAATCTGTTTGTGTTTATTCCATATATTTTACTGCAAATATTTAGATAATTTTTTGTTATTTTTATGGAAACTATCTTTGACCTTGTTACTAATAAGCAAGCACTTTGCCTCAACTTACTAATGAATTTAAGGCCATATAAAAGGAGTCCGTTTAAGGCTTACTGACCAGATAATGAAGTGATGTTGAAAAAAAAATCACAAAATAAATAGGCTCTGTTGTCCATGTGGTTACGTTAACGGGTCTGTGGCTATGATTAAGACATATTTTCTCTTTAAGGTTCAAATGATTCATTGCATTTAGCTGACCTAGATCAGGTTTAGGACCATTCAGTCAAATCTTCAGTTGAGAACGTTGCTGCTTGTGCATTAGTCACTTTCGAAGGAACTCTACATGCAGTTTTGTGACCTTATATTAAATGAGAGTCTTTATGGAATATCTGTATTTGAAAGCTTCATTTGTCACACCACAGTACCATTTAAAAATAAACTAGGAGGTAAAGTGTTTTTATAAAATACACAACCTAAAATGTTGATTAAAAAACAAATGTGGCAATGTTATGCCTTATAACTACCTAATTATTTGATATACCACTGTTTACATTGCAGTGCTTTTTTATTTTTATTTTTTTACTTGCATAAAAAGGTGATTTTAATAGATTTTGCATTCCTTATGCTTTCTATCTCTGAGAAAACCACAGAACCCCCCTGTGCTTGTCATAATAAAGATTTGAAGCTGGATTTGGATGTAGGGTCAAGCCTTTGGCTCCCCTACCAAAAGCTAATGCAAACGCACAGGTGTGTTCAGCCCCCCCTGCCCTTTTCTGAATTCCTTTCTTTCTGACTCATTCAAAGCTTAGTGCTATAATGAGATTCAGATGCCTGCTTGCATGGTCAAGTTGTCACGTG